>JAUBOD010000601.1:870116-899014 GCA_032353885.1 Nothura maculosa
TTTTAAAGGATTGGCATTTTTCATGGTTGCTTTTGGAAGTGAGAAATTTCTTATATTTAGAAAAAGTGTTTTAATTGGATGAAGTGTAAACATTCCATAATGGAGGCAGCGGTTTTCTTTTGTTTAAATGAGTAAGGAACCTAATACTAGCAAGGAGATAACATGACTGCATATATATGTACGTATGTATGTGTGTGTGTGTATGTATGTATATATCTATATATATATGTGTATATATGTATTATTCTAAGTGAATAGTAGGGCATAGTATTGTAAGGAAAAATTTCAGAATTTCACTTTGATGTTTAAGATAATATCAAGTGATTTAAAAAAGAAAAGAACTAAATAGTAATTTTTTAATTCATATTTCTATTTTACTCTATTTGATACTATTTTTAATAGTATCAAGGAAGTGGAAGTGTGCTGATGAGTAATAAAACATTATTAAATAATCTTTCATTTGTTGCTCCTTTATTAGTGAAATACATTAGCAGCAGAGTACTCATAGGGCTGCATTTAATTCTTCTTTACTTATTTCTTAGAACTGGTATTTATCCAAGTTTGAGACTTTGTTTTTTGACTAAAAATACTTAGAGTTTTTTACCGCAATTTGTGGTACATATATAAATTATATATGTATATATAAATACTGAAAAATTCACACTATATTTTTGATAGCTGAATATCTATGTAAAATGCTTCAGTTACTTTGAGAAGCAGAATTATTTATTTTTTTCTGAAAATATTTCATATGGGAGTATTTTTTCATAAAGGATAGAAATTGTGGTCTGGTTTGAATATTTCGTTTAATTAAGCATAAAGTACAGTCTAATTTTTCTTTTGAAATATATTTGATCACCATTTGGAATTAAGTTTCTTCTGTTATGTCTGAGCAATTGCTTGAGGCTCTGACTGTAATTCTTATGACAGGTTTATTGTTCGGGAAAAAAAATAATTGAGCACTGCTTTGGTGTTGAAAGCATAATGTATTTAAATAATTAATGTATTGTGGCTGTATTCTCTGTCTTTAGTGTATGAATCGGGAGATTTTTGGACAACAGATATCTTACATGGAAGAAGGGATTGCTTTATGGAACTGGAGGATTCATTCATTCATTGCAAATTTTAAGTTTAGGATTTTTAAGCAGTTTTGTATTTTGTGTCCAAAAATTACATAAATATTTGTATTCTTTTCTCCTGGTGGTCGATAGATCCAGAGCTCTGAATGTGTGCTCAAGGAGACATCTGGGGATTATTCACTTTCATTGCAAGTCTAGAGAGAGTAGGTTTAATGGATTGGGCATAGCATTTATGTCTGATAAACCAGATCAGTATATTTTCATTTTTTTGAGCAATCAGTGTTGAGTGTAGCAAGCTTTAACTGAATAATCTAAAGCTAATTGGTTTTGAAATAACATAAAGAACATTAATTGAAAATTCAACAATTTGAAGACTTGAATGTTCAGGATTCAGTCATGTTCTTTCTTGGGTAATCTTAACAGTGAAGGACAGAAAAGCGTAAAAGGATAAAAGTGAAGTAAGATAAAAGAAGGGTTGGAAAGACAGGATCTGCATAAGAAGGGTCCGTTTTGCATCTCTTTGTTGTTTTTCTGTTTCCTCAGAGGAGTGGTTACACAGCTCTCAAAACTCTTCATTTAAAAAGAACTGAAAAAAAAACCTAATTCACCCAACTGTCATTTGCTTTTGATATGGACAATTCATTGATATGGACAATTTTTTTTCTCTTAATGAAAAAAAAAATAAATGCCAGCTCTGCTTTTACTCAGTGAAATAGCAATCAGAAAAGGCACACTGAAAAATGTAACTCTTCTCACATTGAATTTAAGGAAAATGGATAATAAAGCCTGTTTTAACCATAACATCTAAATTGTGTTAGGGAGCAGTGGGATTACCCATCTTAACCGAAATACATGCTGTTGGATCCTTATTACACATGTGATTCTGTTGCACAGTGCTGGAATTGAATCAGGCAGTGGTTGGTGTTTGGGTGCGACTCTGTCTTACACCACGTTGTTGTTTGATCCCCAGGGCTCCGCTGCTCGAATGGACCATGAGGCAGCCACTGTTATGAGCTCTAGTAGCAGCTACTCTGTTCCTCGCAGACTCACAAGTCACCTGGGGACCAAGGTAACCGAAGATTACAAACCACAGGTCGCTAATGTTACGTTTCTACTAATACAATAACCTTGTTGTTTTTGACAATAATACTAATATTAGCTGAATGCTCTACTTACGGAATTAAAAATGCAAAATATTTCTTCAACTTTTAAAATACATGCACAGAAATAAATTAGTTTTGTCTTTCAATTGCTGATGATTAGAAGTATTACAATAAGAAATATGTTTGCAAGAATTACACATTTTTATGGTGTATAATCCCTTATTAAAACTATTTCTTTTAAGAGTAATGCTTGGAATATTTTCCAAAATCTGAATACTCAAAACATGCTTTTGTTGAACAAAACATGTTTTGTTTTGTAAGAAAAAAGAAAACAGTAAGTTCTTCATGGTGATAAATATCTGTTCATTTCCTTCATAGTAATTGAGATAATACAACATTGGCTAATAGAGAAAAAATATAAATTAGTTACTGTAATACAAAAAAATATTGCATGTTCTTGAAAAAAAAAGAAAAATGAAAGGGCATTGAGGAGAACATCTAGTATATCTCTGCTCCCCTGTAAAGCATCACTTCTATCAAAAGTAACCTTGACAGCACATGACAGCAATATAATCTTTTTGCAAAAACTAGTGATAAGCAATCTTTGCCATTTTATAATAAACTTTTATACATTTTTTTCATTAATAGCTATCCTAAATCATCTTAGGTGCACTTTCCCTGTTTCCAGTGGAAATCAAATACACTTTTTTTATCTTCTGAAGCAACCTTTTACATACTTGCAATTTATTTCAAAATTGTGGAAAATTAGAGATGAATACACAATAGGGAGTGTGTTAAAAATACATAAGCAGCACAAAAAGAGAGGAAAGAAAGTGCAAATCTGTAATACAATTGAGTTCCTGAATCGCTGAGTTGATGCTTCCTCTGGCATCAGCAGACAGACATATTGTAGGGCTGAGCCCAGTCTCCTGGGGAGGAAGGCTTATTGGCTTGACATAGTATTAAATTACATTTGGCCTTAAAGCAGTGCTACTTCCCTGCAGCCAGTGCCTGCACCAAAGGGAGGTAACACTGGCTGCAGTGTCTGTTTGCAGCCTTCCATTCCAAACGTAGAATTCCTAAAAGTGCAGCAAGGGGAGAGTCCTGGATGCAGGGAAAAGAACTGGGTGGGGAAGGAGGTAAGCAAATAAACAGGTTTAACTAAGGGCAAGAAAACAGTGAAGTTAACGCAGGAGAAGAAGGAAAGCAGGAGAGATTTTAAGTAGAGGAATTATATTTACAGATGCTGATAGGGATGCCTCTGTGTACATATCCACACACATCTGTGTATCTCCATGTCTTTATAAAACATGTCTTGCTCTGTACTTTATGTGCCACAAGTCTGGAGGCCAGATTTTGATGACTTCTGCAGCATTCTGAGAAAAAATTTACCTTCTAAGTCTAAATTGCTGTGGATTAAAGCTGGTGCTTAAAAAGTCTGTCAAGACACATGCAAAGGGCAGATTAAATTCCCTTTCTTTTAAGAATCCAAGTGGATTGTCTTAATATAGTATTGGATTTTTCTAGTCTAGGACATCAGGATTTCTGGACTGGGAAGCTATGCTGTCAACAAATTTGTTCCAAGACTTACTTCAGTGGATTTTGCATGTCATCATGCCATTTTACAAATTTTAAATTTCACCATGGTTTCGGCAATTGCCAATGTTTAGAAAATCTTTTAGGAAAAAATGTGTCAGATATGCTTCTTACTCTGCAAATCAAAATCAAATCATTCATTATGTGTTAACTTGTACAAAAATGTAGCTACTGTTAGGAAGCTTTGCCCAACGGTCCACAAGCCTCATTCCTTGCTGGGTCGGTGTATTCTAAGAAAACCACCCCCTGCTATTGGCAGTTCCTTCTGGAAGTTTCTTTATGTTGTGCTGTACGTTAGGACATTACTGCTTTTGTTGGCTTTCGTAGCTTTGGGTATCTAGCTAGTCTCCAGTGTTACCATGCTCATCATAGTATTCCCATTAAAAGTTTGTTAAAAGAATCAAATATATTTCTTGATCTAAAGTTACTGAGGATAATGGAATGAGAAGGACAAACCTGAGAGTGTTTTGGCCACGGTATGATAAAGCAGCTAAGGTAACTCACAGCTGAATTGAAATTTGGTTGCTCTGAGTTTAATGCGTAATGCTGGGTTTCTCGTGACTTGATACAGTTTGACAAATGCTTAATACTTTATGTTGCAAATATTAAAAGAACATTTGTTTGTTCAACATATTTTACCCAAGTAAACTTGAAGAAAATTTAGTCAGTTTTGTATTACCTACAATTCATCTGGCCCATGTATATTTTTTATCCTAACAACGAATGATGGATTAATAGATATAGTTTTAAAGAATTTTTTTTCACATGTGCGTTTAAGATTTTTTCAGTTAAAGCAAATTTAAAATGAATGTAATCAGTTTTATCCTTTGTGTAGGATAACTATATTATATTTAGATATCAAATAATTTTTCAGTGAAGAGCACGTTTAACTGAAAATAAATTCACTTTAAATATAGCATTTCCAAACTAAAGTACTTTCATCAGTATGTTTCTTGGGTCCTTCATACGGTGGGAAGTTAGAAGTCTTTGTGATTAATATAGTTGCAGTTATTCTAGTCATTGAACCAGGAAGTGAGATTTAACATTACAAGTGGTAAAGAACTGACACTGCTTACTTAATTATTTCCAAGTGGTACAAATTCTTGCAGCACTATATGAATACTTTTTCTCTCCTCTTCACGTGCGCCGTTCAGAACTTCATTTTAATCTTAGTGTGTGTTTTTTTTAAATAGTAACTGCGTTTTTACGATCGTTTGGCCTGCAGGTGGAAATGGTGTATTCCTTGTTGTCAATGCTTGGTACTCACGATAAGGATGACATGTCGCGAACTTTGCTGGCCATGTCTAGCTCCCAAGACAGCTGCATAGCCATGCGCCAGTCTGGATGTCTGCCCCTGCTCATCCAGCTTCTACATGGCAACGATAAGGACTCTGTCTTGCTGGGAAACTCTCGTGGCAGTAAAGAGGCCCGTGCCAGGGCCAGTGCCGCCCTGCACAACATCATCCACTCCCAGCCGGATGATAAGCGAGGCAGACGGGAAATCCGCGTGCTCCACCTTTTGGAGCAAATCCGTGCTTACTGTGAGACGTGTTGGGAGTGGCAGGAGGCACATGAACAAGGCATGGACCAGGACAAAAACCCAAGTAAGTTCTGAGAACCATATGGGAATGTTTGAAAGGTACTTTGAAAGTATTGAGTTTGTCAAAAAAAAATTCTTGTTGAATATATGATAGGGGTTTTTTTAATGAATATGTATATACTTGAAGCTAGGGAAGATTAGAAAACAGTGTCTATTAAAGATGTAGCATCCCATTTATAAATTCAGTCTTTACATAACAGGCTTTGGCATGGTTTCCAGACATGATTTTAGAAGTTCATATTTATAATCTACAAATTAATATTAAATTTTACACTCATTGCTATTTCACATTTTAATGGATAATGAAATGTATCTAAATAATCCCAAACTTCTTTTCACTCAGAATATACACATGCTAAGCAGAAGGGATAATTTAAATATTTTCACTTCGATTTGCTCAGCATAGTGTAAACTTATTTGGAATGTTGTCTGTAAGAAATATTTTGATATTAAGTATCAGAGAAGTGACAGTTTAAGTAAATTGAGTTCTCTTAAAAGAGAACTGAGAAAAAGAAATCTTCTGGATTGCCTAACTGCTCTTTTTGAACGCTAGACCTTTTGAGAGGTTTAGAATTATTTTATACAAATACATAAATATATGCAGTAGGTCCTTATGCCAATAAAATTGCTGAAATCAGTGGGCTCTGTCATTGATATTCGCTAAGAATCATTTGTACTTTAGATAGTCTAGTTAAAAAAATTGAACTTCAAAAGTTCTCAGTTAGGAAACAAGGGATTTAAGTAACCCAATAAATATTGTTACTTCTCTCCATACCAGTGCCAGCTCCAGTTGATCATCAAATCTGTCCTGCAGTGTGTGTTTTGATGAAACTTTCATTTGATGAAGAACACAGGCATGCAATGAATGAGCTTGGTAAGACCAAATGTTTCCTTAGAAAGCTTGCTGAGTTATGCCAATATTCCTTTCTTGCAACCTTCATTGAATGTGAAGCTTTTTTAACACTCATTTGTATCAGTAGTTGTCTTGCTAGCAATTGATGCAATTTAAATGACCTTGTAGCTAAATGGTTTCCCACTGGACAGGTTATTATGCAAATCGTGCTCTTTCTTGCCATGACCTGGGTGTTTTGAAAGAGTATTTTTATTATGGAAACATTTGTGATTTCAGATATATTGGACTATAATGGAGACTAATTCTCTAGGAAACTAATTTTCAGAAGATTAATGCATAGGTTAAACATACTGATAGGTTCATGTGTAACAGGCTGAACTTTGTGATTCATCCCCTGTCAATTCTGTGCTGTTTTTTATTATGAATGAAAGTATTTTATATATTTTTTTCTGAGAAAATAAAATGCAGTAATATTAATTAAATTACTAATTACCAGATTTTCTAAATAGCTTTTATGTCACTGGGGTGAATTCACCTGCCAGATGTGATTTTTCATTCATGTTCCCACCTGCCTCCCCCCACCTGTACATCATGCTACCAAGCCTTTCAGTTTGTGCTAAGCCCAAAACTCACAACCCAGAGCCAGTGTTTAACAGTATATTTAAGCAATTATTTATCTCTCTGAGTCTTTCGGATCTCACACACATGAAATTACACTGTGTGCACTGAAGCAGTTTGGTCCTGGAGGTGTGTCCTTAGGCTTGAATAATGCTTTTATTATTATTATTTTTAAAGGAGGGTTGCAGGCCATTGCAGAGCTGTTGCAAGTGGACTGTGAAATGTATGGACTTACAAATGACCACTATAGTGTTACCTTAAGAAGGTATGCTGGAATGGCTCTGACTAACTTGACTTTTGGAGATGTAGCCAACAAGGTAAGAGTAGAATTTCAAGTATACAGTAATTTCAATTCATACTTGTGTTTGAATGGTTGCTTTGAATTAGGTGTGATTAAAATCTTCAGGATAGAATTACTTGCTTGTAATACTTAGTGTACGTATTACTTGCATTTGGGATTGCAACAGAAATTCCCTAAGAATCCTGTTCTAGAGAATAGGATTACAAGTTTATCAGTTTTCATAATAAAATTATGTTAATTTTGTCACTGAAACTGAGGATTTATCTGTTGGTTTTATTTTTATGTTACCGATATATTATGTCTTTCTATAGTGTGTAACATCTGATGATTATGGAACAATGGTTATGGATAATGAATGTTTTTTTCCTGATAATTAGGTGTTAGTTGAGTCACATTTTGTAGAGGTGTTAATGATACTGTTGCTGTCTGATGAAATTTTGCCTCTGAGTCTTTGAGTCTGGATCGTCTTACTTAGATGTCTGAAATATGTCTCTTACAATACGGGCACTACTTCAAATAACCAGGGGAGAAAATAGATTTCCTGACTTTTAGTAAGGAATATCCTTATTTTTAATAAGGAAATTCCTGTAATAATGAAGTCTTCACAAACTATGTTCTCTTAAAATCATCTGGTTGGTAACTCTTAAGACTGAAGCTGTTCAGTTTGTGGCACAGACAGAGCTGTGCAGTGACATCATTGTGTTGTACAGTTGCTGCTGAGGTTCAATTCTCTCCCCTTTATTTTTTTTCTCATTTCCTAACAGGCTACGTTATGTTCTATGAAAGGCTGCATGAGAGCTCTTGTAGCACAACTAAAATCTGAAAGTGAAGATTTGCAACAGGTAACTTCCTTTTGAGATGAAATACACCTTAAACTTAGACATTTCCATCTCATCCATTTCATTGTGTTAGATGAAATTACTCCATCTCTACTTTCCTAATGTTTACTTTCATTCTACATATTCTGCCTCTCCACATGTTATTTTTATATTTGAATTCTTATCATCTTTGGTGGAGTAACTACTGTGCTGTGACTCTCCTCTCTGTTTTTATGAAGCTCTTTTAAACATGCATCAGCTTTCCTAGTCTGATTGTGGTTTTTTTAACTGCTGTCCTTTTATTGTCTTGTCAGCATTAAGCTACAGTATCTTTAATGCAAAGTTTCTATTGTCCCTATTCTGTAAGCTAAGAATTACAATTTTATTGCTTTAAAAATGCTTAACTGTGAGTCAAGCTCGTGAAATACATGGGAATTTTTTAAATTCTGATCACGTAATAGTCAAAAAAGGCAGAAAAGATTTGATGAGTGAAATTATTGATTTTAAGTACTGAGAGATATTTATATTGAAAGAATACTGTAAGTACTGAAAGACTGTTGCAGGCATTGCTTGTAATGCTGTTAGTTGAGACAGTGTTTTGAGCATAAGCAAATGAGGACTTGAAACAGAACAATAAAAAAGGTGATTTAAAACACAGGTAAATGGTACCTGTTGTTGTCAATAATGAGAATTTAGGCCAAATCACTACCCCTGTAGTATGGATTCTTATGCTCACAGTGTATTTTTAAATGACTTCAAAGAGCTCTAGAAGCATTAATAAGAGGAATCATAGCATACCTCTGAGAGAGAGGTAAATATCCTTGTCCTGTTTTCCAGGACAACCAGTAGGAAATGCTGTGAAGAATATAAATCTCTCTCTTTTGATTACATAAAAAAGCCTCCACAGACTTCAGAGTTTACCACAAATCTGAAGTTTTGATCCCATCTTTCAGCCACTGTGGAAGGGAACCTGCCAGGGAGGGAAGAGAAAGTCAGGGAACCTGCTTTCACGTCTTTGTTTTGCATATGCACACGCAAAAGTCAGTACCTTTGATATAACTCCGTAGTGAAATGTTGTGACAGTCTATCTAGGAACAGAATGAAAAACAAATTTCAGCTAAAGGTTAGTTCAGTAGCTGAAAATTACCATTGCTGATAGATTCCATACCGTTCCAGAAATCCGTGAGGATGTGCTGATGACCTACTAAAGAAAGAAACAGCTATATTGAGATGTCTTTTCTTTTCTTTCTTGTTTTGCAGGTCATTGCAAGTGTGTTGAGAAACTTGTCCTGGCGAGCAGATGTAAATAGTAAAAAGACTCTGCGTGAAGTTGGAAGTGTGAAAGCATTGATGGAATGTGCTTTAGAAGTTAAGAAGGTATCATATGTAAATGATTGTGTGATAAGTTTTGAAGAGAATGTATTAATTTTACACAAAATACAGACATCTTCCTTTGGACATAAACAGTTGCTGTCATATTTGAAATGTTTCAAGTAGAGCACAAATCACACAGCATCCCAAAGTTCCCAAGGGAAGTCTGGAGATGATCTAGTCCAACACCCCTGTTCCAGCAGAGACACCTAGAGCACGAGGCACAGGGGAGATTTGGTTTTAATTAACTGGGCAGCAGATCACAAAGTACTAATGACAGCTGAGAACCAGTAATGCTTCTCGGATTTTATTTATGAAGGTTGATACTGTTCAGTTGCACAAGGTGGGCTGTTCTAACAGCACACCCCAAAAGCAGTGTTTATAATATGCCTTTTAATAAAACCATCTTCTAATTTTGTGAATAAATAAACTTCCACTTCTCCCGTTCTCTAGATGCATATTTGATAATGAGATAGGACCATAATCTGCTCCAGAGTCTTTTGCTGGCTAGTCTACAGACCGTTTGTACTGACAATTGACAAGTTACTGTGTCCCAAACTTTCTGGCAAGCTATAACAAATTCATAAATGAGGGAAGGAAAGACGAGCAAAGAAAAGGAGCTCTGTGTGTAGTGCTGCCTGCCTCAAGTTTAGCAGCACGGAAAGCAAAAACTGAAACCTACTTAATTGATATTCATGGAGAAAGTGAAAGAAATAGAGTGGCATATGCAGAAAAACAGGAAACAAAACATTGGGCATCCTACATACAACGTGTAGAGATTTCATGCCAAACAAAGATTAAATTCTGTAATTAGTTGGTAAGAAGCCAAATTCCATGGTCAATGAATTTCTTTGGCTACAAATCTGGGATGGAACCAGTGCAACAATGAGATTCTTAAAATCTCATTGAAGTGACTTACATATTGCTAAGTGCTTATGATTCATAATGGAAAATTCTCTAATTCTGTTGTTTTACTACTTTCCTAGGAATCCACCTTAAAAAGTGTTTTGAGTGCCTTATGGAATTTGTCAGCACACTGCACTGAGAACAAAGCTGATATATGTGCTGTCGATGGGGCTCTTGCCTTTCTGGTGGGCACACTGACATACCGAAGCCAAACAAACACTTTAGCCATCATTGAAAGTGGAGGAGGAATATTAAGAAATGTTTCTAGCCTAATTGCTACTAATGAGGACCACAGGTGAATATACTTTCTCATCTTCAGAAAATCTGTACTGATACCAAATATATATTTACTGCACAGTTTGTATGACTGAATTCAAAATGCATGTATTGAGTATAGTAAGAAAGAACTAACTTCTTAAGTTAATCTAACTAAATGGCAAATATTCCATTTAGATAACAGAACAATGTAAAAGAATTATTTTATTTGTTGCTTGCTAAATGATGAATTGTAGTAAAAGCTTCTTCTGGAAATAGAAATGCATTAGTTATATGAGCTGTAGGAAACCATCCAGAATGGGAAATTGCTTCATATGGAGGATGTTGTTTGGGAGCAAATTACTCGTGTCCATAGCATAATTTGCTTAACATTCAGATTTAAATTTAGGAAAACTAAGGTGTATTTGCCTGGGGGAAAGCATATTTTATCTTTACTAAACTTTCTTACAGCCTAATAGGTTTTGGTTTGTTTTATCCTTTTAAGTGCCACTTACTAATTCTTGTTTTCAATTGCTCAACACCAGGCAAATCTTGAGAGAGAACAGCTGCTTACAAACCCTGTTACAGCACCTGAAGTCACATAGTTTGACAATAGTCAGTAATGCATGTGGGACCCTGTGGAATCTTTCTGCCCGAAATGCAAAAGATCAGGAGGCACTGTGGGACATGGGAGCAGTAAGCATGCTCAAAAATCTCATTCACTCAAAACACAAAATGATAGCAATGGGCAGTGCTGCAGCTCTGAGAAACCTGATGGCAAATAGGCCAGCAAAATATAAGGATGCCAATATTATGTCTCCAGGATCAAGCTTACCATCTCTTCATGTTAGAAAACAAAAGGCACTGGAAGCAGAGTTAGATGCTCAGCACTTATCAGAGACTTTTGACAATATTGATAATTTAAGCCCCAAAGCTTCTCACCGTAATAAGCAGAGACATAAGCAAAATATATATAGCGAGTATGTCCTGGACTCCAGTCGGCATGATGATGGGATTTGCAGAGCAGAGACCTTTAATGCTGGTAATGTGACTGTGCTTTCGCCATATTTAAATACGACAGTGTTGCCTGGCTCCTCTTCCTCCAGTAGAGGAAATGCAGAAAGTTCTCGATCTGAGAAAGACAGAAGTCTTGATAGGGATCGTGCCGTGGGTTTAAATAGTTACCATCCAGCTACAGAGAATACTGGGAACTCCTCTAAGAGAATAGGAATGCAGATGTCTACTGCTGCAGTTCAGATTGCCAAAGTTATGGAAGAAGTAACAAGCATGCACATGCCACAGGAGGACAGAAGTTCTGGTTCCACTTCTGAAATGCACTGCTTGACAGACGACAGAAATGCTCCAAGAAGAACCACCACTGCCCATACTCACTCAAATACATACTTCCCTAAATCTGAAAATCCCAGCAGGACATGTCCTGTGCCTTACACAAAAATGGAGTACAAGAGAGCTTCCAATGATAGCTTAAATAGCGTCAGCAGCAGTGATGGCTATGGTAAAAGAGGCCAAATGAAACCTTCCATTGAATCGTACTCAGAAGATGATGAAAGTAAATTTTGTAGTTATGGTCAATACCCCGCTGACTTGGCACATAAGATACATAGTGCAAATCATATGGATGACAATGATGGAGAGCTAGACACTCCTATTAATTACAGTCTTAAATATTCTGATGAACAGTTAAATTCTGGAAGGCAGAGTCCCTCTCAGAATGAAAGATGGGCAAGACCTAAGCACATAATAGATGAGGAAATAAAACAAAATGAACAACGGCAGTCAAGGAGCCAAAATGCAACTTACTCCATATATTCTGAAAGCGGAGATGATAAACACATGAAATACCAGTCGCCTTTTGGACAACAAGAGTGTGTTTCTTCTTTCAGATCAAGAGGATCCAGTGGTTCCGATCAGAACAGAGTAGGCTCCACTCTTGGAATGAATCAGAAAGTGAGCCAGTCCTTGTGCCAAGTTGATGATTATGATGATGATAAGCCAACAAACTACAGTGAGCGCTATTCTGAGGAGGAGCAACATGAAGAGGAAGAAGACAGACCAACCAATTACAGCATCAAGTACAGTGAAGAGGAACACCATGTAGATCAGCCTATTGATTACAGTCTGAAGTATTCAACGGAAGTTCCTCCTTCCTCTCAGAAGCCATCTTTTACGTTTTCAAAGAGTTCATCAGTGCAAAGCTCTAAAACTGATCATATTTCCTCAAGTAGTGGGAACACATCAGCCCCTTCAGCTGGTTCAAAGAGACAGAATCAGCTTCACCCAAGTTCTGCACAAAACAGAGGTGGCCATGCTCCAAAGACCGCTTCCTGCAAGACTCCCTCTATTAATCAGGAAACTATACAAACTTACTGTGTGGAGGACACACCAATATGCTTTTCAAGATGTAGCTCATTGTCATCTTTGTCATCAGCTGAAGATGAAATGGGACGTGATCAAGCCACCCGTGTGACGGATGCTAACAACACACTGCAGATAGCAGAACTAAAAGAGAGCAGTGGGGCTCTGTCTACTGAAGGTGCAGTAAATGAAGTTGCATCAACATCACAACACATCAGAACAAAATCCAGCAGACTTCAGACTTCTAGCTTATCTCCTTCTGATTCCTCTAGACATAAAGCTGTTGAATTTTCTTCAGGTGCCAAATCTCCTTCAAAGAGTGGTGCACAAACTCCTAAAAGCCCACCAGAGCACTACGTGCAGGAGACTCCACTCATGTTCAGCAGGTGCACTTCTGTAAGTTCCCTGGATAGTTTTGAAAGCCGTTCAATTGCCAGCTCGGTTCAAAGTGAGCCATGCAGTGGAATGGTAAGTGGTATTATAAGTCCCAGTGATCTTCCAGACAGCCCTGGGCAAACAATGCCTCCAAGCAGAAGTAAAACGCCACCCCCTGCTCAAGGAACTCAAGGAAAGAGAGAAGCAGCTAAAGGTAAGGCACCTAATGCAGAAAAGAGAGAACCTGGGCCTAGGCAGGCAGCTGTGAATGCAGCTGTTCAGAGAGTGCAAGTGTTGCCAGATGCTGACACGCTACTACATTTTGCCACAGAAAGTACACCAGATGGATTTTCTTGCTCTTCTAGCCTAAGTGCTCTGAGTCTTGATGAACCATTTATACAGAAAGACATAGAGTTAAGAATAATGCCTCCTGTACATGAAAATGACCACGGAAACGAAACAGAACCTGAGCAGTCAGATGACACAAAGGATAACCAAGAGAAGAAAGCAGAGAAATCTGCTGATGCAGAAAAGGACATTCTGGATGATTCTGATGATGATGATATAGAAATATTGGAAGAATGTATTATTTCTGCAATGCCAACAAAATCTTCACGTAAAGCCAAAAAGCCTTCTCAAGCATCTGCCTCAAAAATACCTCCTCCTGTAGCCAGGAAGCCAAGCCAGCTGCCAGTTTACAAACTTTTGCCTTCACAAAGCAGACTGCAGCCCCAGAAGCACGTGAGCTTTACCCCTGGAGATGACATGCCGCGGGTGTATTGCGTTGAGGGCACACCAATAAATTTCTCAACAGCTACATCTCTGAGTGATCTCACGATAGAATCCCCACCAAATGAGTTGGCCAATGTAGAGAACGTGGGTACTGGGATAGACGCAGCGGAATTTGAAAAGAGAGACACCATTCCCACAGAGGGCAGGAGTACAGATGACTCTCAGAGAGCAAAAAGCTCCACTGTCACTGCCGCGGGTCTGGAAGATGACAAGACAGAAGAGGGCGATATTCTAGCTGAGTGTATTAACTCAGCTATGCCAAAAGGGAAAAGCCACAAGCCTTTCAGAGTGAAGAAGATAATGGATCAAATTCAGCAAGCGTCTTCGGCTCTAAGTAACAAAAATCAATCAGGGGGAGAGAAAAAGAAGCCAACATCACCAGTAAAGCCAGCTCCCCAAAATAATGAGTACAGAGCACGAATAAGAAAAAACACAGAGCCTAAAAGCAACATTAATAATGAAAGGAGCTATTCAGAAAACAGAGATGCAAAGAAACATCTTAAAAATAATTCAAGAGATTTTAATGACAAACTTCCAAATAATGAAGAGCGTGTAAGAGGAAGCTTTGCCTTCGATTCCCCTCATCATTACACACCCATTGAGGGAACTCCCTACTGCTTTTCGCGAAATGATTCCCTAAGTTCTTTAGATTTTGATGATGATGATGTTGATCTTTCAAGGGAAAAAGCAGAATTAAGAAAAGGAAAAGAAGCGAAGGAAATGGAAACCAAAGACTGTGCGAATCCTGAGCAGTCTTCAAATCAGCAGCCGAGTAATAGGACACAAGTCTGTCAAAAACACCCAGCAAGCAGAAGCCAGCCTAAAACTTTCTCTCCATCAACTAAAGATATTCCAGACAGAGGAGCAGCTACAGATGAGAAAATGCAGAATTTTGCTATCGAAAACACCCCTGTTTGCTTTTCTCGTAATTCATCTCTTAGTTCCCTCAGTGATATTGATCAGGAAAACAACAACAAAGAAAGCGAACCTACGAAACGAAATGAGGCTCCCGATTCCCAGATGGAATCAAGCAGACCCCAGACTTCTGGTTATGCACCAAAGTCATTCCACGTGGAAGATACACCTGTGTGTTTCTCTAGAAACAGCTCTCTGAGTTCTCTCAGTATTGACTCAGAAGATGATCTTTTGCAGGAATGCATTAGTTCTGCTATGCCTAAAAAGAAAAAGCCTTCAAGAGTGAAGAGTGAAAGTGAAAAACATAATTCTAGAAATATGGGGGGTATACTGGCAGAAGATTTAACACTGGATCTAAGAGATATACAGAGACCAGACTCAGAGCATGGTTTCTCACCTGATTCAGAGAACTTTGATTGGAAAGCTATACAAGAAGGTGCAAATTCTATAGTTAGTAGCTTGCATCAAGCTGCAGCTGCTGCATCACTGTCTAGGCAAGCTTCATCAGACTCTGATTCTATCCTTTCCTTGAAATCTGGTATTTCTCTAGGGTCACCATTTCATCTTACCCCAGACCAAGAAGAAAAGCCTTTTACTAGTAATAAAGGTCCAAGAATTCTTAAGCCAGGGGAGAAGAGCACATTGGAGTCTAAAAAAGTAGAATCTGAAAACAAGGGGATTAAAGGAGGGAAGAAAGTGTATAAAAGTATAATTACAGGAAAAGCTCGCTCCAATTCAGAAGTTTCGGCCCAGCTGAAGCAACCACAACAAACACCTATTCCTTCAATTTCACGTGGTAGGACAATGATTCATATTCCAGGAGTTCGAAATAGTTCCTCAAGTACTAGTCCTGTTTCCAAGAAAGGCCCCCCAGTGAAAAACGCAAGCTCCAAGAGTCCAAGTGAAGGCCAAAGTTGCACCAGTTCTCCAAGAGGAGTGAAGTCATCAGTGAAATCTGAGCCAGCTCCTGTAACGAGGCAGCCCTCCCAGCAGGGTGGATCAAGTAAAGGACCTTCTCGGTCAGGATCCAGAGACTCCACTCCTTCCAGACCTCAACAGCAGCCATTAAGCAGACCGCTGCAGTCTCCAGGTCGAAACTCAATTTCTCCAGGAAGAAATGGTATAAGTCCTCCCAACAAACTGTCTCAGCTGCCGAGGACATCATCTCCCAGTACAGCTTCAACTAAATCTTCAAGTTCAGGAAGGATGTCTTATACCTCGCCGGGCCGGCAGATGAGCCAACAAAACCTTACAAAGCAAACTGCCTTACCCAAGAGTAACAGTGGCATTCCCAGAAGTGAGTCTGCTTCAAAGGGATTAAACCAGATTCTCAGTAGTGGTGGATCCAACAAAAAGACTGACCTGGCCAGAATGTCATCCACAAAGTCTAGCGGAAGCGAATCTGACAGATCTGAGAGACCTGTTCTGGTTCGTCAGTCAACTTTTATTAAGGAAGCTCCGAGTCCAACTCTAAGGCGGAAATTAGAAGAGTCGGCTTCATTTGAATCTCTGTCCCCTTCCAGACCCGATTCTCCCACCAGATCCCAAATACAGACACCGGTTTTAAGTCCATCTCTTCCTGATATGTCTTTATCCAGTCATTCAACTGCACAGAGTAGTGGTTGGCGAAAATTGCCTCCTAATCTGAGCCCTTCAGTGGAATATGATGGGAGACCCGTGAAACGTCATGATATAGCTCGTTCTCATTCGGAGAGTCCATCCAGATTGCCCATCAACAGATCAGGAACATGGAAGCGCGAGCATAGTAAGCATTCCTCATCACTGCCTCGTGTCAGCACTTGGCGAAGAACTGGGAGCTCTTCCTCAATTCTGTCAGCTTCTTCTGAATCCAGTGAAAAGGCAAAAAGTGAAGATGAAAAGCAACACGGAAGTTCTGGATCTAAGCAAGGTAAAGAAAGTCAAGCACCAACAAAAGGTACTTGGAGAAAAATAAAAGAAAATGAAATTACTCAAATAATGAATGATCCTCAGCATTCTTCTTCAGGTGCAACGAACGGCTCCGATTCCAAAACTCTAATTTATCAGATGGCACCAGCTGTCTCTAAGACAGAGGATGTGTGGGTGAGGATAGAAGACTGCCCAATTAATAATCCTCGATCTGGAAGGTCTCCAACTGGAAATACTCCTCCTGTTATTGACAGTGTTCCAGAGAAAGCGGCTGTGAGTAGTAAAGATTCGAAAGACAGTCAAGAAAAACAAAATGCGGGGAATGGAAACGTTCCTGTTCGTACCACTGGTTTAGAAAGTCGTCTGAACTCATTTATTCAAATAGACAGTCCAGACAAGAAGGGAACTGAAGCAAAACCTGCGCAGAATAACACTGTCCCCGCACCCGAAAGCAACGAGAGCACCGTCAGCGAGCGCACGCCGTTCAGCTCGAGCAGCTCCAGCAAGCACAGCTCCCCCAGCGGCGCTGTGGCAGCCAGGGTGACTCCCTTCAACTACAACCCCAGCCCCAGGAAAAGCAGCGCGGACAACAGCTCCGCGCGGCCGTCGCAGATACCAACGCCGGTAAACAACAGCTCCAAGAAGCGCGACTCCAAGACGGAAAGCACAGACTCCGGCGGAACTCAGAGCCCCAAGCGCCATTCTGGTTCCTACCTGGTGACTTCTGTTTAAATATATATATTAAAAAAGAAAAAAAAAGGTAAACTGATGTATTATTTACAGCAGCTATTAAGAAAACTTTTGTTTCACATGAAACTAAGATTGGGGATCGGTTTTATCTGTTGTTTTTATTTTTTGTAAATAGGTTTGATTCTTGTTAGAGGGTCCTTGTTCTGGAAGCCATATTTGATAGTATACTTTGTCTTCACTGGTAATATTTTGGAGGGATACTTGACAGTTTGGAGTTAAAAATTGCTAGCGCAATGATATTTGTACAGTATGTTTGACATGTATTTAATTAGCCTCCCATCCCATAATTCTTTAAATATTGCTTGTGTTGAAATCATGAACATTGCAGCTAGAGACCATCTAGTCATATTGCTTATCAACCATTTCTAGATTACAGACTGACTAAACTACATCAGGGAATAATTGGTATTATTTATGCAAAAAAAAAAAAAGTATACTCAGTTTTAGTATTTGTGAATCCACCTAAACCAATAATTAATCATGTGGCTGTGAAATTCACAGTAATATGGTTTCTGCTGAACAAGCTTTCCCGGCCTGCTTCTCTGCATGATTGGAACTGACGGTTCATTTTCTGAAGTAATGATTAACATTTCTGTGGTCACATAATGTGCATAGATAGCTATGGTGTAACAATTTACACTTCTTGTGCTCTGCATCAAAAGGAAAACTGTGTAACTGTAAAACCTTGAAAAAAATTATTTTACCTGAACTAGACTTTATCTTAAAGTAGGTAGAATTTTTTTGCTATGCTGTAACTTGTTGTATATTCTGGTATTTGAGGTGAGATGGCTGCTCTTTTATTAAGGAGACATGGGTGATATCTCAACAGAGACTAAAATGAACATTTCAGAATAAATTATTACTATATGTAAAATGTGTGTGTTACTTCTGCATTACATAGAAAGACGCTCTTTTATTTTGAGATGTCACCTTCTAATGTGTTGTAATATGCACTTACACTTACGGCCTGCTCCAGCAGAATCCTGCACCTCCACCACTCGCCCTCTTTATCCCTGGCATTAGCTGTTGCAGGGTGCTGGCCACAGTTGCAGGATCAGGCCCTAGGTCTTCTCTACTCTGTTTGTAATCGAGACCGTTTCACACATCTCAGGTGCATAACAAGGCTAGAGGCAGGGTATTTCCAGAGGTCCAGCAGTATAATTGTTTTCATGACTTGACTACAAGCCTCAAACAATATTGTATGTACAAAAGTAGTATTTATAAAACAATTTTTTTTTTTAGAATTGGGAGAAATAATGTAGAATGTGAAATACTGACTATGAGATGAAATTTTAATTCTATTTGAAATCTTCATGTGTTTTTTAATTTATTTTTTAAAAGTAATTGAGGTAAAAATATTGCAAAAATCCCATGAGAAGATATATGTTACTATATCAGGACAATTTTATACACAAGCCAGGACATTTGCTGCCTCAAGCCTTTTTCATG
This sequence comes from Nothura maculosa, assembly GCA_032353885.1. Classification (NCBI taxonomy): domain Eukaryota; kingdom Metazoa; phylum Chordata; class Aves; order Tinamiformes; family Tinamidae; genus Nothura; species Nothura maculosa. Next base: position 889,182 of record JAUBOD010000601.1, read on the forward strand.
TGATTATGGTTTGTGCTTAAAAGAGAAATCTGTGCTAAAAATATATATACGTGGTCTGAATTTAGATGTGATTTGTTTTAAAGTAGAAACACTTAGAATATAATACTAACCCCTTATGTGTATGATTGAACAAGCCATGACATGGCATTTCAGTTTGTTATTTATCTCAACTCAGCCGTTCTGAAGTTAGTATTCTAAATAATTGGTATTTAGGATTCAAAATGCCCTGATTTCAGTATTCCCTGAAATAGAGCAATTTAATTTTATGGTAGCATTAATGCAGTTAGAGTGTATCACATCTGTGGCTGTTGTACTTCATTTGACATTGGAATTAATCTATTTTTATCCTAAATTCTGCATAAGAAATAAGACACCATCAACAGAAATCAACTAAGATTAAATTAAAAGATACTGCCGAATATCATCTTGGAAGAAGCAGTATCTTATTTACTCATTTATACTTTATCTGTCATCAAATTTGCTTACGGGCATGCAATATTTTTTATCACCTAGTGAATCTGTTATCAAGCAGCATTCCTCATTTAATGTATTTGCATATATTAGTCATCACAGAAAATTTTAATGAATGTTACTGACCTTTTAAAGATGAAGAATTACAGATGGAGAAAGATTAGCTTCTTGTGAGCTGTCACAGAGTGATGTGTTCAAAGTCAGCATGTCCTTCTCAAGTAGAATGCAGAACTCCATCTCTATGTTTAAAATGCAAGATTATCTTTCATATAAGTGGGTATTTTGTGTGTGTGTGTGTGTATGTGTTAGGCTTTCAGCTTTTATTACGTAGGTATAGTGTGTAATCCAGGATGGTCAGTTGTCATCAGCTTTGCATATACATCCTGCTAGATGTTTAAAGTTATACTGAATCCAAATAAAGAAACTCTGATTACATTTTTATAATTGAGCAAGGCGGAAAAAAAGGGACAAAATAATACATAGCTGTATGCGTTGTGCACTAAAATGTCTTTGGAAATTGTAGTGGCCTCTCTAGTCTTGCTTAGTATTGGGGATATTTCAAGATCATTATAATTGGGAAGTTTCTCTTAATATCTTTACAACTAGCTTATATTTGTAGCAAAAATTATGTAAGATAAACTTCTCAACTGTAAGGGTAGTAAAACACTGAAATATGCTTCCCATGGGAGTCTTTAACTTTCCATTATAGAAGTTTTAAGAAGAGGTTTAGCAAACATCTCTTAGGGATGGGATTTAGTGTATTTCATACTGCCTCTGTGCAGATGGGCTTAGGTGACCTATAGAAATCCCTTCCAGACTTACATTTTTCTGATTCTACATCTAAAATATTCAATATCCATTAAAATATGTTATAGCTTATTTAAAGATATCTATGATGTTTGATTTATCTTAGCAATTAGGATACAAAGATGTGTTTAACTATAAAAATGAATGCCAGAAATAAAATCCATCCCCCACATACATGTTTTAAAGCCATTTTCATTTTTCTGGTTCAGTAGCATTGTCTAGACTAACGATAGCCAGTTTGGTTTATATGCTAAAGACTTGCACACAGTTGCTTGTTTTTACTTCTGTAAAGTCACCATAATAAGTAACAGGACATCATTTATATCAAGCCAAAAAGAAGAAAAATAAGGATATATGGGAACCAGGAGTCATTTACTGATTTTTTATTGTGTATTACCTTTCCTTCTCCGGAACCTGTTGTGGTTTTGCTTGCAGACCTTTAGTTGTCTTTGAATTAGCTTACTGTTTCCAGTGCATATCAAACTAGTACCTGAAAATCAGTTTGACAGTATTCTTAATCCTGATTTTAGACTGACTTACAGCTTTGTCCTCTTGATGTGAAAGTGGAAGCATGGCCACCTTGCAAGTCCTAATGCACTTTTTAAAATACATTAGTTTTAGTTTCTCAGCGAAAGGTACATGTACCACAGGTAAGATTAGTGCTTAGTTTCTGTCAAAGTTGTTCTTCCAACTGAAGACTGCAAGCTTCAAAAGGGAACTAATCTGTTTATATGTTTCATTTGAAATTTTCCATCAGAGCATTTTCCCCTGAAAGCTTAAAGATAATTCTCAAAACTCTTTATCAGAGATGTCAGCTTAAGAATTGGAAGTCTCAACAGGCTTTCCTGACCTCATTGAAATATTGTTTCAATCGAGACTTGTGTTCAAAGTGCAGCCTTTTGTTTATGCTGACATCTTCAATGTGGCTAATTTTCTGCTACATCTTTAGGGAAGTTGAACACTGTCTTGGGCAAAGCGGAGAAGAGGAAAGATTTGAGAGATTCTCAGACGTGTTTCCACTGTGGTGTACTTCTTTCTATTTCCCAATACATTGGGAAAAAAAAAAACGGGGAACAGCAGTGGTCCACAAATTAATGAGATTTTAATTTTGAAACTATGCAGGTGGGCTCTGAAAATACCAAATTCTTGTCTGCTGATCTGACAGCTGAACTCTGGTATTGAAATTCTCCACCCCCACTCCCACTAAAGGTAAGGGAAGTGGCCTTTCCCATGCGCCTGGCTATGCAATCCTCGGGAACAGGAGGTTGAAAACAGCCAGGGCTGGTGCCGGGAGAGCTGGGCTGGCTTCCTGTGGCCCATGGAGATTGCACCATCAGATCGCCCATTCAGGCAATTTCAGCCTGACGCGCACTGTTCACAACCACCCTAAATTCACCCTAAGTTTTGATGCAGCAAAAGCAAATTTGGGCAAAACTTTTGAAAAGCAAGATTTTGGGCTCTTTGACTGTTGTTCACTGTGAACTTCTGCCGAATAGCTCTGTAGCACATTGAGTTTAAATATATAATGCTCCAGAAAACACCTTTTTCCTGGAAACACTAACTGAAGTTTCAATTAATCTATAGTTTGTGTTTGTGGAAAAGATATTTTTCATCATCATCATTTCCCCATTTTTTTCTGTCATAAGCAAACATCCAGGTGACAGTTTTAAAAAGTTCAGTGCTAATGTGTAAATCCATCCATAAATATATTTACTGCAGCTAGTTCTGCAGGAGAGACTTGAAGGAGAAGAGAACATAACTATCCCTAAAGAAGAAATTACTACTTATAGGGATGTCTGGAAAATATTTAGGTGGACTTCACAAACTCCTGTTCTTCTTGCTAGATGCCTTCCAAACTGTCTTTTTCTCACCTTGCTGTCTTACTAAATACTGCAAGAGTGTCTCTAATGATTGTCCACCTACACGTAACATCATTTATCTTGTGTAATGCCTTCCCAAGATTCACCTGCCTGATGGGCAGCACTGGTCTTGTTGAGATGTGTGCTCTGGACGAAGCTGTCAGTCAGTATGAAGCATGACTCTCCACACGCTCAAAACCCTGAGGACTTTTTTGCCCACAAATGTGTTCACCTTTTGGTCCCACAGCCATCTTGTACACTTCTAAGTAAAAGCATAAAAATGTCCACACTCTTCTTTCATTTCAAATCATATAAAAAAACTTCATTCCAGCTTCATAGTTTCCTGTATGCAGAATAACAGATTGTATCTGTAAATGTGTGTATAGAGAATGTTGATGTAGTTAAGGTTGAGTTTTTAGTCCGAGCGGTAAGTTGGCTGATTGTGTGTTGTGTTTTGTTACTTTAAATGCAAGGGGATCCAGTGTGGGGCTGAAGGAGCTTAAGAGTTCACAACAGTATGAGCTATTATCAGTTCATAACAGGTATCGGAATGAACTGTTAATATCTAGATGAATACAAAGAGTGTAAGCAATACCTCACTTTCAGTCTACCAGCTGTGCTGTTTGCTTACAGGAAGATTAGGTCATGCCTCCCCAGGACAGACTTGCAAGTGATCTATTCCTCATGAATTTTCCAAACAGTTCTGGCTTTTTCTATTCACAAATATCTGCCACTGTAAGATTTGAGAAAAGCCTTCTAATTTTCTGGTTTGTGGAAACATACTTTGCTTGAGTGACTGTAGAACTGCAATGGGGATATCATGGAGAGGAGGCTTGTTCGGTCCGTGAAATACACTCATGTCCAGAGTAAGGGGCCAAGACTGATTTTCTCTTATGCCCTACTTTTTAGTAGGATATAAAATGCAAAAAGCTCGTGCTGGTTCATTGCAAAAAATACTCATCCTTTGAGATCGGATGCATTCTCCCACCTGTAAATGTTGTATCTTAACAAACTCAGCCCACAATTACTTTTCCTTCAGTTTTGTTGTTTGCTTCTGCCTGAGATGCATTACTGTTTATATCCTAACTCTGTAATTAATTATTTCCTCAACTATTCTAATGTATTTTGTTTCACAGTATATTAATTCTGATTTTAGGCTTGCTATGCATAACTTGCTGCTTGCAGTGTTACATAAAATTTCCTCTTGATTGCACCTTGTCAGACTGGAATTCTTTTCTTCGCTGCTACTACAAGTTAGTCATGTGCTGTATTACACATTTAATTTAAAGGGAAGTTACAGTTAAGGCACTTAGAGAATGACAGAGCTTATCAGAACTAATACCTCAAAAGCACTGATTTTGATTTTGTTGGTAGTAACATTTCATATAAATAAAAATGGGAAATAAGTTCCAAGTCATGGAAATTACCAGTAAAAGCTGTACTTTTTCATGTTTGATTTTTAAAAAAGTTCCACAGAACAAGACCTATAATGACTCCATGTGACATATAGAATACATTCCAACATTCTCCAATATATAATATATTCCGGTAATGTAATTCCATAATTTTCCTCTGTTATTTACTAGAAGTTCACAAACAGGTTTTTTGTTTTTGCTTTTTTTTTGTTTTTGTTGGTTTGTTTTCGCTTGTAGGGACTCTATTCCCAGCTTTTCTTTTCCATAATGAGTGAATTATTTACTCCCTGATTAGAGACTAATAAAGAACCTGGATTAGTTGAATTTCCAACATACAGGACCTTTTTGCACACAAATGCACATGCATATTTTGTACCTCTGTGCTCACTTTAGGCTTTAAAGGCCAAAGTTAGATCAGAAGAATTTAAACTAAAAAGGATGAACTGTTGCTGAGTTAGCAGTATATGCTGCATTTTCTAGTAATCATAGTTCATAGTGTAAAAAATGACTTTTGATTGAAGGATTAATTATTGGATGGCTGCTTGGAACTTTGGTAATTAGGTGTGTATATATATAATTTCCTTACTAGCCATTCTTTTAAAAGACAGGTAACATTTCATAGCAAGAGTATGGGGAGGAAAAAGGCATTAACCTATCCCATGCCGTTTAAGAATGTAGAAAACTGGGATATTTTGCGTTTCTACATTTAAGGCCTCCCAAATGAAGGTAGCTTGTGCCCAATTTTGTCCCTTCTTCTAAAATCCTTAAATCTTCAATGCAGAATAGCATATGTGGGGAGAACATGGGGATCGGGGGTGGATATACAATAACCAGAATTTAGATTGTGCATCTTACATTGCTGCTAAGGTCTGGTGGCAGACACTTACATGGAAGTAGCCATGGAAGAGCAGAAAGGCAGAGGCAAAGATTAAACCATAATAGGAATGGCTGGAAACTTCCCATTTGTCTATTTTTTTCCATTAGGTGAGGAAAGAAAGTTGTCACCTTTATTCTTAATGTAATAGCAGAGTATTGTGATGGATTATTTGACACTGTTTAAGAATTTAAAGCTATTTTGAAGCCTCTCAGACAGAAGTCCCCGGCTATAAGTTTAGTGCAGAGAGTGTATTATTGTGTCTCACAGGAGCAGGGATGGATGATAGTTCCTTCTGCTCTAAAAAAAAATGACTTTGCGCAGCTGCAACTTCACACACATCAGCTGTTCCACAAGACCAAAAAAAAAAAAAAAAAAAAAGGCTGAGGAATGATTGGATGTGAAACTTATGTGTCCCACTCACACATCCTTTGCAAAGAGCAAGGAAGCAGAGATGGGTAGAAAGCCTTATTTGTTTTACTTGCATTTTGGCAGTTCTTTCGTTGCCAGCTGAACAGAGGCTGGCGAGATGCCCCGGCAGTGCTGCGTGCTGGACTTGCCCGTGTCTGGGAGCAACACTGGGCACGGTGCTGTCTGCAGCATTGCTGAGTTCCTCCACGCAAGTCGGGGGCGTCTCCAGGTCAGATATTCCAGAAGTCTTGCAGTTCTGCCCCTCTTTCAAGGCAGCTGTGGGACTGCTGCTGTTATGGTGCAGCAGTTAATTAAATTGAAAACAGCAAGCCCAAAATAGCTTTATAAATCTTGTGGATGTTTATGGGGTTTTTTAAGGATGCATGAGCTACCATGATGATTTCATGCAGAAATCTGGACTCTATTGTACTTACAAGCAGAAGGGATTTCTCTGCTGAGTACTAAGGAGAGTGAAGTGCTCGTGCAGACTCTTAAATTGCAGGCTAGCCATGATGGGGTGGTTCTTCCTCCTAAGGTAAAAGAGAGGACTTTGAATAAGAAAGAACAGTGTAGTCCATGGAGCTGAAATAATCACTTCTTTGAGGAAAGTGGTATGCACAGCATTCTAAAAGTACAATATACCAAGATGCTATGGCTCATTCTGCATGCAGAATTTCCATTTAAATGCATTGTTTTATTTCTATTAGTTCTCCCTGTCTGTGAAGATACTTTTTTTTTGAATCTTTGCTTATGCAGACTGCTTATACAGAAATCCTTCTCTGCTCAACCCTTCCTTTCAAAACCTATTGAACCAATGAAGACTTTACCCTGCATCCTTTTCATTTGTTCTGCATGGTATCAGCAGTCCAGTACAGAGGTTTTGCACCAATCCAGCTCAAAACATACCTCCTCCCAAATGCCACTGATCTGTTTTTCTAACGATCAGATTTCCAGCGTATTTAAAAGGCATAACACGAGATCAGAGGGAACTGAGCACCTATGCTGTGTTCCAGGGAGCTGATTGCGGTACATGATGGTTGCATTAACACACACGAGTATTGCTCTGGCTCAACCCAGATGCATTTGCTCAGGCAGCCTTTCAATTAGGGCATCTGGGCTTATCCAAGGTGAAAATCACCATCATGCATCACAGTCACTGCCGAACTTCTGTTTCATAATTTCACAGGCCCTTGAATATATTTTTTCTTCATTTTTTCCCCATCACGGTCATAATTTTGACTGAGTGCACCTTACCCACTGTGGTGTCTCTCTGGGAGCACTGTGTCTGCAATGCACGTGCTCCAGCGTTCCTTCCCTGCCACTTCCATTTGCATTGCCTAGTTAGGACAAATGGAATGAGGTCATGCACAGCATTCGGAAACCAGTGTCCCTGGCACTAAGCAAAGGCATTATTTGGAATTCTGAAATTTTGCTTCTGACACATGTAGTTCCTACACTTAAGAGCAATTACACCTTATCTCCACATTGCTCTGAATGTTTTACCTGTCAAGTTTGGTTTAATTACTGAATTTCTGGTGTCAGGAACAATAGTTATTTGGAGCGTGCATGCTGCTTTCATATGTCTGAGCTAGTGTGTTTTGTGACCTACTTATGTCTCTGAATTCTTCAGGCTGGAAACACACAGAATTTTAAGTTTAAAATAAACGTCTTGTGACATGACAAAAAATGGTGGTCAGGTGCCATATATACTCAATGTGATTTATTATAAGGACAGTGGGGATTAAACTGACATGTTTGTACCTAATGCTTCATTTTAGGCATGTTAGTTTCAATATATTGTGAATTCTAGCACCAAGACATGGTATTAATAATAGGATCTGCAGAAAAGAAGACACCCTCCTTGTGGTCATCCATGAATGCTGTATAGTTCAGTCTGTAACTCCACAAACTCAGTTCCCAACAATCATTTCTATTTTTTTCTGTCTGAAACGGATGTGAAAAATTCTTTACATCATCAGCACAAATACTTATTTTGTCTATGCAGCTGTTGTATTATGTAAAAGCAAGTTTAAAAATCATTTTAAAAAAGGAATCATCAAGAAACTGTATGAACTCATAGACAGGGAAAAAAAAAGCCATACTGTTACCAAATAGAGCAGCATCAAATACAAAAAAGCCTTCTCAAGATCCTAAACTAAGTGGGCAGGCTGGCAGCACCTTTAATATGCAGGGACAGTGTTAGACCCAGTGTCATACTGCAGCAGCATTTGCACGGGCCAAAGGCTGCAGTGCAGTGTCTGCCCCACTGCAGCTGTGTTTGCTGCCACCTTCGATGCAATGCCACAGCAGTGCTTCTCAGTCTGTTGTCCAATAGCGGCCTGTTATACACCAGAAAGTGGTTACAAACTAAATGAGACATTAAAAATATTGCAAAAATCTTAGGAAAAAATTGCACAATGAAGAAATAACTTCCAGTATTTATTAAGTTTTAGCCTAATTTTTATTAATGGTATTTGAAACTGTGGCAATACATTTTTTTTTTTTTCCCTAAAAGCACTAGGTAGTTTTTCTATTTAAACTCTGCAAGAATATTGTTTTTCAGAAAGAAATCTAGCCTTATTCAATACCATGTGTCCCAGGTTAGGAATACAGTAACCCGGTTTAGTGAGGAACACGTTTAACTCAAGCATCAGACCAGAGCTCTTGCTGTGCATCAGCACGAGGACACAACTCCAATGCAATCTAGCCTGCCCACAGCTTCCACAGCACGTGGAGATGAGGGGATCCAAGCTCCTGTGGAGCGACCCAGCCTCTCCATGAGGAGCACGGGCTGGCACTGCGGGCCCCCAGAGCAGTGGGATGTGGGGCAAACGCTCAGCCTGCCCCCCTGCCCCACTCCTGCTCACAGGCCCTGTGTGGGAGCAGCCCCCCAAGTGCAGGTGCCTCAATGCTCGTGGCTTGAGGGGTGTCCCCACGTAAGCCCCCAAGCAGGTGCCTTGTGTTGTGCTAAACAGCACTGGTAATTCCTTACCTTAAAGGGGAATGCTTTTCTTCACAGCACCCGACGGCATCATGCAAAAAAGCAGGTACCTGTCTGCTCTTCAACCTTGCAAGATGCTCCACCGCTTCACTAGGTTATTCCCCATCAACAGCACTGCTAAAGCATCCAGGTATTCTGCGCTTTTTGTGTTTCTCAAGTAGGTTTGCCACATGTTTTAGTGTCAAAATGAATTATTTCAGTTCTGATGTCATCACATGTCTCAGGATTATAATTTAAAGGTTATAATTTCACTTAAACTTTCTTCTATATTTTTGTGGAATAATGACATAGAGATGACATCTGTGCCTCAGTAGAAAAGATCAAAGCCAGGCTATTGTATAAAAAGCTTCCTTCCTATTTTCACTCAGCTCACTATCATTATGTAACTTTCTATGTCATCCCCGTACCTTTCTAAAGAGGAATCAGTGCATTGGCCTGCTCTTACCTAGCTGTCATCAGGTCTTTGGAAGCTGCTTCCATGGCAGTCTGAGCAGCATGACAATAGCCAAGAGGAAGCACAGGAAGACAACAGAGCTGCCCTCTGTTCAAAAGAGTCAGTGGCCCAAATAACTCCTGTCTGGGTGCTAAATGCCACTTGGATTCCTCCAGAAGCACTCCGTAACTCTCCCAAGTTTTCACAGACCATCCTTACAGCTCTTTCCTGGAACTTCCTTTGCGTTACGCCGCATCTCTCATCCTTGTATTCAGCACTTCATCTTAGACAGCTGTACACTTTACCGAAAAGAAAACAAAACCCACGGAATACAGACTAATGGACAGAAGTGTTTTCAGTTGTGTGCCCTGGAGCACTGCTGCTGCATTAACCTCCTGAGGTTCAATAAGGACAAGTGCAGGGTCCTGCACCTGAGCAGGAACAACCCCAGTCACCAGCACAGATTAGGGATTAACCTGCTGGAGAGCAGCTCCACAGAGAGGGACCTGGGAGTCCTGGTTGACACCAAGTTACCCATGAGGCAGCAGTGCCCTCGTGGCCA
>JAUBOD010000601.1:913019-928051 GCA_032353885.1 Nothura maculosa
CAAACCTCACCCTACACTTTGTTATGTTATGTTATGTTATGTTATGTTATGTTATGTTATGTTATGTATACTGACTGACAGGATAAAGCAGGGAGGCCGTAGCAGGTGGGGCAAAATGCATCTCTTTAAAAAACAAGCATCTTTTAAAGCTTTAAAAAAACCCAGCAGTTTGAAATCTATTTAGACAAAAGGTTGGTCCCTAGCTGGCCTGCGGGAAGGTGTGGATCCTTCATCCTGCACATGCAGCCAGGACACGATCCTGCCCTTTCTGCTCCCTTACCTTGGGCAAGCAGCAGGGAATGGGGCGGCGAGCACCCAGTGCTGATGCTGACATGAGCCGAGGGCAGAGCCTAACTGAGCGCAGGGCACAGGCTGGGAACCCCGTAGGAGGGCATGACTTAAGCTCGGCTTTCACGCCACCCTCTGCAGGAGGAAGCGGGCAGGAAAAGGAAACGGGATCTCTTGGCTTCTTAAAACTCTTATCCCCGTTCTGCATCTTAGAAAGGGGAGAAGACGGTTGTTATGTGTGTTACAAACGCCTCCCCTCTCCACTGGGGCACCTTCTATTTGGCTTCCATTCCCCTGTTACATAAAATACAAAGTTAGCTGGTTAGGCACACAAAATCCAAACACTCAGAGAGCGGCTCTGCAAGGATATACATATATATATATATACACAACACACAGAGGTTCTGATGCAAGGGGCAGATCTTCCCAGCAATATCACAGTTCCTTCAAGACACAGGGGTTAGCCCATCCCCAGAGGCCACAGCCCTATGCAGGCAATAAAGGCAGAGCAGCTCTGTGAGGAGAACAGGGCCACCTCGGACAGAATGGGCTCTGCTTTGGGCATCATTCAGAATTCCCACATCTTATTGTGAGGGGAAAGGGACAGGCAGAAGGGGGGAAAAAACCCATAAAATCTGAACTTTTCCTCTTGAAAAGACTCACACCTAAACATGCTGGGATAGACAGCAAAAACGGAAAGAATCAAATTAATCATTTAAACTGCACACAACTTAAAATTATGCCATTAAGTGAAAGCGATAATGCCACTTTTTAACAGCATTGGCAAATATCATGTCTTTCAATAGGTTAGATTTCAGAAGTTTCTTGGTATCGTCACGTAGCTGTTTCTCCAGGGGCCGAATAAAAAGCAAAGGCTGTTTCAGTGCATCAGAGCTTCTGAGAGAGTCATTTTTAAAACATAAGCATGGCTTTTTACTTATTTATGAAGTTTCCAGTTTACTGCCTAACTTAAAAGCATTTCCTAGAAACAGATTTGATTACAGTGTTCTTATAGAAATCCACTCTGCATAGCTAGATATTTCTGTCTCCTTCCTTCCCCTTATACTTTTGGTTTTCCACTGGAAAACTGCACTCAAATATTACTTTGGTGCCACATAAGAAACTCCTAAACAAAAATTTCACCATTATGAGGTGAATGAAACAGTAGAAATTATCTTAAAAGGAAGGTTTTTGATGAAAGTTTAACAAAAATAAGATTTCTTTTGCATTATGAAAACCACACAGTTTTCTTCTGTTAAACTTTCCAAATATTCTGTGTTATCTTCCCTGTTCTTCCCCAGAGAATCAGAGAAGGGATATGGACATTGAAAGCCATACACAATTTGCTGTTCAGACACATCAAGTTTTGGCCTAGTTTTCACTGTAATACACAGCAAGATATAATTCTCTCTATAACGCTGATCTCTTCAGGTTAAGTATCTTTAACCTACTACACCAGGAAGAAACTGCTATTTATTTTTTAAAGCTATTTTTCTTTCCTCTAGATAAAATCATTTACAACATATTGGGAGCTGGAGAGGTATCTTGATAGGACACCTCTTCAAAAAGTATACTTATTTTCAAAAGCCTCTATGCATTTGGGACATAATATAGCATAAAAAATAACATATCATGCTGTTATCCTTCACTAAAAGCTGAGAAGTATATTGATTTTATTTCCTGTAAAGAACAGCTAAGCTCTACATGTTATTTTATCTGTCCCAATATACCACAGATGTTATTTAGTTCTCTTTTGTTTTAGGAAATCTCTCAGCTGTCAGTCCAAACTCCTCTAAAGTTAAAAGAGGAAAGTCACCTTTACCTCTCCAGGAGCAAAAATACTCATTTTCATTTTACAGTCTTCTCCCAGTTAAACGTGAGAAATTAAAACTGTTCAAGTTACAAATTTGTCCTCAAATATCTATTACTTTTGAAATTTACTGAAACCGATGACGGAACGTTTTCAAGAGGACATGTATCCCAGTAGCACATCTCAGTCTTCTCAAAGCTGAAGTGTCAGGATGCTAAGCCTCATTTATTCCTCTGTACTCTGCTTATAGCTTGTAAAAAGAGTCTGGGGCTGCTCTGACTCTGGGAATTTTCAGCTGGGAAGGTGGGAGGACAGGTACGGTTCTCCTTGGGCACCACAGGAAGGACTGGTGTTCCTGGAACAGCCACTTCCATCATGCAGTCACCTCAGCTTGATCCAAAACACCTGGATCTGGGGCTAAAGCCTGTTCAGCCCTGAGAGCACAGAGCAGAATGCATCTAGTCTCTGCACTGCAACAGACGAAGCCACTGCACGAGAGAAGGTGGCGTGTGAGCCCGTGATCAGCTCTGTGGTTCTACGGGCAGAATTCTGCCAAACACAAGACCTGCCTCTCGTGACTGCAGATGTGAGCTCAACTGACTGCTTTAGCCATTACAACAAACACTCACTTCCATGGAAGTGGAAATAATCAAGAGACATACTGAAAAAGAGGGTTTTTTTTAAATGAACTGTAAAAATTGTCAGCACTTTAGAGAACAACAAAAATAAACAGAAATTAGGTATGACTAAAGGGACATCCAAAATAGTTCTCAACTGGAGAACAAAAATATATGCAAACACTGTAACATATATTTCTGAGTAAGTACTTCAGCAGGTCTTGTATTCCTCTGTAAAAACTCCCAGCACCCTTAAGACTGTATGGTTGCAAAGTGTTAATTCTGAACTGCAGAAATAGGGGAACACCTAAGACTAGAGTCCGAGTCCTGCATATCAAAGTAAACAGAAACAGCAGCAGCCAAGCCTTAGTCCAGAGTACAATCTATAAGCTGCACATAATAAATACCAGTAGGGATATTTAGCATAATTGAGAAAGGAGAGGCTTTGAAACCTGCCTGCATGACCTATCTGCGTTCCCATTTCAAAAGATCAGAAGGGAAACCTAGATACACCACAAACTGCCCTAGGAGAGGCTTTGGTCTCAGCTGGACTGGAAGTGCCAAGCTGTACTTTCCCCACAAGGATGGTTGGGGCTCTCCAAACCTCCCACCACTGAGCACTGCTTGCTGGTTCCAGCCAAGGCACCATAAGAACAAATCCTGCTTCTCCTCCTCCTCCTGCTCAGGGCTGACAGCAAACTTCTACATGTACATCCCCTCTGTGGTTACCCTACAGAGCTGTGCATTTATCTTCAGGGCTTCCTTCACTGCTTTTGCTTTCTGCTGAACTGAGAAAAACACGTTGTGTTTTCTTGGTGGTTCATACCACCACTGCATGTCAATGCGGTATTGCTGGGATCAGATGATCAGAGCCATCTGTGTTTGGTGTTTACTGCTAGGCCAGCCTGAATTACAATCGCATGCTCCTCAGAAATGCTGCTGTGACACATTTTTTCCACCAAGACATTGGAAAAGAAGATCTCAAAATACATTGTATGGATTCGGAATTGTTGTGTTAATATACATCACATATGTATATATATGTTGGCTTTTAGCTCCTAAAACACCACAGTTCTTTCCTCACCATCCACCCCAGCTTCCCTTCTTGCTATAGGAAAGCATCAGCCTTGTGAAGATCACTTTCATAGTATTAGAGTAACAAATTACATCTCGTCATCTAAAAATAAGGCTGCGACCCTGTGATTTGGGGAAATCAGTTGTCATCTATTTGTTCCGAGAACATCATAACAGCTACATCAGAAGTATTGTTTCAGGGGAAGGAAGAATGAATTAACCTACCTTCAGCATGTAGTAGAACGGGAACCATGACAGAAAGATATCAGAGAAGAATTCTGCTATGCTGAAAACACCATACACAACCCAGTAAGTCAGCCACTGCGTGTCATCATCTTTGTTGGGGCTTTCAATAGCCTTGATTCTGTGAAGAAACAAAACAAGTCAACAGGTCAGCAGTGCCAGTTTTACCCACTGTGAGGTCTTCATGCCTTAGGTTCATTGTTACACACAATTTCCCAAAATTTAATTTCTCTATGCACTGTGCAGAAGAAGCCTACATTTGTAATATAATACGTATACATTATTTATCATACCATGAGACTGAGGTCTTTGAAAAAAAGTCTCTTCCTGAATATGAAGGTCAGAAAAGATACTTGATCATCAATTTGTGGGATAGAGGAGGAGAGGGGAAAGTATTTGTTCAGTTCTGCAGGCATCTATATTTTAAATTTAGTTCAGGATTTCGAAGTGAGTCTTAAACATCTCATCACACACGTGACCGCGGTTCCTCTTTGCAGCAGTAGACAGCAGATGTGCTCTAAGCACTGACACGCACTTCCACCTTGCAGAGGCAAAACAGGGCTTGTGCAAACTGACCTCCCCAAACACGTGCAGTGTGGACTGCAGATCTGCAGCAGCAACTGCCTCCTCGCTGTCACGGGACTTGCAGATTGCCACACAGCCTAGGGTGTCAACTACAGCCCACTGCAGGCTGCAGGGTGAAGTCCTGAGATCCCTATTTCATAACTAAATGACTTCTTGCTATTTAATAGCTAAATGACTTCCTGTTCTCCAGCCTCTAGGAGCTCATGTTTATGCAGTCTACACCAAAAAAAAAAAAAAGTTTGAGTAAAAATGCCTGAGTTTTCTTCATTCAGTAAAAAGGAGAGATTCTATATTTGCTAAGTCCTGGATTACTAACACAGATCTCAGAATGGTTGTGGCTATAGGTAACCTCTGGACCATCTAGTCGGGATCACCTGCTCAAGCAGGGTCACCTAGAGCCTCTTGCCCAAGACCCTGTCCAGACAAATCTGAGTATCTGTGAAGATGCAGAGCCCAACACCTCTTTGGGCAACCTGTTCCACTGCTCAGCTGCTCTCACTGTAAAAATGTTTTCCTTATGTTCAGTTTCCTCTGTTTCGATTTGTGCCCTTTTCTTCTCATCCTATCACTGGAAGTCCTCACTGAGAAGAGTCTGGTCCCATCTCCCTTAAACCTCCCCTTCAGATACCTATGTGCATTGACAAGATCTTCCTGGCCTTCAGTCTCCTCCAGGTTCAAAAGCCCATCACTCTCAGCCTCTCCTCAGAGGTCAGATGCTCCAGTTCTCCAATCCCCTTAGCAGCCTTTCCCTGGACTCGCTCCGGTAGCTCCACGTCCCTCTTGCACTGAGGAGCCCAGCAAGACACAGGGCTCCAAACGTGACCCCACCAGGGCTGAGTGTGGTGTGAGGGGGAACATCCCCCTTGACCTGCTGGCACTGCTCTTCCTGACGTATCCCAGGACACCGATGGCCTTGGTGCCGGCTCATGGTCAGTTTGGTGTCCACCAGGATGCCCAAGTCCCGCTCTGTAGAGCTGCTCTCCGGCAGGTCATCTGCAGCCTGTCCCAGTGCCCAGCGTTTTAGAACAAAATACAATCAATGGGTGAACTGGATAATGTGAAATCTGAGTTTTAAAAAGCACCTATCCTCCCCCTACTCATGCCATGGGATTAAAATTGTTTACTTAGCACAATGAATTTAATAAATACGCTTACACTTTTTTCCCCTTAATATTAAATATGGTGCTGCTGAAGATGTGCCACCTGTCAGATATGCCAAAGGTGCATAATTTTCTTTTAAAATGTGTAATGAAGATCGGGAGGTAGATGTACAGCAAACCAGAGAGATTGCTGTCAGCAAGTGTGTTTCCTAGTTTTGTAAGAAAAAAAGATCACCTGTGCAACACATTTTAGCAGAAGCACCGACCCCATCACAGCACACACGTGCCCTCCAGGCTGGATGAGGCCCCGGGCTGCTTTAGCTTGAAAGGCAGCACCGAGATTTTGCCCTTGCTCTGCACCCACGCGCTGGGGCCCTGAGCAAGGGCCTGTGCGTGGGATAGCGAGGGCCCTGGCCCCACATCCTAGAGCACATCTAGGTGCGGTTGTCCAAGTACCATCTGCCTAACTGGAAAAACGGGTTTTCCCAGGCGGAGGGCAGCAGGTCTGCGCACTGCTCCTCTCGGGAAACTGCAGTTCAGGAGCTTTTCCCTAAGACAGTTCCTGCAGTTCCTCCTGGGTCTGCACCTCTTTTTCAGCCGTTCCAGTACCACTGGATAGGGAGCTCTGCAGAAACATCTCCGCAATACCTTGGAGGAAGAGGGATACGGATCTGGGCTGCTTCCAAAGTGTGACACCACACTTCTGGAAGGAAAGAAGTAAAGCACAGGTAATTAGTACGAAATGGACAACGCTGGGGACAAATAAAGAAGAGAACAGAAGTAAATGTCAAGTTTCCTAGTGTTACAGAAAACGTGCTGTAGGCCTTAAGTGCATGAATCCCTGTGGTTACACAGACAAGCTCTCCAGTGGAGGTATTTTATATTGATGAAGGGTACTTAGAGATTCAAAATCCACGCGTTAGCTTGCTATTTGTGAGACAATGCTCAGCAGTGAAACAGCTGACAGCCTTGCTTGCAGTCACTGCTTGAAGACTTCCACAGATTAAGGACATACTGTCTAATTTTTGTTGGTATTATTAAAGCCATCTTAGAAATCACAAAAATTAGAAATTTTCATCATAAAACTTAGTAATAATGATAATAATAATAATAACTACAAAACAGCAATAACAATAATGTATCAGAACTAAGAAGTTAAGCAGATAGACTTTTTTCCCTGTTCGCTGTTCACTGGCTTTGAAATACTTCAGCTTCGTAGGGATACCTGTTCAATATACACTTCAATATACACTTATACCTACACCATAAGCACTCAACCAAAACTCCCAAGATAGAGCACCCATTGCTCCAAAGCCTTCATGACCTCCAAGTGCCAGTAGCACCTACCAGGCATCACCACCAATCTTGTATATTTCAGTCAAATAGAAATGCTCAAGTAGCGTAGCAAGAGATGTGAATAAAAGCTTTTTTTTAACTAGGAATTACTAGCCCTGATGTCACAAAAAAAAAAAAAAAAAAAAAAAAAAAGGAAAAAAAAGAAAATTCTAATCCCTAAGGGCAAAACACCACCACACTAACTGTATGAATCTTGGCAATGCAGCAAATGAGCCACCCTAAAATCCTGTCCTTTAAACTTAGGAGTCGCTAGCTTGAGGGAGATGCAGACTGTCCCGTAGGCTCGCTGGGCAAAAGTCAAATTACTAACTGATCTTAAGAACTGTTATTTTAATTGGAGCTCATATGCTTATACATGGCATCTTAAAGTATTCTCATTCTTCTTTCTTCAAATGCTTAGAATGCTAAAAAATAGGGATAGCTTTGATTAGGAATAAGGGAATTATCAATAGGACACTTCTATGGTGAAGTGCTCCCAGGTTCTGTAAGCAGACATGGAGCTGTCTTGTTTAACCATGTGGTGTGTGGCGTTAAATCCAACACCATCCAGACACTGTTCTCTTGCATGTGGTGCAATTCAGTGTACGCTCCAGCCTGATGTAGATATTGCAAGGTGTTTTCAGAGCAGACACCTACCAAACCTGCTAAGGAACCAGCCAGCAACATCGCCTCTCAGGTGCAAAGCATGTGGGGCACAGGCAGCAGGGAATGATGCCGCACGGCCGACTGGGAAAGGAGATTTCAACTGCAGTCCAGAATGTGACGAGCATTGAGAACGTGTCCCTCAGCGGAAGGGACAATGGGAATCCGTATTATGGCTCAACTCCCTTTACAAACAAAAGGACAACAGTTCTCTCCATTCTCCCCTACTTAAACAGGGGAAGAGGAAGTCAGAGAAAATTCTTCATATTTGAGGATCAGCAAGTACAATGTAGTTCTGTGAAATACCTGAAATAAGACTTTCTCCTTCAGAACTATATTCTCTTATATGAGGCACTTAGGGACACGGTGTAGCTGGGTTGGTGGTGATAGGATTACGGTTGGACTTGATGATCTTAAATATCTTTTCCAACCATAATGAATCCACGATCTGAATCCCACTATATTTAGATTGAACTTTAGTAACTTATTCTAGAAGAAACTATTATACCTCTAATGTTCTATGCAACTGCCATGCACACTACTTGAGGCCAGGAACATTTTACTTTTTTCCTACGTTAAATCTTGAATCAATTGGTGTAATATTCCAAATGCAACCTCCATTTGTAAGTGAAAGGATATAGATCAGAGGTGAATGCAGACTGTGAGACACCAGCATTAGAGTCAAATTTAGAACAGCCTTCTCATAATGGCTACTTGTACCTCGTAATAATGACACAGACCCATTAGCACATAAAATTATGATCTCCTAGCAAAAAAAAAAAAAAAAGGGAAAAAAAGAAATGACATCCATACTCTAAGGATGCTAATTTAAAAAGAAAAGAAGAAACTTAAAGCCAAGGACTTTGCAGGCTGTTTATACACCGAGGTAGAGGCCTCGAACCAGCATGTACAGCAGCACCTCAGGGGTTAGGAGCAGTCACTGCAAACACTTTGCAGTAGGCTGGATGGGACTGTTCCAGCTCAGAGGCTTTAAAGGCAGCTGTTTGTCCAGCAGAGACACGAGCTGCCCTGGCACCACCACCACAGGGCAGGCAGGGGTGCCCCAGCTGGGCTCCTGCCCAGCAACATCCCTTCCCTGATCACCTGCACACGGGTGAGGCCACGGAGAAAGCGCTGAGGCTGCCGGCAGTCCAGCCCTTATGTAACTATATTCATTTATATAACCACAGCCTCAGAACACCAGCTCAATTCTGGCTGTGTGTCCCCCAAACAAACATGCACACTGGTCTAATTTTAGTGTTGCCAAGTTCTTTCACCTAAAGCACCTGGTTGATTTTGACAAAGATCAGTTCTTTTCCAGGAAAAGACCATTACATATTACTAAATTAGTTCCAACATAACAAGTTATTGTTATTTTAAATTTACTTATACAGTATTCTTTCAACAACACACAAAAAAATAGTTTATCATGATTTCACTGATTTGGAGGCATTTTTTTCCCCTCCAGTTACATCCAGTTAGTAAGATGCGAAAGCCAGAAACCAAGAAAAACATGCCAAAATATACTAGTCTGGTAGAATGCAAAGTGACCACTCAAAGCTCTGCAACCTTCAAAGCACACCTCATGACTCTTTAAGGGTGCAAACAGAGAATTTAATACAAAAAATGCAAGGTAAGCCTGCAGATTAAGCCAAGAAATCCCTGTGGTATAGTAAGACACCCACGCACCGACCTATGCATTTCAGAACATGCTGCATGGCTGAAAGTGAAGCCAGTGCTCATGTTGTAGTTACAGAAAATACTTTGTTCAGCCTTCCTTCAGTTTTCTAACCAGTGATACACTACAAGAGCAGGCAGGCATATTTTTGAACCCCTTGCTTGTGCACGGCACTTGAAAAACACTGAAATTCTCTGTACTTCTTGGTCTTACACTTACCAATGCATCCCAATTTTCTGCAGCAGTTTGCTGGTATTCAAAGTCATTTAATTCATCTTTTCCGTGCTCCCTGTAGGATCAACACCGAGCTGCAACATGGACCTCCTAATTTTGGTACCTCCCTGTTATTCTCATTTCAGACTTATCCTGGCAACCAGCATCACTTCAAGAAAGAAGTACCTGATTATTTGTACTTGCATTATTACTTCATTTCCTCTGAGCTTCTAAAAGCTTTGTGGTCCATCTTTCTTCCTTCTTATGGTATCACTAGCAGAGTCATGCATTCCCACATCCTGGAAACATCTTTCTGCCAAATACTCTGCAGTATTTGCATGTGTGCAAGCCTGTCACCTCCCCAACCTAGCGTACCCAGGGGATGGCAGCCCATGCAGGGACCGCAATGGAATTTGTTCAGAGAAACTGGCCTAGCAAGAGGAGCACAGGGCGCTCCTTTACAAACAGGCATTCAGTTGTGGCAAAGACAGATGCCAGCGAAAGAACAGCAGTCCTGTCACCTCCCTGCTCTATGGTTACTCTTACCTTCACCCTCCAAGGGCTGTACGACAGATCAGTTGTCCAGTTTCAGCTCAGAAGTGATACCTTCCTCTCCCCACCTCCGCGTGTCTTCCCTGGCAAGTGAATCTGAGGTGCCTGCATGCTCAGTTAGCAGCAGGAGGAGAGTCTCTGCTGGCCTCTGCGCTGCTCCCTGCGTGTGCAGTGTCCCGAGAGGCTCCCCCAGCTCCGTGACGGGAGGTGCCAGCACGAGCAGCTGGAGCAAGATTGCAACACCCTCCGCCAGACCCGTTTTGTAATGCACAACTCTGTTTGCATTGCTGAAGTCCTTCAGGTTGTCCTCCCTCACGGTGTGGGCAGGAAAGGCAAGCAGGATGCTGTCAAGGAGAAACACTACTTTCCTACTACAGAACAGACAGGCTGCACTTCTGCAAGAGGAAGCCACGTGCAAAGAGTCTGAGACACAAAACTTCGGGCACCCTCTGTATTTGTGACAGTTTTGCTGGAAGAAACAATGTGTTTCACATTTAGCGACCAACTCTCCACAGTTGGCATTGCTTAGGGGGTAAGCCAGATATGAAACACAGTATGATCGCTTACTGAGTACAGAAGGATCAGGCCTCTGATACACTCTTCTAATGATACAGGCGGAACAGAAGTTAGGTTTCCCTGCCCAGCTACGTTGTATGCTGGAGACTCTATTCAAGTGACATTTTATTACTGATTTTTGATGTAGATGTCTAACACTGATTTTCCTCTGTTTAGATTCCAACCTTACATTTTTTCTAATGTTCACTGATCCTCACACACAAGATCTCATGTAATATTTGTTTTCCTAAGAGCAGAGGGAGCCTCAATATTCTCATCCCCAAAATACCTGAACTTGTCTCTCATTCATTGTATGCACAACAACAGTAGGTTCCCTTTCTTTTGCCACAAGATGTTACCAGTTCTCCTATATTTAAGGGTGGAGCTATAGAGAAATACCTTTAAAATGCAACTAAAACATATGACCAAAGCAAACATGAAAATACAAACTGCAGCTAATAGTAACCCAGGATTTTTTCTAACCTCATTTGTGAGTCCAGCTCAGCTTCTCCAGCATTTAGAATTAGCAATGCTACTCAGGAAATTCTCCATAGGGAAAGGCAGCTTATAACCCTACTGCAGGAAACCCTAGCTGCGCAAGTCAAACTGTTCCATAGACACCTGTAGCTTCCTACTCAGCCTGGCATCCAGAGATCACTTCACCAAAAGCGCAGTCCATGCAGAGCATAACGCTGCAGTGTGTCTTTACTAGTAAGTCCTGTAACGTGCCTGTGCTTATTACGTCTCAAGCAGGTATTCATTCCCTAAAAACAGAATCTAGATCACACAGAAACTGGAAATCTTCCAATCAGCTTCTGCTTGTAGACTTGTGGCAGAAAGATCTTTGTATTTTTAAACCTAAATTTAATATATAGAAAAGCAATTATAATTTTCCTACACTTACTATTTTATATTAGATCCCTCTCCAGTATGTGACTGTTTTTTAACAAATCAGGTACTTCCCTTTTAACCAACAGATATAGAGCTTTTACCCTTAAACATATGAAGACTCATTAAAATGAGTGAACAGCAAGAGAGTATAAAGGAACCAACTTAGGATACAGAATCTCAGAATGGTTGAGGTTGGAAGGCACCTCTAGAGATCATCTAGTCCAACCCCCCTGCTCCAGCAGGCACACCTAGAGCAAGTGGCACAGGGCGGCATCCAGGCAGGTCTGGAAGATCTCCAGAGAAGGAGACTCCACAACCTCCCTGGGCAGCCTGTGCCAGGGCCCTGTCACCCTCACAGGAAATAATTTCTTCCTCTTGTGGAGATGGAGCTGACTATGTTCCAGTATAACCATGACACCTTGGTACTGGCCACCATGGAGAAGAGTTTGGCCCCTTCCTCCTTACATTCACCCTTCAGGAATTTGTACATATTCATCAGATCCCCTCTCAACCTTCTCTTCTCCAGGATAAACAGGCCCAGCTCACTCAGCCTCTCCTTGTACGAGAGATGTTCCACTCCTTTAATCATCTTAGTTGTCCTCCACTGGACCCTCTCTAGAAGCTCCATGTCCCTCTTGTCCTGGGGAGCCCAGAGCTGCCCCCAATACTCCAGGTTTGGCCTCCCCAGAGCTGAGCAGAGGGGCAGGATCCCCTCCCTCCACCTGCTGGCAATGTTCTCCTGATGCAGCCAGGATCCCATTGGCCTTCTCGGCCACGTATCTGCTCTTATTCAAACTAAGCATTGTGCATATATTTACCCACATTGTCTCGCTAAAATAACCTTCATAAAGCAGCAGTGGAGCATTACTCAAGAACATGAACACACCACGCCACATCTCTCATGTAGGAAGGGGGACTGAACACCACAACAATACTCAATTAAAGACGTGAATTGCGTATTTCTCTCTCCAAACACAGTCTAGATTAAGTCTTCTGCAGAATGACATCAACAGCATTAACACAGAAAAAAAGGCTAAGTTGAAGCAACAGCATAAAATAAGCTATACTGCTTCTCACCCCTTAAGACATTAGTAGTAAGTCCGAACATTTTTATTGCCCAAAGACATTTTCGTCCTGGCAATCTTTACGTGCCAGGACTTGTGAAACTTCAGCAAATCCCCTGCACACATCTCTTAGTCATCAGAGGCTCCCTTCCTGCCTGCTCTCTCTTTTTCTTTTTTTTCTCTTTTGGTGGTGGCTGCTACCACCACTGGCAACGGGAGGAGCTACGTTCAGACAGGCTGCCTCCGGGAAGTTTATAGAAGCAGTGAAAATACTGGCAGCTATTTAAAAACTGCCACCACTCATTTCTTCCATCCAGGCTAACTACTCCTTTGTGCAGCTAAAGCTCAGTAAACATATAAAAAAAATTGCTCCTATCATTTGTGGGAAAGCTTTAAATCCTGCTCTACTGCAGACAGAAATACAAAGCAAATACAAAGCTCGCAAATGAATAAAAAATATCAGTTTAAGGCAAATGACTTTGTTTCTTCACAGAGTACTGAACAGAAATAGCTAGATAATCTTGTGGGGAAAAAAAAATCGATTTTGCCTATGTAAGAGCTCATGGGTGGCCCCTGATGATGACGTGGCCTAAAAGGCTGGGATTGCTGGAGGACCACGTTCCACTGGAGGAAAGGCAAACCACCCGCCAGGCCTCCACGGCCTGCGGAGCGATGCGGAGCGGGAACACCCCAGGGCTCGGGATCGGTGCTGCTCCACGTGCTCCAGCCTGCACGTGAGCACCCCACGCAACGCAGCCAAGCGCAGCACAGAAGGGACACACTGACCCATTCCATAACCACAGCGGGAAGCAGCAACCTGCTCCTGGCTGCGGACACCCTCCTGGGAGCTTCCACCTGCGGGCCGGTTGTTGGGGGGGTCACCTAAGGGGAGGGAACTAAATGGAAAAGCCACAACGTGTGTATTATTGGGATTGCTTTTAAGGAAAATTTGTAGCCAAGGACCATGCCACATACACCCACCACTGAGGAAACCACAGCGCTAGCATCAGAGAGGTAACTTTTTACAGTGAGATTTAAAACATCTCCCTACATATACGATGGTAAATGTGTCACTTGGAGATAAACACATATTTTTCAGATTTAGGAGCAGAAGGATATAAGGAAGAGAACACTCAGTATGTGCTTTCTATTTGACACTATCTTTTCCTCCCAGCAGTAAGAGCTTTTGCCAGGTTATTCAACAAGGCTGCCAGTAAGCAGCTACTCTCAGTGCTCATTTGTATATTCCTATCACCAAATGACATAAGCAAATCACATCATACAAAGGCAGACTTAAGCATGTAGTCCCAAGCCCAAGTTTGAAAACAAAATTAATGACTTAGATACAGTTTTATAAAATACGCATATAAAAGAGACCACAATCATAAATGATTTTGTAAATATAACTCCTATGCAACTCTTTTAAGGCTTTATAAGTGGGTAAGCTACTTATACTTTTACATTTTAATTTACAAAAATTAACTATAAGTTGCTTTATAAACATTAAAATGTTAAGTTTCTCTGGAGTTGTTTGTGGCCTGTAGTCTTATGAATTAATGCCCACCAATGACAGCTTCAGGGGTAAAAACAGTGTATTTCCAAACACTGGAAATTGCAAGATGGTTGAAGAACCAGTTTAAATCTTATCGGAGTGGTCTAAAAATAAAACAATCTTTGGTATATCTGAAAGAGAGACCTCAAAGGGAGGCACAAGCAAAGCCTCGGCGCTGTGCAGCACACAGGTATTTTCAATAAAAAAGCCGGTATTTTAAGGTGCGGTCCGCACGAAGGCGCCGTTATTTAAAGGGCCAGCGCCGCGGGCCGCGTTCCACGCACAGGGCCCGCGCGCATCCCCGCGGGAATCGGGACCGCGGCGCTCCCACCCGCCGGGAATCGGCAAAGGGAACCCCTGGGAAGGCCGGGGGGGCTCCCGGGGCTCCCTCCGTGCAAGCGAGCCCCGCCGCCGCCACTCACGAGATGTACGCGGGGTACACGAAGCCGATGAGGTTGCAGAGCAGCGAGGCGCCGTAGCCGATGACCAGGTAGACGGCGAGCGCGCCCCCGGCGGCTGCGGGGGGGGAGAGGGAGAAGCCGTTAGCGGGAAGGGCGCGCGGGCAGCACCGCACGGCGCCGCGCCGGGCACGGGGCGCGCGGGCACCCACCGAGCGCGATGTAGGTGCGGCTCACGCCGGTCCTGCTCTCGATGCGCGCCAGCAGCGCCGTGAGGCAGTTCTGCTCGTGCAGGAAGCGGTCGAAGCGCTGCCGCATCGCCGCCGTCATGGCGAGGAGCTGCGGGAGCCGCCGCTGCTGCTGCCGGTGCTGCCGCTGCCGCTGCTGCTGCGCGCGGCCCCGCGGCGCGCGCGG
>JAUBOD010000601.1:934917-953769 GCA_032353885.1 Nothura maculosa
AAGTTCCCCCTCACCTGCAGGTGGAACCTCCTGTGCTTCAGCTTGCACCCATTCCCCCTTGTCCTATCACTGGCCACAATTGAAAAAAGCTTGGCCTCCTCTTCCCTACAGTCCCCCTTCATGTATTTATACATGTTAATAAGGTCCCCTCTCAG
Source organism: Nothura maculosa (assembly GCA_032353885.1). NCBI lineage: Eukaryota > Metazoa > Chordata > Aves > Tinamiformes > Tinamidae > Nothura > Nothura maculosa. The sequence goes on from JAUBOD010000601.1 coordinate 935,073, forward strand.
CCTTCTCCAAGCTGAATGATGTTAATCCTGGTGGCAATGAGTCTTCAATTTAAATTACTATGTTGACTTTAGTATAATAGTAGCTATCAAAGGTTACAGGATCCTTAGAAATTTTCTGGTTTCTTAGAAACTTAGAAAATTTCTTAGAAAATTATACCAGTGCATCAACTAAAAGTCTAAATAATGGCAAAAATGCCTATTTCTATGACACCTAATGAAAGAGAGCTAAAAAGGAAAAAAAATCTGCTCTCAAGTCAAGTTTGTGCAGTAGCTTAGATTTTGTGCCTATTTTGGAATATGTAATATATATAAAGTATATACACATGTAAATTGAAATCCAAGAAACTTGGTTAAAACACAACTACTGTCATTGTGTGTCTTGAGAGTGTCAGAGTATTTTTCAGATTGTGCTGTCTTTGTACAGGAATAGTTTTGTTTCCTCTAAGGCACTACAGTTGAATTTTCTGTGGAAAAGTGTTTGTTGAATACAGAGCCCTTTGGTACCAGGAGATGCCATCCTCTTAAGTACCCCTGCCTGTATTTGCTGTTGACCTCTGTGTCAGCCTATACCTTTCTCTGTGACACAGAGACCACTGTGTGTGCTTGCAGGGGTAGTTAATGTAACAATTAAATGAATTAAAATGCATGCAGATTTTGTTTTGAGCCAAATGACTTTCCTTTGATCCTCACAGAGAGGCCAGACAGTGAATGGAGTTTGGGTGTATGTCCTCAGATCATCTGTAGCTGTGCTGCCTCATTGAAGCAATTAGTTTAAGTAATAATTATGCTGTTCAGGGTAGCCCAGCTACAGCTACTTTAGTGGTTGAGTTTAGTGCCTGAAGGTAATTCTCATGGCTGTTTCCAGCATCAAAGGCATCTTGGTCAATACCTTAATTTTATATGACCTAAGGTGATAAAAGTGATTAAAAATGATCACTGTGGGTTATAGATTCTTAGGCACTGTGCTGGATGGCTGTGAATTTCTTCTTGTATCAACAATTTAAATCTTAAATTCCCAAATACCGTTAAATTCTGTGATGAATTATGCTAAATCTGTAACTGTTTATTCTATGTAGTGTAAGTAGCTTGAAGCTACTTAATTTTAAGTTACATAAACTTAGTCAGGAAAGCCTAAATTACATTCTTAGATAAGGTCTCCAATAGGATGCTGCATGACCTGCTCTCTGTTTCTCTTCTTACCATTACCTTATCTTTTGACTTTGGGAGGTACGAAGTGAAGGTACCTCCTGTTAACAATTCATTCCCTCTTTTGAGATTCAGGTACCACAGAGTAGCTTGATTTATAAGTAGCTTTCTAAGCTGATTTTTATTCATATTACTCTTAAGCCTAATGCTGGCATGCTCTTATTTTTCTTTTGTACTGCTTCTGCATACTACATCTCCAACTTTTTGATCAACTGCAGTGCTGGGGTAAGAAAACATAGTCAGCTAGTTGCATATAAAAATATTTTTATACTTTTGAGGTACAGCAGCCTTACATATAAAGTTTCCTTTGAGTGATAATAGAGCCTTAAAAATGGGAAGTATTGTGTTAAGTATTGCTAATTGAAAAACTGGAAAGCTGGAAAAGTTACTTGCGAATATCTATAATGTTACTTATACTTAAGATATCTTAATTAAAGACTTTTAAAATAGTTTTGTTACCAGCAACAATATTATAGCTTTTGAGACTTGAGTGGTACTTCTCAAGAGCTAAATTTAAAAGAGTTCTGGCAAGTTGTTTAAGTTAAGTAGTGTGAATGACTTTACAGTTCTGAAAAGAAGTTGATTTTGATCTTAAAAAACAAACAAAAGCATATATATGTATGTATGTAAATGTATATATATGAGCTAGTAGTCAAAAAGCATAAAATATACTTGAAAAATAGATCAATTCTCCACTTTCTACTTCAGAAGAAGGAGATAATGAGTAAGATAATTAGACAAATTTTAAGGAAACTAATATTTGGCTGTTGTGTTGAGTTGCAAAAGTATACACATGTATTTTGACTTCTGTCTAGAATTGACTTTTTTTTTTGACAGGGCATTTAAAAAAAGCTTCAATTTTTGTAGTACAGCCATTTACATGGAGTGTCTTCACCTTCTTTTTCACTAGTTTCTTGTAATCAGGTTTTGGAGAGGAATAACCCATTTTCCTTCCTAACTTTAAAAGCTGTATTTTTCATGGGAAAATTTTGTGCTATGTAGATGACCAAGAAGATTTGTTGCTCTGCATTCCTAGATTAGGGAAACTACTGCTACATTTTTGTTGTTAGGTATTTAAATCAACAGATTTTCTAATCTTATTTTTCTTTCTTTCTTTCCTGGCAGCCGATTTATTTTGCACATTCCAAGTGAAGAGAGAGACAATGCAATCAGAGTATGTTTTCAGATTGAACTCGCCCATTGGTTTTACTTGGATTTCTACATGCAAAACACACCAGGATTACCTCAGTGTGGGATAAGAGACTTTGCTAAAGCTGATATCCTTCTGATAAACGTAAATGTTTTCAGGCTCTTTGGATAAAGTAGAAACTGCATTGTAAGTGAAACTTTGTATCTTGTGCTGCAACAGGAAAATGGCTGTTCCTGTCCTGCTGATTTCCTACTAGACCTGATTTTAACTTTTCAGGGCTCTGAAAAGCGCTCCGTAAGTCCTCTAAATTTTGTGGCTTCTACAAATCAGATGTTTCTCTTGTAGCTCAAGAAGTGTGGAAAGCTTGGAGTGGGTTTTGTATTTTGTTTTTTGTTTTAACTTTTCCTCATGGCTGCAGGTTGTCAGACTGGATGAGTTTCATATGAGCTACTGAAACTCCTAAGGGTATGTGCTCATCTTGCTTAAAGGTAATCACAGGAGAGCATAGTGTGAGTATAGCTAAGGATAGTATGCACTGCCTGAAATGGTCTGTATTTGTTGGGAGTTCTGGCAGCTGCTGCAGGATTCTTGCAGAAGTAGTCCTGTTAGTAGGAGAGAGGATGTATTTTTAATGAGATTATGTGGCTTGGCTGTCTCCTGCCAGGACTGACTCTTAAAGTAAGAAAAGCAGGACTTACATGATCGATGCTTTGTGGGAGAAAAACTTGTTAGGTAAATTTTTTACCACTATTCAGCGAGTTTTTGTTTTGCTTTAACCTTTTCCTATATGTTTTTAATATGGACTAGAGTATTGATTCTAACCTTCATAATAATATCATCTGTCGTTTCACTATATAAAATCATTCTTGACACTTTATTTTAGCTATAAACTTTTGTTGTTATTTTTGGTCACTTCATATGAGTACATTTTTTGAGTAATTTCAAGTAGACTTTTAAATTACAACAGTATTTTTCAGTCCAAAGTAGTTCCTCTAGTACTTGTAAACAACACAGGAAAAACAGTGTAGTAGATAACTTGTTCATTACAGCTTTTCCTTTTTGACTTGCATTTGGCAGAAATGTTATTTCTGCTCTGGTATTCATTTTTAAATATAATCCTGAAGAATGATTTTTATTGGCATTTCAGTAATATAATTTTTAGAGACTTGCAGATTATGTTGCTTGGTGTGTTTTTCTTTTTTCTTTTTTTTTTTTTTTCTCTCTCTGCACGGTGAGAATCTGTAATACTCTTCACTTCTAAGAGAATATATCTGGAAAGTACCCTGGGGGATGAAGTGGTTATTGTGAATACTGAGGTCTCTTTGTAAGACTACATGTGTTTGGAAACTGAATAAATAAAGTTAGCATCCTTAACATGCTGCTATACTCTTCAATCACTGTCCTTTTTTACTGCCTCAAGGTGAAGATGTACAAAAGGTTTTAGATGAGTGGAAGGAATATAAAATGGGAGTGCCAACCTATGGTGCAATTATTCTTGATGAGACACTTGAAAATGTAAGTATGGAAATAATAGTGAAGAACTAAAGGGACACTTTAAGTGTATGCTGGCAGTGATCTTTCTGTAATCTACTTTTGCTATCTTGAGGGAGGGGGAAAAGGCAGTTCAGATTCAGAGAGATCTTAAATATGACACTTTTGAAGTGTGATTTCTGTACGATGTTTATGATTTGTGAGTAAATATGAAGACAGGGGATGTGTTTTCTTTTTTCCCTGCCTTTTTTCCCCTCTTCCCTAGAAAATGGAAGACTTCATCAGAAAGCTGTAGTGGTAAAGAAAACGTAGAGATTGGTTCTTTCCTGCTACAAACTTTCTTTGTGATAAAGGGAAGGGTTTGCTTAGACATTGTTAAAAATAGTGATTAACAGTTGTAATCCTTATGTTCTCCAGGTTCTTTTGGTCCAGGGTTATTTAGCAAAGTCTGGTTGGGGGTTTCCAAAAGGGAAGGTAAATAAGGAAGAGGCTCCTCATGACTGTGCTGCTAGAGAGGTAAGTTGTGTTTCAAACTCGGATTGATCCTTTTTTTTTCCATTTCAAAATGTTCAATGCTATGGTTTTGAAATCATAAATCTTTATGTACATGCTCATATCATCTATATACTTTCCAGGTATTTGAAGAAACTGGGTTTGATATAAAAGATTATATCTGCAAAGAAGAGTACATTGAGCTGCGAATTAATGATCAGTTAGCACGGCTCTACATCATTCCAGGAGTTCCAAAGAACACAAAATTCAACCCTAAAACTAGAAGGGAAATTCGGGTATGTATTGGGTTGTTTAATCATGAAGGTACCTTGCAGTGGAGCTTGGATATGGTGGTGGTGGTGGTTTTTTGTATGCAAAGTAGCAAAACTACCAAATGTGATGAATGTCTTGAATACTAATTACAAATGGGTATCCATCACTGTATTGTCCCACCAACTTCTGTCAATTCTGGTTCTTGTCCATTTATCCTCCTTATGTGGAAAATTCTGTTTTAGTCTCTTAGTTCAATTTTTGTTATAGTTTTTAATTAAAGAAAGTAACTGTGGATGGTTTGTTTCTTTTAATGCTATAGCAGTGTGGTGATGGTGGTGATGTTTTTCTGTTTTTTTAGAATATTGAATGGTTTCCTATTGACAAATTACCCTGCCACAGGAATGACATGACCCCAAAGTCCAAGCTGGGTTTGGCACCTAACAAATTTTTTATGGCCATTCCCTTCATCAGGTACGTTCAAGATGAGCCAAATTCCAAGGCGGTACTTTTCAGAAGATGTTAATTTCTTTAGGTTTGTTTTAGTAAATGGGTCTTGTTGAACTTCTGCTTGATCACAGGCCATTGAGGGAATGGCTTTCTCGAAGAAACGGCGATACGTCGGATAGTGACAATGGATTTTCATCTGCTGGGAGCACTCCCTGTAAGGTCAACGTGGAAAAAGTGAGGTAAGACTCAGGTCAGTTTAATATCTCGCTCTATAGCCTTTCTATTAAACTTCAGTTATGCAAAACTATTCATCCTTTCTGAGTATTCCTGTTTCAGGGATAGGATGAGTTAATAAGATTTCTGGAATATCTCAGAGAATGATATGCTTATCAGCGTACATCAGATTGGGGATGAATTCTCAGTCATGACAGAATTGAGATGATTTATTGAGTTCTATGTGAATGTAAAAACCAAACTATGAGTAGTTAACTTTGTTCAGTGCTTTTTCAACTTCTATAAGAGAAATAAGCCTCTCTAAAAGAGTACTGTTACTGGTTTTGGAAGTAGCTAGAGAGAATGCACCTTGAAATGAATGGACATTGAAAAATAGCCTAATTTCAGTTAGAGTGAACCCTATCAAGGACATGGGAGGGAGTCAAGGGGAGCAAGTGCTACATTTTCCTTGTCTCAGCTGAGTTGGGTCAGCTGGCAAATGACCACTGATCCATGGAAGCTGCTCAGGTGGCCAAACCTGCTGCCTGCTTGGAGCACAGGTGTCCTCCCTGCCAGCAGGCCCACTACAGATGAGTGAATTGAGGAAGCATCCCTGTGGTTTCAGCACTTCAGCTTGTCTTTCATGTTGCTTTGGAGAGGCAGTATATTTCTATTCTTCTGTTAGTAGCCTTGAATTTGTGTTGCGAATTCTGATTTTTTGTTTTGTTTTGATTTCTTTAATGCACTAGATCCAAGCTTCGCTGTAGTCAGCAGGCATTTACAGATAGCTTTTCAGGAGAGCAGTCGATAAAGCCAAAACAACCACAGAAGCCATCTAATCATGCTGAGATGTCTGAAGTTTTAAAAATAAAGGTATGTTCCATTTTCTAGGCAAACATGTAATATCGACCAGTTAAGTGGACCTTTAAAATTAATATCTTGACTTATCATTCCAACTTGAAAGTACAGAATTTTGTCACAGTAACATTCAAAACAAAAACATGCCCTGCTCCCAAACACCTCTCTCCTGCCCACCTTCCTCCCCAAAACAAAACAAAACCCACCACTACCAGGAGGGAATTCTTGGACCTGCTTGGTGCTGGCATTGTCGGTGGTGGGTGTCAGGCTGTAGTTGTTTTGTTTTACCATCGGCACTCATCCCTTGGGTGTCCTTCACATATCTCTCTGAAGTGTTTTGTAGATCCCTAGTGTGTGTATCAGTGTGTGGGAACTTGCTGCTTTGCATTTATTACATATTACTGTGTCTGTAACAGTGCAAGAAACAGTGTAAAAAGATGGCAACTTTATGTAACAGGAGTGCATGTTGCTTTGTTAGTTTCTGCGCACTTCAGTTTGTGAATGGAAAATATTGTTTAAATATTTTAAGGCATTGGGAGGACAATTTAGTTAATAAGCAAGAAGTGCCACAGTGCAGTGATGGTCAGTGCTGCCACTTAAACTCTTGTCTTTGCTGCTTTTTGGATGCAACAGCAGAGTCAGAACTTGAGGGCCAACGGCAGAAAGCAGCATCAAGACACTCCCAGCCAAAAGAAGCGAACAAACGGAGTCCACAGTCAAGCAGCTAAGCAAAACCACACCCTGGTAAGAAATACGCAGTGGCGAGAGTGCGTACCTATCAAAAAAGTGTTTGAACAGAATATACAGTAGCTAGCTTGTAGGAATGTGGCATTTCTTAAATTATAAGCCTATATAGCTATAGGTAGCCATACCTATATGTAAGTAACCTCATTGTTACCATTTTGGAAATAAGGCTGATTTTAGCAGATGATTTTGTCAGTGCTTTCAGTAGACAGTCATGTTGCAGCATTAGCAATCAATAAAGGTATATATTATACACTGATAGATCAGACATGTATCATTTTAAATATAAAGTTCTGATATGCAACATTTAGATTAATATATGTATTTATATGTGTAAATCATATGCTTAGTTACTTCCCTCCTTCCTGGCATAAATTTTGAGATACAAACTAGGTTTTTGACTTCTGTGCCAGGATCTCATGTGCCATCTTCAGCAATTTGTAAATTCCAATACTGTGATATTTTTTTTCTTACCTCTTATTTGTTGTGACTGCCCTTGCCCCTGAAGTTCTGTTGACTGGGAGAACTCACAGAGTTTTTGTTTTATTTTGTTTTGTCAGTATTTCTGTTCATTTTTTTCTTTATTATTCTTAATAGTTCTCTAATTCTACTTAGTTGTGTTTTTTGCAGCAACTGAGCCTCAAGCTGAAGTGCACAGAATGCTTGTTAGGCTTTAGCTTTTCTTATTTAATGGCTGTAAGCTAGAGTCTTTTTATTCTGACTTGTAATTCTTGCCTCCTTTCTCGTTTTTGTGTGAGGATGCAGAAACATAAGCTCTCATTGTGAAATCATTTTTGTAGAAAGCAGCAGTTTCAGGGTGTGAGAGTAAAAGAATGAAGAGTTAGAGACTTCCCAGACATGCTCTGACTGTGTAGAAAAGGTTCTATTTTATGATGGTTGGACTGTAGGGTCCATATAGAAAGGAATGGAACTGTTAATACCCTGCAGTTTCTGTGCAAGCTCTTTTAGACCTGGGTTTACCCAAACCTATTCCTATATTTTGTTTGCATGGTGTTGTTGATCTTTTAATACAAACACATATTTCCCCATATTTCTAACATAGTTTGGAGGCCTTAATTTTAAAGGAGTGCCTGGAGTCATACTTCTCTTGTGGCATACCTAGGACTAGCACTTAATTCTGCCTTGGAGATGGTTAAGTTTCTCTTTTTGCTGCATGGTTATCAAAGTGGCAGGAGCTGCCTGTTTGGAAATACTCTGCTCCAGCTTTTTAGAGCAGGCGGCTTAAGAAGAAGCGTAAGCGTGTGCCACTTAGATTCCACAACATGGTACACAAACCCTTTCTGGCTTCAAACCTTTAGAAAATGTTTGAAATTTCTCCTTAAAAATTAGTTTTGTATCTTCAGAATGGTTGTCTGACTCGTGCTGTTGCATGCTTCTGAGATGCTTTGGTGGAAAGGGAGTGTTTGATACAGCAGTGTCACCGAGTTCATGCTCTATGTTAGAAATGACATAGTTCCTGCACCAGCACGTGCCTCAAAGCAGCGTAGCCAGCATGCCTCTTAGCGGACAGTTCAGCAATACCCCCAAGAATAAACATGTAATTTGCGTGTAAAGTACGTAATATGTGTTTGTTCTCTTATCTAGAAATGTGAAAAAAGGCTTAATCCGAGAAGACTTCAAGATAACTTTGAAACAGGCAAGTCTGCACTGAATTTCCTTCCAGGGTCATGCTTTTAGGGCTGAAGACACTAGAGTAGTTTTTTTTCTTCCCTCTTACAAAACCCTGCCAAATGTTATGAAACTTTTATTTTTCTAAAAATGTCCCTTTTTTTATATGTTTTTATTTTTACCTTTGTTAACTTTGTGTGGTTTTGCAGTTCTTTATTTGGGAAAACTGATTTCACTGTCTTGCTGGGCAAGAAGAAACAGTTGAGAGAAAAGCAATAGACTTAAATACCATTATTGATCCACCATTATTGCTAACTAGCTGTTTAAAATTTGATCCATGACTCTCTTCCTTTCTTTCTTTTTTTCCTTTTTTTTTAATTTAGAAGATGCTGCTTATGAGATGTGTTGCTCCAGCGAAGACCCGCTGCCCGAACATGGGGAGGGACAGTCTGTGCCATGCAATGGCCATTACAAATTTGTGTTCTCATCAAGAGCTTTCTTGAGCTTCAAGTTTGACCACGATGCCATCATGAAAAGTTTCGGCTTCTGACAGATAACTTGTTAAGAACAAAACAGACTTACCTGTTGCAATTGAGTGGGTTTTTAATCCAGCCTTACTCTTTCTCAGGAGCTTTTTGTGGGGCAAAGAGGAGGAATGAGTTTGTGTGTGTCTTTTTCTTTCATTGTTAATGCAGCGCAGGGACTGGCTGGTGATGTGGACGGGTCTGAAGGTCTGCCCTCTTCTCGGCATGGGAGAGGCACAGTGAAGTGTTGCACTTTAAATGCAGTAGCTATCGCCTTTGTCCACAAAGTACCTTTCCAGTGTTCAGCTCATTAGTTCCTAGCTGTGCATTAGAGGGCATTCGTTTTTTCTTGTTTTTATTTTTTTTAACTTGATCTGTGTTTTTTAGATTGTGACTTTTTTTTTTTTTCTCCTTTTTGTAATGTTGACGTTATACCAGCTTGCTGAACTTTTAACTGGTCTGTTGTAACATTGTTGGTATTGTTAGGTCTTCATTTTCTAGAACATTGCAATATTATGGCAGTGGCAATGAAACTGATTCTCAGAGGACTCCTGTGTCTGTCGTAGAAGTTTTCAAGTTGCACATTTCAAACCCAGCTTCAACCTTCCATTTTTTCCTTTCCTGAGGGTTTCCTCTTCCTCTCCTCCCCAGATATCTTCCCTGCTTTATCCTGAAAGTTGCTTTTTGTTGGCCAGCTCTCACTGACCCTTGGAGTCCAGTCTGTAGCATTTTTGCCTCCGTGTACCTGCCTGCTTCTGTCTTCAGTGAGGATGCACAAATCAGGTAGCACTTGGCCTTGTGAAACGTCTGGCCTCCGCTCTGAGACCCCAGGAGAGCTACAGAGGTTTTGCGTGTGTTACCCAAATGCAGCTGCTTTCAAAGAAACGTTAAAACTTTTATTTTATAGTGGGAGTTACTCGTGTAGCACTTGTGTTGAATGTAAAAGAGGCCCTTTGGATCTTGCTGAGAGGAAGAAGGCAGCTGAGGGCAGCAGACACTGGAGACACGAGATGCCCCTCATGGGGCTGGCAGTGCCCGTGTGAGTGGGGCAGCTGCCCCCCTCCGTGCTGCTGCCCCCAGCTCCAGGGTGTGCCCAGGGGAGCTGACCTGCCCCTGCTGTTCCCAGGGAGCAGCCCCAGCCCTTCCCGCTGCAGCACTTCCTAACACGGGGAGAGGAAAGGGGAGGAGCTGAGGGGACAGGCTCTAAGTACTAGATTTGTTCCTCAGCATCCACATATTGGGGATTTTAATACAGGCTCTTCTTGTTTGTCACGGCAGCTTGTAGCAAAAGATGCTTGTCCTACATCTTAAAATGGGCTTTTTTCTAAAATAGGGGTGAGCAAATGATAATTTGACAGGGTGAATGAACTGGGCCCGCTTCCCTTGTGAGTGTGTGTGTGTGTGTTCATGCACTGAGGTTTTACACGGCTTATGGGGTGTCTAAAAAAAGCCCTCACTTTCTTGGTCTTCCTTCTGTGTCACTTCATTTTTTTTTCCTGAAGAAATGACTGCAGAACTATGTTAGAGGTTATTTATGTGCTGGCGCCGGGCGGTTTGGGACTCCTTATGCTGTAGCACTTGGTGCTGTGGGCAGCCGGAGCTGCCGTGTCCCTGCTGGGAGCAGCAGTTCTGCAGGGAACGGGGCGGAGGGCCTCGCTCAGAGCCACCCCTGGCACAGCTCTTGTTCTGCCCCGTGGAGGGAAGGGCATCCCAGGCTGCTCCCGTGCAGGAGCTGGGGTGGTGCTGGTGGGTGTCACGGTGTTGAGCTCCAGCTGTGAACTGGCCTTTAGTTCCCTGCCTAGCGCGTGTAGCGTTCCTGGCTCCGCAGCGGCAAGGCCGGAGCCAGGGCTTGGATCGCTCGGCTGCAGCTCCCTCTGGAGCTCAGGCCTCTTCCCCCAGGGCACGGTTTAATATCCAGCCGCAGAAACGTTCAGTAAGTTGGCAGATAAGTGACTGTTGTGCTGTGTGAGGTCAGGGTCGGTTGGTGAAACTTTGGACTCGTAACTTCCCTGAACTATTGAGGTGTGGAATCATGTCACAGACGGAGAAGTCTCCGAGCGGAGCAGGTGACTCCCATGGCTGGGAGGTGCTGGCTCTGCTCCGGCCATCCTCTGTTCACTGACTTTTCCTTCTTTTTTCTCTCCTTGACGAAGGTTTGGATCAGCATGAAAGAAACTGCTTGTTTCACTAAAAAGCCCAAAGTGGGGCATAGTTTTAGTAAATCTAGCCTTAACATGAATTGCAAATAAATGTGATTAAATATGCAATAACTTCTACTACTTGGTGTCAGGGTGCTGTTTGTTGTGTTGATGTCGCGTCCCGCTGTTCCCGAGCGGTTTCCTCGGGAATGCGAGTGTGGAGTCGTGCGGCCGGCCGGGGCTCCGCGCTGCGCGCCGGGCATCGCTCCTGCTTGTGGCTGTGCTCCCGTCTCACCATCCTGTAACTCAGCGCAGCTCCAGGTTTGGGAGAACAGTTTACGTGAGTTTCTGTAACACAGTGAGGAACGCAGCGGGTGGGTAACAGACAGGAGCGTCCGTGAGCAGCCAGGGGCTCTGCCAGCGCTAGTGCTCACCTGCCAGGCTCTCTGCATTAACAACGTGGCCATACATGTAATGCAAAGGGCAGCGTGGGCCCTGGGAGCCCCGTGTGTCCGGTGCCGCTTCCGGAGCCTCGCGACTCCCTGTGCTGGCAGTGGGAGATTCCCAGCATCATCCCGCCTGCCGGCCCTGCAGCGTCTCAGGCCTGGAGAAAGGGGGTGCTGGGAAGAAGCAGCTTCATTTATTACACAGCCAAGTATTTTTTTTAACATAATGTGGTATTTTTAGACCGAACTTACATGACTAGTTTCTGTGTTCAGTTCGGGGCTCCCTGCCGCGCTCCGCAGTTCCTGTGGGGTGTTCTGCAGCGTGAGGGCTGTGTGCTCCCCGTGTGCTCGCCCTGCCTGCCCGTGGCCTCCCAAGGAAACCGCGGCTTTAGAATTTAATGGAAAGGGGCTTTGCAGCCTGGCCGCCCTTGCACCTGCTCCCAGGATGTGACTGCATTAAGGAAACTGTTTTTCCAGCTTTTACACGTAACACGGCAAGCTCTTGGTGACGTGTGATATGTAGCAGCAGTCACAGATCACTCTGGTGCAAAGAGCAGGAGTCTGCATTGAGAATCCAAGCTCTGGCCTCCTGCCGTGCACCATGGAGGCACTGCTGGTCCTGGGGACTGGCTTTCCAGGGCGCTTTTTAATTTTGAGCTGTCTGATCTATTTTTATAAATTCTGAGCATTTTTTTTCCAGAGTTTAATATCAGGTGCCTTCATCTTGTGAATCAGGAGGTCACTCTGCATACATAGAAGTCTCAAGACTAGTGAGAACTAGTGAGTAGCCTCTCGTGGATTTATAAGTAGTTTCTCTATTAAAGAAGCCTTGCACTGTAAATGTTAAGAAAAAGCCCTGGTGCTCAGGCCTGACTCCATGGGTGTTTGAGTTGCTTTTGTGCGCTCAGTATTTCTGCCGCTGACACGAGCAGCGCTTGTCTCTGCAGCCGCCTGCAGGGGCTGCCGCCGGGCGGGCCGGGAGTGTCGCCACCGCCGTGCAGCGGGTCCTGCCGTGCAGCAGTTGGTGCCGTGCGGCAGCACCAGCAGCAGCAGGTCCCTCATGCCACGCAGCAGTCCATGCCGTGCAGCAGCAGCAGCGGCGGCAGCAGCAGCAGCAGGTCCTCATGCCATGCAGCAGTTCATGCCATGCAGCAGCAGCAGCAGGGGCAGGTCCCTCCATGCAGCAGTCCATGCCGTGCAGCAGCGGCAGCGGCAGCAGCAGGTCCCTCATGCCTTGCAGCAGTCCATGCTGTGCAGCAGCAGCAGCAGCAGCGGCAGCAGCAGGGGCAGGTCCCTCATGCCATGCAGCAGTCCATGCTGTGCAGCGGCAGCAGCTGCAGGGGCTCCTGGCACTGCTGCCCCTCGCAGCCCTCCGGCCGGGGGTGGCGGCCGCAGCGGCTGCTCGCGGCGCTGCCCTGGCCCGGCAGGACACGCAGCAGCTCCGGTGCTCCCTGTGCACTGTCGGGCTCCGTTCCACGTATCCCGTAGCCTAAAGCGAGTCAGCATGGAGCAGTTTCACTGGCCGTGTTCAGGATCATACTAAAAAGAAGGATCTGTGTTAGCAGGAGTACATTACTGTTAAATGTTTGTATTTCAGCCTCTTTTTCATCGAACTGTAGTGAAGTAGATGAGCGTATAGATGGGATGTAACCACATCCACCTGCGCTAGAGAGCTGCCCTGTGGGCACTGGTGGGGAGAAGTGCAAGGAGATTGCAGAAAAACTGCAGGTTGTTCCTCAGGATGGCAAAGGGAAGCGCACAGGGAAGCGCACCGAGCGTTTCCACCACGGAGCAGAAGCACCAGGAACTTGAGCTGTGAGTTGCAGCTCATGCAGCGCTGTTCAGAACAACCACACAGATGTCTCTTTGAAGGACATAGTAGAACGTGTGCTAGGATCTATGGCAAAAACTTAGAAACAAATGGTTTAAGCCATTTTAAGTGTAGCTTGTGAAGGGGAATAGCCATTTACTACTGTGTATGCAATATGCTGAGTCCATCCATTTTGCAGAGAAGAAGGTGGATTCTGGTCAGTCTCCCTGGCATTGTCTTGAGCCGTTTGCCTTGGGCGGCTCTGCGGCGTCAGCGGGTGCCGTCCGTGACCACCGGGGACACCTCGTGCTGTCGGTCGTGGGTGTCGCTGTCGTTCCAGGTTGGGAACCGAGGCACGTGCTGAGCAGACCGTCACTGACCCGACGCTTTCCTTTCTCCTGTGGTGTCCCTGGGGATTGTGACTTGCTGTAGTAATGAAGTGCAGACAGGGACGTTGCTGTTGAGATGCAGGGCGAGCGCGAAGCCGGTGCCCCCCGTGCACCGCGTCCTGCCCGGCAGAGGGTCTGCAGTGACGCTGCCTTGGGCCACGTCACAGCACTGCCCTACACGCAGGTGCTGATAAAGGACGTGGGTTTTAAAGCCCAGAATGAGGGTGACAAGGGGGCCATGGAGCAGTGGGAAGCAGGATGCATTTTAGAAGATGTCTGGTCTGTTGCAGTATGTCAGGCTTGATCATAAGATCAATACTTAAGAAATGGTGGGCTCTGGTCCCTATAATGTCATTAAAAACTGGATGTGCAGCAGCACTTCCCTTCGTGCGCTTCCCTTTCGGTAAAGCTGTCACTGAAACTGCTGAGGGCTGGTGCAAAGTGTTGGGGGGTGCAGGTGCCCCCTGGGTGAGGGCTGCGCCCCACTGCGCGCGGCAGCCCCTGCCCCACGCTCAGCCCCACAGCGCGGCACCCTGGGGGGGCAGCACAGGGACACGCCAAAGCACGCGTGGCATTAGAAATTTATTCAGAATATAAGAACATTTGTAAAATAAAAGTATTATAAATGTCTCTGTATAAATAAATGCAGTTTTTACAATTCTATATCAAATAAACACAAAACTGCTCTTTTACAGCACCTAGAAAACTAAAAAGCAGCAACACATTTGAAGCTAATTCGAGAAGCTGAAACGTTTCTAAACTGACCAGGTGTGGTACAGTATTAAGTGAATTTTTAATTGAGAAACGCCTAATAAAAATGTAGAACAATACTGACATTAACGCAAACTTAATCACATGTGCTTTGTAACAGCTAACAGTACATTCAAGCTGGTGAAGATCTATACCCTTAATTAGAAAAAGTACTTGCTTTTTTCTGAATGCAATGCAAAATATAAGGTCTCATGCGCTCTGGCAATTTAAAAAGTCAAAAAATAAAGTACAAACCAAGATTAATTAGTAAGTGGACTTTTTTATTTCTGCCTTGCTGCTGTACTGTTTCTGCAACCAGGGCTGGGTGGGCCGAGCTGCTCCTGCCTCCGCACACTTGTTCATGGGCCGGTGTCTCCAACTTGCATAAAAGGAAGGAGGTTCTGGCACCCGCGCTGGGGCCGGCGCCGCTGCAGCCGCCGCCGGGCTGGGATGGCCACAGCAGCTCCTGCCCTCCATGGCTTCCCGCTCCGTGGGGCGGCAGCTCCGTGGGGCGGCAGGACCCTGGAGCGGTGGCTCCAGCAGCGGCCCAGGGCAGCGCGGAGCTGGCGCAGGGGCTGCTGGAGGGGGCAGCGCTGCTCTGTGTTTCTAAACCCAGCTCCATTTCACACTTCGTAGTGTACAGTCTTGCCTGCAGTTTAAAGGTTTCAAGCCTAATTCACTTATCTGTTGGTTTAGTTACTAATGAAAGGGGAAAAAAAAAAGCCAAGGAGGGAATCCAGTGCAACAGCAGTTTCTAGCTACCGTAGGTGAAGGGTATTTCACATTGAGAGTTTGAGATGACGCCGGTTCCGTGTTCCAGGTAAGAGCGGGCAGGGCAGTGACGGCGTTTCCAGCAGGGCACACAGGGCTCCTCTCCTTGTTTCTCAAGAAACAAGCGCTACCAGCTCCTGCCGAGGCAGACCTGGGCAAAACGCACAGTTATCCTGTTGGGGCCTCAACAGGCTGGTGTGCAAAAACTTCCATTTACGTTTTAGCAAGAATTAAGGGGAAAGCGTGCAATTACTTTCTTAATAAAGAGGACTGAGCAAAACCAATCCAAAGGCATCTGACCACCTAGAGCTTATTTGGGAACCAGCACAAGGAGCTCTCAAGGAGCCCTCCTGCCAACGTGGCAGCTGGATGTGCTGGACACCAGAGCGGGATCAGCCGAGCGGCTGCAGGGGAAGGAGGGGCAGCAGCTGCAGGAACCACAGCACCAACCAGGGGTGCCGGGTGTTAGCCAGGATCAGGCACCGACCACGAGCCCCAGAGCTGCCCTGGCGGCCCGGCCTAACACAGGGCTACACGAAGCCAGCTCAAGTCCTAGAAAAAATATGTATTTTTTTTCAGTAACAGCTGAAAGAATGCTAGAGGTGCAGCCTGCTGTGAAACAAGTCGTATGCTGGATGGGAAGCAGGGCTGGCTCCTGGAGGTGGATTTCCTGGCAAAGCGAAGCCTGCAGCATGCTGTGGGGTGCAGTATGGGATCCGTGGGGCAGGCGCTGCCAGGAGCAGAGCCCCGTGCGGAGCTGCCCGCGGGACACTCGGTTCCCGGCCTGGCTCCGGGCTCTGCTCGGCCTGCGTTACTGCTGCAGCTCAGGGACACCAGGCCGGTCACCTGGGCCGGGCACCAGGGCGACGGGACGGACAAAAAGACGGTAACAACAGCAAGAAACGTTGGCCTGGGAAGCCCTATGAACCAAAACCATTCACATTCTGCTTGTGGTTGCACATCCGTACATATACACTGATAGAGTCTTGTGCATATGTATTTAATGTTGAGCAGGTACATTCCTCTAAATAAGTACCTTTTTATTTGGTCAAAAGCATATTAAAAAAAAAAAGACATTCTACCTCTTGATCATAGAAAGCTGCAATAAAACTATACTTGAAAAAAAAAAAAAATGGCCCAGCCTCTTAATTACCTTGGCTATATAGGACTAACAGGAAATACCCAGCGGTCTCATTGCATTCGGCATGCGGTGTCAGGAGCTTTCCTGCAATTCCTGACACGGCCTTGGCACGGAACGTCTGGCACGGCAGAACCAAGGGCACCCCCTTAGGGACCAAGATCCATGTTAATGCATCACAGTGTCCACGGTGCCGCGGGCTGCTTGTCGGAGCCACACGAGTGCCCTTCCCACGGGATCAGCTCCATGAGGAAGTGCAGTCGTGGTGCAAGTGCCACCGCAGCCGCCCGCTCCGAGATGTCCCCGTCCCCGACGCAGCCGCTCGGGAGCCGTGCGAGGCCCGAGCGCCACGCAGGGAGAGGGGCAGCCCCGGGCGCTCCCCGACAGCCAGAGCGTTCCCGCAATCCCCAACTGCTCCAAGAAGTGAAACCTCTGCACGTGGATTCCCTTGTTAGGCCACGCTGCTGCCCGTGGGGCATCAGCTGGAAGAGAACCCGTGTGCGTGCAAACCTAACGAGAGAGGCCACGTGCGTGTTCACGGCACGGTAATTCAGGCACTGTCCATTTACAGTATTTAAGAGTCTTTGCTTAATGCTTAAGTAAATTTTCCCCATAACTCCTATATCGGCAAAGCTGCGATCCTAGCAATGCTGTGGACGGCGTCTGTGTCAGGGATCGAGCTTTAGAGTTTGAAGCTGCCCCAGAAGGAGCTTCCCAAAGACACAGACTCGTGATGGCACCAGCCCCCAGCCCCACCGGGGCGTTCAGAGCGACGTCTCGTTGGTGTGAGGGCGGGAGTTCTCCTCTTCCAGCAGCGCTATCCGCTGTTTCAGCATCCGCACTTGAGTCTCGTGTCTCTCCACCATGGCCATCATCTGTGATTCCAGCTTCTTCAGCTTGTTCTGATGCTTTTTCTTCGCTTTTTCATAAGCAGCTACCAAATTACTGTTAGAAATAATACAAGACAATACATGACTATTCAACAAAGTTTGCTCACAGTGTATGTTACCAAAGAAATAATAATAAAAAGCCATGGGGGCAGCCTGAAGTTTGGATACTGATCCTCTTCCTAAAATCTACCTGTATTTTAAAACTTTTTCCAAATTCACCACAGTGTTAACCTCTCTACTTCTGGGCTGGCTCACATCTTCTCTACTGAATTGGTTGATGAAAACACGTTTTTAGACGTGGTTTTGAGATGCATTTAGGGGGTCGGTTGCTTATGCTGTCTGTGCAGAGCACTGCTGGGGAATCAGCACTTCACAACACCCGACATGTGAGGTTCCACAAGAAGGAGGTTCCCTCCTCACCGCCAGAGCGCGCTCACCAAATCCGCTGTGGAGCCAGAGAGTTTTTCTGTCCCACAAACAGAGCCACGCGGTGGGCGCCAGGCACGAGGGGGAGCTGCAGTCCGCATCGCTCCGACGCTGCTCCCAGCTGCAGCCCACGGGAGCCTATGGAACCAGCCCTGCCTCCCAGAGCCGGAAAATTCAGGTGGGGTCACGGAGGGCAGTTTGTTTGTAAGGAGGCTGGAGCCGAAGGCAGGAGAGCAGTTTAAACCAGAATAGCTACAGCAGGGGAATGTGACCGGATTCAAGGATTCACATTGTTGTTTCACACTGATGTGTTTAACAAGAGCTCCATGAAAACCCAGCCATCGCCTGCCCTCTCCCCGGGCTGGGCAGGGCGCGTTACCTGTTGGCCCTTTTGAGGTCGTTGACGAACTCTGCCGACTGCTGGTGCCGGACCTCGCTGCTCTTGGTGAGCCGCTCCAGCGCGCTCACCAGCTCCTGCACTCGGGCCTTCAGCTTCTTCTCCCTGCAACAGCGGAAAACCAGGCAGAAAATCAGTTCCCAACAGGAGCTACACTCCAGCCCGCAGAGCAGCCACCACGCGTCTTCCCTGTGCTTTCCTTAACACTATCTGGGTAACACAGGGGTTTCTTTGTTTCTTTCATTTGCTTTGATACCAGATTCTAGTTCTGATGTCCCACTCTTCCAGAGATTGGAATTATAAAATTTTAGAATACAGGATCAGATGTGCACCACGCAGAAATGGTGAAAAACTTCTTTGATGGTCTTGTAGAATCACACTGATAAAATAATTGCAAAGATGTAATGCCCGGCCCTTCATGCATTTGAATGATATAGCAAAGAAAACTAGGAAGAAAAAGTGAAAGCAAAGGTAACTGTACTAAAAGTTTAATAAAACCAGCATACCTGGATTAC
>JAUBOD010000601.1:953869-971280 GCA_032353885.1 Nothura maculosa
AAAGAAAACTAGGAAGAAAAAGTGAAAGCAAAGGTAACTGTACTAAAAGTTTAATAAAACCAGCATACCTGGATTACTAATGATCTCTTTTCTTCCCCCTTTTGTTTGTTTACACTCAGGAATTACTAGGGATCCAGAGAAATCCCATCATTTTCAGTTACCACCTCAACTTCACCGGAATAATTTATACGATGGCCTGAGTGCGGCTGCCCCATTCTCATCAGGAGCCATGGAGCCCAGTCCGCTCGGCAGACTGGACAGGGACAGGAGCAGGGATGCAGCGCAGGGAGCACGCAGGAAACGGGGCACAGGAACAGCCTGTTAGGAATTCCCTCTTTCCCTCCCTCCCCCTGCCCGCCGCACGGGGCCCACACGGGGCACCCGCAGCGCCCCAAGGGGCAGCGCCCGCTGCCCCGCGCTCCCCATGCGCCCCTGGATGTTGAGGAACATAACGCTCCCCAGCGTTCCTGGAGCAGCTGGATGTCCCTGCCCCAGCTCATTCCTTGTGTGCCGAGCCCCGAGGGCAGCTCCATGGAGCTGGGTGGCTGTGAGGGAAGCGCCCCCCATGGGCAGCACCTTTCCAAGGAAGGGGAGAGCAGCGCGGGTGAGGCGGGAGAGCCTGCGGAGTGACCCCTTGGGTGCCGGAGCTCGCAGCCCGTTCTGCCCAAGATGGGCAGACGTGAGCGCACGATTCCCGGGCCTCGCTCCGCTTCCCGACGCGGGAGGCGACGGCACGCAGCACTGCCCCACCGCGCGGTGTCGGCATGAGCGCCGTGTCAGCAGGAGCGCTCCAGAGGCCGTTGTTGCTCCCGGGAGCAACATTCCCATCTGGAGCGCCCGCCCTGCAGCCCCGTGGCTCCATGGCCGTTGGGAGCCTCCTCTTGGCTCCAGGGCAGCCCGACCTCGCTGCCAAAGCCGCCTCCTGCAGGGTGGGCGCGCGCAGGGCGAACCCCACACCAGGCTGACCCTCCACAGCAGCCACAGGTCGTGGTTTTGTGTCCGAAACGACCGGCTGAGATCCCGAGAGCCCGGACTCCAAGCGCTGGGTCTGCCACGACCCCCGCCTGCCACTGCCGCCTTCCCGCCTGGCTATTCTGACGGGTACGGAGGATTCCCGCAAGGCACAAACGCTGCTCCGCTCTGCGCTCCACACTGGAAACAAGCGGAAAGGCCGTGCGGGCTGTGGGGACCTCACACGAGGGCATCTCTGCCAGGCCGGGGCTGGGAGCAGCTCCGCCCTCGCCCGTTGCTCCATCCCGCACAGGGAGCCTGTGTCACCGGGGCAGCCCAATCCCCTTTTCCCAACTCCATGCTGCAGCTAACGCGTGTGTAACCTGGGGGGTGCCTAAGAGGCCGCCACTCAAGCACTGGCGGAGCGGAGCCGGGAGCAGGACATTTCACGGCTCCCCTGGGAATGTGCAGCACTGGAAACCCTGGGGATTCCAACCTCACAAAGCAGCCTCCAGCGTGGCCCATAGGGCTGTTTGTGCCAGGCTGGCAGGCTGCTGGGAACGCGTTCTCACCCTCCCAAGAATAAAGCAGAATGAGTGTGGGTCCGTCTGCACGCGCCGCAAGAGCCCCCTCCAGCACTGGGGCCCTCCTGGGGAGGCCCCACGCGCTGCCCCCCTGCGCCGGCCCCACTGCGGGACCCACGGAGCACCCACCCATGTCAGCACACAGGGAGCTCTGTCCTCACTCCTGGGGAGGCGGGTGCACAGGGAGCCTCCAGGACCTGCTGGATCCCACAGCGTCCTGCCCTGCTGCTCCCCTTCCCAACGGGAGGGAGCTGGCCTCAGGATCAGCCTTTGTCGGCACAGGGAGGCAAACCCACCTTAAATCCTTGGGCTCCTCCTGACCATTCCATGCTGCAGCCCTTGCACAGGGTACAACACGCCTCAATTACTTAGTTATTTTTTCCCCTCATGATACTGTAAATCCCACTAGGACACCTGAGAGGCCGTTCACACCACAGCTAGGATTAGGCCTTGCTGGTATTTTTGACACAGCTGCTGCTAACCAGGCCTCGGTGCAGGTTCCCCAAGGGTTACGGGAATTTCCCATCCATCCTCAGACCGGTGTTGGGATAAGAGGCTGGACGCCCACGCCGGGGTGCCCCACGGAGGGGAGCAGAGCCCCATCCCGTGCCAGCCCCACGGCTGCAGCGCCGGGCGCGGACACGTCCCCACTGCACACAGGGCTTTCACTGCACAGCTTAATCCCATTACTTTCCTTTCCCGTTTCTGCCTGACAAACTGCACTTGCCAGGCCCCTGGCGGGAAATCCATGCTAATCAACTTAAGGCACAGTAGATAAAGCAAAGGTTTTTTCTCTGTGTAGTCAGCAAACCACACTGCACGTTTTATTTGAGTCTCTGCAAACTAAGGTCACTGGCATCTCCTTGAAACCAGAGGCAAGGAACAAGAGCAGGAGAAGCCGGCGGATGAGGGAAGACAGGAAACACCAGCGGAGCAGCTCGCCCTGGGCCGGGGCTCTGCGCAGTGTTTATTTAAACTGCTTTGCTGTCGGGTTTAGCCACCCACACACACAAAAACAGTCCTGATTTTTTTCTTTAAACAAAGATTTTTTGCTCTCTGTATCAGGCAAACGAAATATTCACAACTGCCAGAGTATTAAGCAAATGATATAAGCTGTATAGATTTCAGAGTGGCAACAATTTCACATTTTTACATAATGCCTGTTAGGCTTAGGTGTCCTTACATGTACCAGGAGCTGCTCCTAGGAAAAAAAGTGCTCCAGGAGGGAAGCACAACAGCTGCTGGAGAAGACATTCCACCTCTGCCAGGGGGAATGGTCAGAAAAGCAGAACACACTCATTCCAACCAAAACCCTTAGCAGAACCTTAGACAGCTTCAAAATACTGTAAGAAGGTTGGACTTGGAATGGTCTTGTCTTCCAAGGCGGAATATGCATTGGAAAGACCACTGCAGCAGTGTCCTTGTCATGAACAGTGCCCCGTATGCGGTGCACAGGGAACTGCTGCACAAACACCTGGTTAATGTGTAACTGCACTGAGGGCTTCGGCTTGAAACCTGGCTGGCGATAAAAACAGCTTGTCGAGACATCAATTTTTTCTCAGAAAAAGCTAATATTTCACAATACTTCACACAACAGTGTTGCTCTGTAATCCCATCACGGCTCTGCTTACATTTGCAGGATGCAGGGAATGCAGTCTCTGAATCACCACAGTCGCTGCAGTTCCCTCTCCTGCACCTCCCACCCGAGCTCCAACCCTCTCAACCAAGGACCATAGTCCAGATCCCATCTGTGCTTTAGAGCTTTCTAGAGGCCTCAAGCAAGCTACATCGGTCGTTCTGTTCTCATATTCCTTGCCTGGTTTTTGTGGAGGAATTCCCAGTATTTCCAGGCCCCATGGCAGTTCCCAGATCCGTGCTTACCGCCTCAGCGCGCTCGCCAGCTCCGCCGCCACCTCGCTGCTCTCGCTGCACGGCCGCAGCTCGGACAGGGCCAGCGGTGCCGCGGCTCCGTCGCTGCTCTCCTGGGAAAACAGGCGGGAGAAGCTCATTGGAACACAGCCGAACACAAGGACTTTGGAAACACTACATTCTCATCGGCTTGGAAGAGCAATAAACATCCCATGTCACACACATGGCATGGCATCAGTAAGGCTGGGAAAGGCGACATGAGATCAGCACTGCACAGATCCTGCTGCCTCTTTTCCAAACTATCCTGGCACACGGATCTGCACAGTGATCACAGCAGGCACACGTCCTGCTGCCTTATATACTTCTGACACATATACTTGAAGCAAAGCAGCACAGGATCAAGAAAAAAAAGAGACCAGATGACGCCTTGCCAAAAACATCTGAGTAAGAAGGACACAGCCATACTGCAGTTTTGTTTTCATTTTTGAATAAGCCATTGAGAATTCATGGGGACAGAGAATTAAAGAACAGGATTCAAGTTCTAGGAATCACTGTTTCTTCAGATTCTTCAAATGAGTTAATTCTTCAAATTATGAATGTTTGCAGGCAATGAAGTAATTATGCTTATTTTATATTAAGGGATAAAAATATCATTCGGTAATAACTACAGACTATCTGCCAAAAGTGGTTATATTTACAATGCCCTAGGTGTCACAGAAAAATGACCTGCAGTTTACCACATTTTGTGTTTGAAGTCCTGGGGAGAGGGGGTGCTCTGCGTCCACCTTCCACAAGGGCCGGCATCAAGCAAGACACAACATGCTCAACCACAGCAGCTTGTATGTTAGTTGTGAATGGCTTTACTGTTATTCTCCCAAGAACAACTCCCATATTTTAGTTTAGGTTTAACAGTAACTCTGCAAAGTGCTCATGAAACACAGGATAGAAGCATCTAGCAACTGGAGGGACTACACATGCACATGCAGAAGAGCAGGAGATGGATTAACATGCTGAATGCAGTAGGGAGGACAGGACACAATAAACTGTTTTTACATTGGTTTTGGAGTGCAGACTTTAATTCCTGACCTTGCCCAATTTGTCTTTGCTGCCACTGCTCGTAGAACTGAGGGACCTCATTCTTTGCTCTTTTTGCTCCTCTACTTCAGACTTCAAGTGCTCAATGTGGACAAGATAGGCCTGTTCCTGGGCTTCACGGGTGCTCAGTTTCAGTTCCAAAGCCTTCTTCTCTTTCTCTAGCAGATACAGCTGAGCCTTCAGCTCTGCCATCTCCTCCTGTGGAAGAAACACACCATCATGCTCCTTCGTGGGACTGCATATCCAAAGGGAGACACAGCCAAACACAAGATTCATTCATTCCTATTACTTAAGAGTGTTTTTTCAAAAAAGAACATTGTTAGCATCTGTAAGGCTTTTTGTTTGTTTGCTTTGTTAAATACAACCATACAGCGAGTCTGTAAGCAAAAGTAATTGGAAAGTACTTCAAAGCTGATCTTCAAAGAGGTACTGTACCTTGAGACAAAATGGGTACCAGGAACTGTGCCATCCCTTCATCAACCTCTGAGAAATAAACCCCGAGGCGCTAGGCCAGCTCATGTGTCAGAACTAGACTATCAGAGATCCAAGAGGGTTGTCACAGCTGCTGCAGTTGTGGTTCCACCTCCCCTCTTAGAGACTATCGCCCCATAAAGAGGAGGGTCTCATCCGCTGTAAAGCAGCTCTGTAACCATTTCCAGGCAATTGATAAATAAGAATCAGTGCTTGTTTTTCTCATTATGCTGGAATGAAATTTGAAGGACCAGCAGAGCAAACACCGACCATATATTCCTGCCTCGCACTAGCAGCCCCTGAGGCAGAATGAATTAGTCAAAAAGTGTGACTGGGTAGGGCTTTACAAGATGTCCCACTTCAATCCCTCGCCTCAGCAGAGTCAGAATCCCAACCATATGCAACTGCAGGTCTGTTTCATTTGCACTGGCTTTGTTTCTTCCCTAGGTACAATCCACAGAAGATGGAAACTGGCACCTCATGAAAAGGAAGGTGGGTTCTGAGCGCTGGCTCCCGTGTCCTGCCACCCCCATGGCTATGAGCAGCCTGCCCCACTGCAGCCCCAGGGCAGCGGTGACGGGAGGTTCTGCTCTCCCACCTGCGCCAAGCGCCGCTCCCTGCATGGAGCTCAGGACAGGGTGGGCGCTGTGGGCGGCCTCTCAGCTCCGGCCTCAATGTCTCATTATTTTCTGAACCAATGAAAAGAATGGCTACAAAAATCCACAAAATACTTTGAGAAACAGTCCTAAAAGGTAACCTATATTATCCATTAAAAACCCACATGCAAACAGGCAAACCAAGCCCTAAACCAAAACCCCAGAAATAGGCTCTCCTTTTTGAGCCTGCTGCACACGAGTTCACCTCATGGGCTCCAGCACTGAGCTCACACAGCTGTTTTTGTATTACAGCTCAGCTCTAGACTCGCTCACTCTGTAAACATTTCTGAGAGAAAAACTCCTTGTCATGTGGCCAGTCTATAAACATTTTTTTTTTCTTTTCTAAACAAGAAAGAACATTCTAGGTGACAAAAATCTCAGAAGTGTCTTACTTTATTCTTCCAATACAATTCCCTTTGTATGATATCCATTATTAACAAAGACCATATAAACAGAATTCCTGGAAAATATTTAGACCAACTCTCTATGTGGAAGAAAATTCATGTTCCTACCCAAAATCCACTCTGCAGATTATGTGTGCAAATGCAGCACAGTTGGAGCAATCATGGGTAATCATTGGCTAATTCAGCAATCCCAACCGTACAAAAATAAAAAACATATCCCAAAACAAACTTTCAGTCTTGGAAGGTTAATATGAGCTTTGAATTAACTTCTTCATTCATCTACCAATAAATGAACTGAAGGCTGCAAGTATATTCACCAGACTTTAATTTAGTTATGAAGCAAACTTACCATCAATTTCCCTTGTCAATACAAAATATGTAAATAACTTTGTTAAATAATGATAAGGAAGTTAAATCACAGGAGCTGAACCGGATTGCCTGGTCTGCTTAAAGTATATACACCGAGCCTCTTAAACCTCTCTTTATAAAGCCATTAATCTGCTTAGTGAAGGGCTGAGAAGTAATTTGAGCAGTCTTCTGGCACTTCCGTGAGGAAAAGAGTTCCCTGACAGGAGGCTACCTGTATGTGAGGGGCACGACAAGATCTTTGAAGGCTGTAAGCTGAAGCTAGGCAAATTCAGTCTGGAAACAGGAAAAAGAGGGGGAGCTCAAACAGTGGAATAATGAATCTGTGCAACTGCTTTTTTTTTTTTTGTGTTTGTGCGTGTGTGTGAGTGTGTGTGTGTGTGATCCAAAGGTTTTACTTAAAGACTGGATGCTTATCTATACCACATAGTCTATCTCAAAAGGCATGGAAAGGAAAAGAAAGGTTGAAGTTAAAAATCACATTTATGGTTGAGGATGTTGACACGGACTTGGGAGGAGCAGTAACAACCAGTAGTGAGCAGTGTGATGGGACCAAATGTAAGCAAGTCATGTTTACTCATAAAGTTAATTAGTTTCCACACATGCAGCAACTTTTCAATGAAAATACGTCTTCCAAGACATCTAAGTTTCATTTCAATGGCAACATCTGATTTATACGTGTATCTGAGATCCCTCTTCCTTCTAATTTTAGGATGCTGGCACAGCTCTGTGCCTCTGTGCATTTTAGTATCCGTGCTTCACAAGGAGCACTTGCGGAACGAAGCACTGCAGGAGGAGCTGCCCAATGGTCACTCTCCCAGTTCCCTGCAACTTCTCCAGGTGCAGGTCCCAAATCTAATGGTCATTTCAAGACAAGTCCATCGAATATTGAGCAATTTGTACAAGTAAATCATGTTCCAATTCCAAATGTAGGCAAAAGCCTGAAGGAAAGCTAATCACCTTGGATGCAATGTAACCAGAAACACTTACTTCACTCACTTATTTTTGAGTTCACTTGTAATTTGTACTGGACTTACTGGACATTGCACTTATGTCAGAAGAATAAAATAGCAAGAACTCCTCTATGACAAGAAGTTATTCAGAGTCATCTGAAATGCCTCAAAGAGGATCGCAACAGAGCAGGTAGAAAAATCACCTTTCAAAAGGAAACAAAATACCAGAGCTGATAACGGACAAGTAAAGTTCTGGGTAACTGTATTTTACATTGAACACAAAATGCTTTAACAAAGGATGAAAACTGTAGCCTCAAAGCACATTACAAGCAATCCAATCATCACCTGTATACACAAGAGGAAAAAAAAATCAAAGAAAGCTGAGACTTCTTATCTAGATCCCAATCCTCTGAAATGCAGGAAAAGGTAGTAAAAAAAGGCATTGTTTACACCCATCAGAAGTAATTTCCTTGCTAACTAGGGCATGACAAAAACAACTGACCTCAAAGCAAGACCTGCTGAATGATGACAAACAGCAGAATGTATTTGGAAACGTGGTTAATTTTTGCTTGAAGCACAGAATTGGATTTTACACAAGCCCTGGGTGACCTGCTAGTTTTTATATACTGGGTCACTGAGAGAATAAACACAGCAAAATTAAAACCAGAACAGAAAAGTTATGAGGATTCCTGACACTACCCCTAGGCCTTTTTTATTATGGACCAACCTCATCCACAAGAAAGAAAGAAGGGCATAAACAGCACAACACAGATGCAAGAAGCCATAACTCATGTGACGATTATATTTCACTGTGATTCCTAAATGAAAGGTTGCTGAAAGACACAGCCGATGTTCCAACACAGACAAGCATTTCAAGAACATGACAGCAGATCGTAAGACCCCAAAATGTAGGAGATCCCTGGGTAGCCCCATTAGATCTTGCCAAGAATGGAGGGCAGGAAGGAAACACAATAAACAGGTGCTACGTGACGAAGTCCTCCGCAGCACAGATGCCATGACGAAATTGAAATTCTCCAATCAACTCAGAATGTGGCAGATATATATGCTGTTTCATATGAGCTGCACACTCCAAATAATAGATACGAATAATAAATTCAAAGGTGAAAATCAGCTCTGCTACAGCTTGTAAACACAAGAGCTAGACCCACGGATGCTAGGAAGGGTGCAGTCTTCCTTGGTTCTGAAGCTCTGCCTATCTGCCTCTTGTATTGCTATTCACAGAGAGGAGTGGGAGTCTTCCATTTCGGTACCAGCAAATGCTTTCCAGGCTTCACAATGCATGAGACTTTTCGCCATGTCCCTTTCTGAAACCTAGAAATTTTCTGCAACTGTGAATTCCCACAAAATACAACAAAAATACAGCCAAAGGACATTGCTGTCAGCTCCCTTGGGCCAGAAAGGGCTGACATCGACTCTAGGCACATCCATAAAATATCTATTCCAGGCTGCACTGCACGCAAACCATCAAGATGTATAAATTATGGAGACAATTGCTGCAGTGGAAACCCAGTGTGCCAGGCTTAGTTGTGAGTCGGAAATATGTGTCAAAAAGCAGTTGGTCATTTAGTGACTAGCAGGATCACTGTCACTCAGAATGGGGCCAGGAATCACGATATACAACTACTTATGTCCCTGCCAAGTTAAGGGCTGCACAGGTATTAATCACGTGGATAGCTCTGCAGTTAATGATCAGTTTAAAGCTGGAGGTGAGTATATGGTGTGTAACACATTTCAGAAAAGGTCTGGAGACAAAGAAAGAAAATGAGAAGTCTGATGTTGGAACTGCACATCTAATAATCTGCAAGAGTCTTTGAAATACCTAATATAACTTAAAAACTCCTAAGTCTTGTCAGGGAATACTTCTTTTCTGGACTGTAAATATTAAATATTATAATGCAAAATTATGTTTCTTGTCAGATGGAAAGACAGCAGCACTAAGAATACAATTATCAATGCTAAACTACTAACAAGCCAACCCTATCCAGTCTAAACAAAAATCTACAGATTTAGAAGCTTTCAAAACCCTGAAAATTATTGTTGTTCCATATGATATCATTCTCTAATATATCTGCTATTAGTTCACTACAGCAGAACCTGCTAACAGAGAGGAGTTAAACTTAGTTAAAATGAACTGAAACTAGGCAATTTCCAAATGCAGACACAGGCTTGTGCTGTCCACACAATATGCTCAAATGTTTTAGTTCAGCTCTCTAAACTTGTGAAGCCAACGGAGAAGCCAGGTTTGAAGTGATATAAGGTCTATACCTGGCTGGTAAAAGTCAGTTTGTCCTGCTCTCAGCTATATAACCAGACATATAAACTAGGTCTGAGGTAGCAGAGCATTCTCCCAAAACCTTTGCTATTGCAACTCATCACTTTATATACTTTACTCCTGCTTTAAACTCAGCTATACATGGAAGCAAAGAATCAAGAACAGCTCTAGACTAGGAACTGCTTGACAGCTTTAAGGATGATGGCTTTTGACAGAGCATTCTTTCTTCTAGGGCAGTATTAAAGGAAGGTAGATTTGTCTTGCTTCAGTTCACAAACACTGGAGAAGCATTTGCAAGCTTGCAAGTAAAGTAACCAAGTGTCTCATGGGAAGTACTGCATCATACTTTTGGTCACCCTCAAGCAACTCAGCTGCCATATCTCCTACAGAGAGCATCTGGTTTGTCAAGGAGAACGTTCCAAGTTTAGAGGCATGGATGAAGTCTTCGCCTAATTCAAAACACACAGATCTCGTCACTGCTAATGCTCTGCCTTCTGTCACTTTGTGACTACTGGAAAGCAATTTTCAGACATGCTTATTTGCTTCAACAAATTAACCCTTTACCATCCAGGCATCAAAACCTCCCATAAGCGTGACTCTCAGCATATTTTGGAGTTCTGATGAATTGTCAGCAGTGCAGTAGCCTGTTAGAGATAAATAAAATACCTTCATTGCCATAAGCTCCTGCATCAAGACTGCATTTTCCAGGTCTAGCCTCTGGCTGTCTCCACGGGGTTTAACATCATAACTGAGGGGATCAATGTGGATGCTCTCCAGCTCCAGCATTGTAAGCTTCACTGCTGCCCTGTCATTCTTCAGCTGCTGTATATAATCCTTCAACCGCTGCTCATCCTCCTTGGTGAACTCTGTATCACAACTGCTTGCAGTTGAGCTGGTAGTACTGGAAAGAGAAATACAGCATTAAAATATACCAGAACAAGATCTACATTTGAATGTGAAATACTCTTTCAATATATGGGATTTGTTTCCATTAACACAAAGTTCACAGAGAGGACACAGGTAGTGTGGACTGGATGTTGCAATGTTCAAAAAATGCAGGGAGGGATGACAAATGCGGAAAAGAAATTTAATTCCCCAAGCTGTGTGAGAAAATCAAGTCAGTGTCTGCGTCTCTGAAAAGGCAGATATTTAGCAACATGTAACTAAGTTAGCTTTCTGGAATCGTGACTTGTAAAATGTATTTTTTTCTTTTAATTTTTAGAAAAATGCTAAGTAAGATTTCTCAGCAATGCTCTAGTAGGGAATACCTCTGTGTGTTGCTTTACCACTGAGTCCTCATCCTTTTTGGTAAGAAGCATCCACTAAGGAAAGAGAATCAGTCCAGCCCTTATTTATACCTGATGATAGCAGTACCAAACACCCAGATATTTTTTTAACGAATACCTGTCAGAATCAACCTGAGGGAAAAAAAACCCCAAACACTGGCAAATGTCAGATGAAAACATATTTCAATTTGTGATAAGGCTAATTGAACAGAACACTAAAATCACTTTAGGCCTGTGGGGGTTTAAAACAAGGCCATAATTCAACAGGATTTTTAATAAAAAAGTCTTCAGGCCTGATGGAGCAATCCTTTTCTAAGGGCAAAATGAGTGGCTGCCCATTAGCCGGCCCCACAGATGCCTACCAAGAGATTCTGCAAGCAGAAAGCCTGTGTCTTGCTAAGAGAAAGGGCGCCTCAGTGCCGCATCCCCACCTCGACGCATGCCAGTGCTGCAGGGGGCTCACACCGACGCAGCCTCCCGCATTCCAGGGATGAAGACAGTTCAACAACACTAAAAGGAAAATAAAATGCCCTGTTGTTTCTGTAACCTCACTCAAAGCTGCCTCCTGTCTCCTGAGGACCTGTAATCAGCTGCTGGGTGAGGGATAAGTCATCCATTAACTGTGCTTGTCTGGAATGCTAGATGATCTCAGTTATCAGCAGGGGAATAAATCACTTTCTGTATCAAATTGCGCTGTTGTTCAACATTTTTGGAAGAAGAGAAAGCCCCACCCTCCTCATGCTGCGAGAGTTAGAATGATGTCCTGAAATATATTACACATGTGAGAAAAGAAAAAAATTCTGTATTTTTCTTTCCCTTCCTCCTCTTGCTATACTTCAGCTTAACTGGTGATTTTAAAGTGCCTCGGATAATTAGCAATTAATATTTCCACAAATTCCAAGCATGGCCTTGGAAGAGAGGGAGAACTGGCAGATCTACAAAGATTTCTCAAAATCTTTCCCCCTTGGAAGTATCATGTTACAGGCCTTTACTACAGTTTTCTGCTAATTTCTTACTATTCCTTCCTTCTCTTAGAGATAATAGGTGCCATGTTTGCCTGAAATGAAAACCAGTCTCTGCTTTCATTTTCATCCATTTCCATCTGCAGTCAAGCTAAAACCACCCTTGATCTATACTACATAGAAATTCTACTAGGTTGCAATGTTGAAATTTTTGTTCACATTTAGTTCTCAAAATATTTCATAAACCTGCTTTTACTGCCTCAAATGGCACAGTTCTGAAGCAGATATGGGTAAGAAAAAAATGG
This sequence comes from Nothura maculosa, assembly GCA_032353885.1. Lineage (NCBI taxonomy): Eukaryota > Metazoa > Chordata > Aves > Tinamiformes > Tinamidae > Nothura > Nothura maculosa. Next base: position 966,065 of record JAUBOD010000601.1, read on the forward strand.
AGATAGACAATACAAGAGAGATTTAATTCTATACTGAATGGCCCTGTGAGTTTTCCCAGCACCCAAGCACTATAGTTACAGAGATTTTTTTGGATTAAACATAAAACAGTTGTTGTTGTTGAAGAAAGAGTAGCCCTTAAAGTCTACACAGCTTTCAAATTTTGGGACACACGCAGCCCATATATTAGTTTCTACCTAAAAGGAAAAGAAAATCTAGCCCTCCCCTTGAGAATTAAACCTGAGCACAAATGCTGGAAGTCTATTGTTGTTGCAGACAGTGGTATTGTTGAGCCGTGCACTCACTGGCTACCCAAGGTCTGTCCCTCGGAGCACAGCTCCGGTTACACACGCAGCCTTTGTGCAGGGCGCTGCCAGCAGGGAAGGCAGCCTGGGCCCCTGCCAGGACCCTCAGGCTGCTCCTTCCTGCCCGTCCAGGCTGAGCTGGCTCCTCTGCCGCGCTGCCAATGTCGTCTTTCTCCTCTCTCTCTTTCCAAGAAGATGAAGGGAGTTTAATGGAGAAGTGGCCTCGGCACAGCCAGAAGGAGCCAGCGTGTTTCCTCTACCATTTTGCCACAGAGGAGAGAGGCACCAAGCAGGGCTGGGAGCCTCTGTCCAAGGCTGCTCACGGGGTGCAGAGCCCCGGTGGGGACCATGAAGGCCTAATCCCTGCTCCGGGCAGCGCTCCGGGCTGGCTGCATTCCAGGTTGCTCTCTCTTCTCATGGCTGCTTTGGTGTGTGTGTGTGTGTATGTGCCTGTGTGTATTTATACAAAATACATACACACGCGTAAATATTCACATATGTATGTAAATATATACTACACATAAAATATAGTGTATGGATATTATCAAGACTTCCCAGAATGTCTGAGTGTACTGGTTTTGATACGCTGCAAAATTTTATCCTTTGGCCCTACACAGTCTTTGATTAAACTTAGAAAAAAATGATCCAAGCCAACAAATCCACAGTTCAGCAAGGGCAGGCGATGCAAAGCTGTCAAAACTAAAATAATGGTGTCAGTACCGAACCTGCACCACTAGTCCCAGTGTCTGCACACAACCTCACACTTGGCGCAAGGCACACACAGGTCCACCAGTCTTATGGGTGAGTCTTAAGGCTCAAGAGCTGAAACAGCACAATGCCAAAAGACAAGAAAAATGGAAAAAAATCCTCAGCCACATAAAAGAGAAGGAACGGTATTTTTAGCTAAGATCACAACACTTTGGTGAACTTCCTTCTGAGAATAAATTGCACTAGCAAGAGCACTTAGTCTTCTTAAGACTAAGAAGAACATTCAGGTATCTGCTGGGATACTTCCAAATAACTTATTCCCATGCTTCAGCTAAGATGATCTTGTATGTCAGCTACTCATCCAAAATGTGAGGTGATTCTTTGTGAAGATTTAACCCTGTGTCCGATGGAGTTTAGATATTCAGCTGTATGGAAAAGGATTCCCTGTGCACATAGGAGGACAGACTTTTCCTCCCTGAATGCAGAAATAAGGTTGGGGTTACTAGCTCTGCAGTGAATACAAAACACCATTTTCAGTCAGAACTACAACTGCAGACCTTCTCTTTTGTTTCCTTCTTTTTCAAGATGCAATTAGTCAAACCTTGTTGGCAAAACACGTTACATGGTTAGCTTCTGTCCATTAAAATAATTATGACTTCCAAGTATACCACAGAGCTATTGCTGTTTTCAGAAATGAATTGGCAACATTATTGTGGTGCTGCTGCCGGCCAAATGAGTTGAGACGCTCGCTATTATTTTTATTCTCTTCAATAGTAACAACCTCTGTGATGCTCTTTCATCTCTTTTCAGTTGCTCCCTTTTACAATCTTTAACCCCTTGTCCCCCTCTGAGCATTTGTTCTCAGAAATCTGTTCAGTGATTTGACATTCAGAATCTCATTTGAAATGCCAAAGCTAAAGATGGGTCAACAATCACATTATAATCCCCTATTCTACAGGGCTCTGAACAGCAGGGAGAATTATTCATCTGTCACAAGTATCGGTGAAGGAGAGTTTTCATTTCCTTACTCCCATACATCCCCATGATCAACAGTCCCCACACTAAAACAGTTAAAATAAAAAAAAACAGTCTCAGATCCAGAGCATGTTTGAAACACATAACATAAACGTGTTTCAAGGTCAGTGGTCTTCTAATGGTGGCTCACATGGTACTCTGCTTTCCCCCATTGTATAGATTGCCAGCTTCTCTAAGACAAAGGAAAAATATGAAGCCAGCAGGAACAGCTAGAAATCCAGGGATGGCCTCTCCATCTCTGCTTGTACTGCTAGGGCAGGGAAAGGGAAATGGCAGCCCCCAGCACCAGGGAATCAGAGCAGGCAGGGGATGTGCAGCAGCAGGAGGTCTGTCCAAAGCAACAGACAAGGGAGCACTTTGGAATGGATCAAGCTGGCAAAGCAGCCAGGATAGCACCAAAAGACAGGAGGAGAATCCTGGAGACAGAGAACAACCAACCAAGCCAAGGTCAAAGTTGCAGGGAGAGGAGGTAAAGTGAAAAATTCCTACTTTTTACACCTAGCATAGAATGCTCACTGATTATCATAGAGAAAAGTGTGCGTCTTTTGAACCAGCACAGCCTTCCACCTATGGACTGACAGAACGGTATCCTGTGGCTTAAAAGAGCAAGCTTCTCTTCTGGGATAGGGAAAAACACCTCCATCATGTATCATCTGGCCACAACAGAAGGAAAGAAGAAGGAAAGAAAAGAAGGTTTGTATTATAGAGAAGTATATTTCTTGGTATGTGGAGTTAGACAAAGAAAAATCACATTGCAGGGGGTGCTTAAGGTATGATCAGATCAGGATGTCCATATGACAAGCTCCTGGGCTGCTTGTGTGATAAATAAGAGTAACTTTTCTTTCTTGGGTTCCACACATATCAAAACAGATGACAGTGGTTACTGTATTCTGGTAACCACACAATATTTTACTCCATGCCAAGTTCAGCCTGCAATGAAAATGGCTAGAGCTAACAGATTTCTTTCCCATACACAAGCATTTTCTTTTATATTTTTCATGTCATAGTTTATACTGACAAAATTTGCAATCCACCCCATTTAAGCATACTCGCCTGAAGATGCATCTACTTTTAGTATTACATGCACACAAATACATATTATTAAACAACAAGAAGCCCACTGTAAGCAATGATGCAAGGGGCAGTGTTCCTCTCCAAACACTCACACTTCCATCATCCCACCCTTAACAAAATGACAATGAGGATGAACAAATCAGGGACTGTTAAGACTATATTCCTACCAAATACTTCATACCAAAAATTCATGTATTTCCAAATTAAGTCCTGCTCCTTTTCTTTAAAGTAATACATCAACTGACATGTTATAAACAACTGAAAATGACCCTTTTAAATAAAACAAGGGTAAGTAAGCTCAGCCTAGTCAGAGGTGCTGTCACGCACAGCCATTACAACACATTCATGTGCATATATGGCCTAAAGTGGCCATGCAATAAAAGGCAAGGCAAGTATTCAAAACAGCTTTCTATAACCTTTTTCTAGGTCAGTCAGTAATTTTGGTATCATGACTGAACAGCAAGTGTACTAGCAGCGACTATGCCACAGTCTAATTTCTCATTTCAAAACAAAAATTTTACTTTTTTGGAATGACAGTGCAGCATTAAAACTTATTTGAAAAAAGAATCTCACATTGAACTTCATTCCACTGAATTACTCTTTTCTTGATTTTCAACTATCCCATGCTAGTCATCAAGGCTGGAAATGAGATTATTTGGAGGAGATGGTGGCAATATGAGGAAATGATAAAGTATTAATCTTCTAAAGGTGTCAGAAAAACCCTATATTTGAACAAGAAACTGGCTCAAAGACAAAATTAAAACAAAGTTTTAGAGTGAGTCTGAGAAATCAAAATAAATTTTACACAGAAAAAATGTTCATCTATATTTATCCAGGATGCCTGCCAACTTTGTATCCACACATATTCATTGCACCGAGTACAATTACACTGCAGGCAGACAAAGGCCCAAAATGAAGCTGCTGGCAGATGTATTCGAACTGGAACACTTCCGCAGTAACAGTTGATTTAAGTTTCAAAATTCTATAGGGCTCCAGAAAAACTGCAATATCCTTTTCTGGAAGAATCCCCTCTATCCTTCATGATTTGTGTTTGCCATTCCACTTGCAAAAACAAAAAACAAAAGGCATGGAAAGGAAGATATTGCAGTATTGCAAAGGGAATGGAGGAAGGAGAGAAAATGATTCAAAATGGAATGGCTGGATTTGTGATGTTTAGAAAATAATCTCTTAATACCCAAAAAAGCCAATGGTAGCAAACTTACAGTCTCTGCTTCTCTGTAGCTCAGTGATGCCCTTACATAATAGATGGGAACAAGAAGTACAAGCTCCTCAAATTTCAGTGAGACTCCAGAAAACTCACTGGGGTAAAACAAATGTAATAGTTTTGCCCTTCTTTACAAAGAAGATCAAAGTTCAGAATCACCCGTTTGCAACAAATCTCTGTAAGATCCTTTTTGGCTGGCGTTGCTCAAAGTCTAAAGATCATTAGACCACTGAGGCATGGTGACTTAGGAAGCACAGTTAAGGGCACTCAGCAGACTGAGGTAAGGCAGGCAATTTCAGCAGGCGGAATGCAACATAACCTTCAGTCTACAACCAAATGCTGGAGGATGAGAAAAGCCAGTAAGCTGTGGTTACCTGGTATGGCTGTTGGAGGACAGGCTTTCCCAGGGTTGCACGCTGCAGCCAGTGATTGCATAGGCTCCCCCGCAGCTCCCATCGAGTTTCATCAGCAAGGCTTTCGCTGCATTCTCAGCTGTCTTCCTGCAGTCATGAGCTCTCTTTAGCATCTGGGTAATGTTTTCATCACCTGTTTGGTCCCCTAGTTTGCAAGCAAACAATCTGTTTCAGAGCTTTGAGAAGGGTGATTAGAGTTAAGGCAAGTACAGAGATGCTTCCATGCACTTTCAGTTTATATCAAGATGATGATGATAAATTATCAATTTATCATGTAAAAGGAGCTTCACTGCTGTGTGAGCAACAGGGATAATCTGTGTTCTCGTCACAAGGCATCTCTCTCCCTGCCACAAGATACAGCTATTTGTCCTATTCATGTTTTACCTTAACTAGCTTCTCTGTTTGTAAAGGCAGATGTTGTGGGTTAGGATTAGTACAAGATGCTCAAGACAATAACA
>JAUBOD010000601.1:972415-997259 GCA_032353885.1 Nothura maculosa
AGTCATTTCCGCTAACTACTAATCTCTTCTACCAGCAAAAGCTTGATAGCACATTTTGGAAAGGACTGACCAGATTCTGGAAGAATAGTGTATGAAAAATGCAAGCGTCCATTCCAACATTTGCTCTATGGCCTGAATGGACAAACTCACTGACCAAGACTTGATAGTGGCATTAAAAGAGATGCTAGAGGAGCTGCAAGGTGCAAGGTTACTACACACTGACCTTGCATTGAATGCCCCTGCCTTGTGGCTTTGATGCCTGGGGGTCATTTTGGTCTCTCAAAGCTTTCAGTTTACTTCCAGTGATTTCTGAAAAGCTAATGCTATGAATTACATTCTCTAGCAGGCTGTTACAACACAGCATGAAAAGCTATGCTTTCCTCTCCAAAGGCTTCCCCATTTCCTGACCCAAGATTACTACTGCTACCTTCCCCCATCACTATAAAAACTGGATTAATGTTCATGGTGTAACATGTCATTCTATCAGTAAAATGCAGCCAGAGGAAATTTGAAGTTCCACACACTTCAGAAATGTATCTACAGAAGTGGCTTACTCTTCTACTTAGAGAACAGCATGGCACTTAGTCACAAAATAAACTACTCACAAAATAAAATAAATTGAGAACGTGGAGACTGATATTGCAGTCAGGATAAAAAAATATCATGTAGTAAATTTTAAAATTTCAGGGCAAAGGGGAAATGTATCCCACATTTCTTGAATTACTTGAGTTTTAATATCAGCTTCTAATAGACTGCACTTTTTGAGGGGAGCAAATATTGTCAGAGCAAACACAATTTGTATTTGAAGATACCACCGTTGCACAGTCCTGAGCCTTGTTGTGCTCATGGTTATTGTTTAATCATTCCAGTCTGATAGGAAAAGGCCTGTAGCAGCCTCACCATACCTAGAATAGGCACCCCTTACAAGGGCATATATAGGTTAATGCAAATTGCTGGTAAATTTTATCGGTTATTTCCAGTCTCTCCCTCCCTACTTTTTGTGCATGCAAAAATAATTACTTACTCAGTTGAAAACAAAACAGACCAGAGAGCATTCTTAAGTGGTGGGTCACAAGATGATTCACTCTTGCAATTAACTTTTATGAATGCTAATTGACATGCAGAATAAAGTGATTCACTGACATCTTACCAACAGAACCAACACCTGCAGCTCTGAATTGCCCAAGAATGAGGCTCTGCTCGCTTTCTGCCAACGCCAACAGCAGTTCATATGCTTCTATACACTGTTCACTAAAGGAGAAACAAAAATCACAATATTTGCAATTTAGGCAGGAAAAATGTCTGCAATTAGCAACAAAAAGAAGTAGCAGATGAACTACATGATTCCTGACTGCTTGCCTGATAGTAGGGATATTAAATGGCGTAACATACATAACTTCTGCCACAAGCATTCAACAGTCTTTCTTTCCACATGATATCCTCAGATTGGCTTCACCTAATATTAACAGCTAAAAACAAGGTGCAAGGTGATCTCTGGAAGCACTGGTGAAATGATAAGTAATATAGCAGATGGCAGATATTATTTAAAAAATTGTCTTTTCAGGCCTTCTTAATATGCGAAGAAAACTTAGAAATATTTGTTTTTCTGTCCTGGCTACAAGATTTTCCTCCATATAAGATAAAACCTACAGTAGTGAGTCACTTGTTCCTGTTGCATTCTAATACATATATATTTATATATTTCATAATATATACATTGCACCTACTCATAATTTACATTTGCTTGTAATTTGCTGAGGGCTGATAGCAACAGAAGACACTCCTTAAACAGGACACAGTTTGTCCTAATGCCAGAAGTGCCTTTTCCAAATTACTTGCAGCATCAAGAATTAAGTGACACCCTCTTTTACACAGATTAAAGCAAATTCAGAGACTTCAAATCAATACTAAGCCATTCACAATACCCACTGATGTCACTTGTAATTATGTAGAGTAAAATGTTACTCCTTGGTCAAGCAGCCTTGTGAAAGGTGCCTGAATAATGCAGAAAACCAGTGTCTCATGACTGGGTTGAGCTCACTGCTGCTGCTGAACTAGGGTTGAGTAAATGCCTAACAAAAACTTCAGTTAAACAGTTTGCCCAGTACTTTAACCAATGGGTACTTTAACCAATGGGTCTTAAATCTTCATCGGAGAAGTCAAAAGAAACAGCTTTACTCTAGCACACTAATAATTCTGCTCTCAGAGAACTCTTGTCAGGTCTCCCCCTCTCTTTTTTCAGTCTGAGACACTCTCTGTGCAAGTACATACCTGTATTGAAGTGCAAGCCTGAGGGCTGTGGCATTGGACTCGTACTTCCCAACAAGCATGCTCATCCGCTCAGCATTGCTCTTGCACTCCTCCAGAGTTATTGTCAACAAGTCATTCTGGGATTTCAAGTGTTCAATACGACTGTAGGAAAGGAAATAGCTTGCAATCTTTAAGTTTTGCTTACAGACACTGTCTTAAAAACTCCAAACAATCATAATCTAAAACAACAAAAGTGTTTTATCTATATACACTTTTTAAAGAGACTATAGCAAAGTCTAACTGCTTCATAACCAGCAGTACGAACTGAGAGTTCTCAGTTCTCCAGGGCAGCCTGCTTCATTCTCTTCTCCCTCGACTCCTAATTCAATTCAATCAATGTAACATCCCTGTGAAAGAACAGCAATCAGAAACCTGTAGCCTTCTTCTGAAGTCACAAGAACTCATGGGACAGTTAACTTGGCTGTCTGATTGATCTTTCTGCTTCCATTCCTTTCTGCTTCCATATTTGCTTCTGGAATGGTACATTGAGCATGGGGCTGTGCAGTGATCAAGCAGCTGCACAAATGCTCCCTCTCTTTGGAACATCCAGAATAACTGCTTCACTTAAAGGAATATTTTAACCACAATTACAGAAACAATTTACAAAATACAAGGTGATTTTCAGCGATGCAATACAACCTCCAAAAATTCTGGGAAGGGCCAAAAAAATATTTCCTCTAAGAATTTAACTGCAATATGAGGTTGATTAAAACCACATGGGGTTATCTAAAACCTCAGTGATGTTTCAAAATATCAGCGTTACAGACTACTATCAATTCTGATAACTGCAACATAAACCAATGAAGTATACCTAATCATCAGCACTAGACATGCAGTGAGATCAAGCAAGTAAATGATTTCACAGTCCAAATAGTAACTAATAAAGAAACCAACACCATCCACAACTCTAAAATCTGTAACTTCTTAACAACGACAAGAAAAAAAGAGAAGGGCTAATATCCCATTTTTGATGATTACAATAATACCCTGACTCTTCCTCCTAACTTGCCTTTGACATCTCAGGTCAGGAAGAATACCTGCTGTCAATGCAAAATAGCGTACAGCATAGAGAAAGATCACATTTTGCAACCATACAAAAACAAGAGCAAATAAGGAAATACTGTATTGATTAGACTAAACTTGGGATAGCACTGGGAAAGAGAGAACTTGAAAGCATGCTGAGCCACAGTTCTCAGGTTCCTGATCCGTAGGGTTTTGATCCACACACAGGGTTTTTGTGCTAACCAGGACATGAAGCCTTCACTAAGATGGAATTTATTCAGCAATTAACAGGAATATTTTAACCACAACCAGAAAGTTACAATCTTTCTTCTGTTGCCATAAGTCTGACTGCATGTATTTCACAGTTAGACATATATCTGTGTGTACTCACAATGCTCTAACTCAGTTTCTACAAGACAGAGAGGGGGAAAAAAAAACAAAAAACAAGCTAATACTAGAATGATGAAGAGTAAGTTATAGCATTCCTTACTTCTCAGCACTGATGTGTTTTATGAAAAAAAAGATGTTATGTCTATTTCGTCAGCCATAGCAAAGGACATTCCAGAAGTGCCAATAACGATGCCATGCTTGAATAATAGTATCTAAGCAAATTGTCATACTGACAGAAAGAAACCTTAACATGTGCTTCAAACATCTGTTTCTTAACTTCATTTTATGTTTATTTGCAGCTCTCAGATTTGAGCTGACACTGAAGTATGAGATGTATCTTCAAAACTAACAGGAGAAAATATATTTCAGTATATAGCTATTCACCATACCTGTTTAATCTTTCTGTCTCCACTTCAAACTCTCGGATTTTACTTTCAGAGATAGCAGATCCATGGGAATAGAGTGTTTGGAAGATTTCTTGGATATTTGAGCAGTCTTGGAGGGAATGTGCCAAGTGTTCAGCCACACTACTAGACACCTGCACAGGATAATTAACAGATCACTGTGAATGAATGGCAGCTGGATTTCTCCCACAGATTGTTTGGATTGACAGCTCAGATGTACTCCCATCAAGATATTCATTATTCATTTTTTTCTATGCATTTTGAAGAGAACAGGACATTTACAGATTTCTACTTTAAAAAGTTACTTTGGTTCAATATTACAGCTAATCAAAAGCTGAAGTCTACCATATATTTAAAAATGTTAATATAGTTCCTTGAAAGCTAAACAAATGTCACATTCAGGTTGTTCTTTCAGGGAAATAAATATTAAGCTACAGTAGCAACACTATATTTTCTAAATTTATACTGGCATTTCAGAGCAGGATGCAGTTCTCTGTTGATTTAAGAAATTTTGGAATGTAACTGAAAAGTCTTTGCTTAGTGAGTAACATTTTATTACCCCCCTCTGTTTATTACCCCCCTCAAGTCATTCAATGTATGATTTCCACCCAGTTCTTATTACTGGGTGAAAAACTCTGTTCAAATAATTTTCTCAAAATAGCCTTTAAGATGCTCATATTTTTAGAAAAATGATGCTGCTTTTAATGGAACACAAGCCATATTTAAAAGTTATCATGCATGCACATGTTTATTAGTCCTTACTCCTATGCTGCTGATTTCTGATCCTAGGACAGGTCTGTCAGACGATGAAGACTCTGATCTTGTCTTTGACAACTTCACTCTTTCAGCAATCTAGAAGTCAGAATGCTGTACAAGTTACACAGGACCCCAAACTCCATATACATTACAAAATACATCATCATTTGTTCACTGGCTAATTTTGGAATACTTAAGCAAACTGCTATAAGTTGACATCTGCATTGTAACTGAGAGATGTTAAATCATTAATGCTCATCTCTCCCTGCAGGTCAAGATCTTGGGCCTGCTTTTGACCCCTGAAAACTCTCCTGGGATTCCAGATGATACTTCCCAAGTAATCACATGCCTGCACAGCAGCTGTGCAAAACAAAACCCATTTACATCAGACAATAAGTAACATTACTGCCATAGGCAGTAGCTTACCTTGGCTATAGGAATGTCATTGCTACTGCTGCTTGTGCTCAGTTCTCCAGTACTGGGGTTAACGGGTCGGTTTGCGGAGGTGAGGCGACTCGGGCTGGATGGACCTGTTGCCTGCACACTTTGTAAACGTGTTTGCAGCTCCCGAACCTGTAATAAAACACAATATTCTGTTTTCACATTTTCATGATTTAAGTATTTCAGAAGTTCTCTCATTGTCTCCCCAAACTGACTGCTTCTAGCTTGAGCACAGTAGTTGTATTTTGCCTTGCGATGCCTGCAAAACACGCCCTTTGATGCAGCAGTATTATACACATAAAAATACTTCTGGTCTGGGGAGGAAAAATGGAAAAAAGGAAAGAGGAGAACGAAGCCAATGCTCAAGGCTAAGATCATGATGACTAAGTAAAAGAGATGAAAATACTATTCTTACTTAAGAGCTCCAATGCTGAAGAAACACTTGACATGAAACAGAAGCAAAACCAAAAACCAAACCAACCAACCAACCAACCAAAAAAAACCAGGATGACTTCATAATTAAAGGTCAAATACACTGAAATTTTAATCATGCTTTCAAAACTACAGTTAAACAGAGCTACTAAAGAGTGAATAATGCATGGACAAGAAAATCCTCAACTAAGGTTGCAGAAGGTCTCTGTAACCATACATTGCAGAACGCTGCACTGTTCTCATAACACATCAGATGCTTAGAGAACTTACATCAAATGAGCTCCAGGACCAGAGCAGGGAAAAAAGCCTTCAGGAGCCAAAACAAATTACTAACCATGCAGTTAGTGTTTACCTTGGAATTATTCTTAATAAACAAAGAAGAGGTTGTCTACTTAACACCATGGTTATGCCACAAGGGAAAGTTACAGAGCTCATTTTCCTCACAGAACTGCTGCCTCAGTATCAAATAAAGAGCATGAGAAGAAAAGGGAAGAGGAAAGTATTCAAAAGGGCAAGTTTGAGAGTATTCCCTCAATGCTGGGATGTTTAACTTCATATGAAAGTTTTGGTGGGGATTTTGTTAAAAAAATTGCAGAACAGAGTAGGGAAACTACCAAAAGTCCAGTGTAACGAGAGCAGGGCTCAGACCACCTTATATCCCCTTATAGCATGAAATGCAACTGGGATACCTATTTTATAGAACAAAGTGGGATCTTATGCTAAATATATTGCATTTACACAAAGAACTGTTTAAGCAAGCTGAAACTCTCATTCAGAAAATACCAAAAATTAAAAACACATTAAAGCTTTGGGCCTTCCTCGGTTCAGCAAGTGCACTGTTGGCGCTTTGGAGAACCCTTTGGAGAAGTGCCAGTCAGGACGTCTCTGCACAAATTACACAGACCCTTTCAGTGCACTACACTGAGCCTGGGGTTCAACCTAGAGCTCCTCCCTCTCCCCTGAGCAGCATCTTATGGTCCCCACAGTCCCCTACAGTCTGCTTCTACTCTGCAATAGGTAGTAGAAGCTGCTTCCGATTCAGATTTTATGAGAAAGGAAGGTCAAGTTGTCTGAAGACTTATATAGTAATTAGTACACAGGTGCTAATCCTAAAAACAAAAATGTTTTATAAAACAAAGCATAGCAATTATGCATTACTAATAAAAGGTTGCAAGAACAAGTAGAACACAAAAGGGCTAATTACACTCACTTCCTCACTCACAGGAGAGTGCTACACCTTAAACAAAGCAAAGCCTAACATCCCCTTTGGTTACAAAAAGGAGGAGTACATAAAACTTCTAAACCAGCTCCCCACTGCCTGAAGCAACCTACTGAAAGAAGGACATGGGCATTTGCCTTGGAACTGCAATTCAATTAAAATTCAATTCAAAAACTCGATTCAAACTGAACTGGGCAGATGAATGTAGAGAACATTCATAGCACGTTCTTTCCAGAAATTCACAGCTGCTGCCTCCTTTGTTCATATGATATTCCTTTGTTTGGATATGATTTCTAACAGAGATACAGCTGCACCAAGGCAAGCCTTATAAACAGAAGTGCTGCACTGCAAGTCTAAAACTGAAATAAACCATGTATGTATACTGCTGCTTGCAGATGTGGCATACAACTGTAGACAGGATCTATATCGATGCATTAGCACTGAGAAAACATGACAAAACCTGAGAAAACAAACAAAAAACCCTGATTTTTGTTAAACTGAAATCACATTTATTACTAATTCTTAACTTGAACCAAATTCCTCACCTATATACTTTACAGTGTTGTTTGAAGTATTTGATGTTTAGTAATCATGAACCATTTTTTTCACTGCATTTCTGATTTTTTCATTGAACATTGACAACTGGAGTAGGAGAAAAAAATCTAACTTACTGAGTGTCTTAAGAATTAAGCAAAAAGACAACCAGCGTAGAAGAAAGAGGGGCCTGACAAATTACAGTGGTGTGAGATTTATAAAGGACATCATCAACATGCAGCATAATGTGTTATAAAAAATACTTCAATAGAATACACTCGGGTTATCTGTAATTACCAATTTATGGAAAATACTGATCCATTTTTCTCTATTTATTTTACATCTGCGTACTCATAGCTTCTCTTCACACTCTTAAAGAAACTTGCCACTACGAATTCCCTCTTTTGAAGGACAGAGACACACAAACACACACACAGAGGGATATGGGAAAAGAGGCATGCTATATAGGCTGATGCATACAGGCTTCTGCATATCAGAGAAAGCTACAATTATCTGTATGATACTAGTAAGAATTCTATAGCTTTTGTCACCTTTCAGAAAAAAGTTCCACACAAAGTGCTGTCTACTGACCCATGTAGAAAGATTTGGGTGCTGCAACCCCATAAAGGGGCAAAGCAAGGAAAATCAAGGACACAGCAGGACATGACACTGGAAGCAAAAAGTAAACTCCCTGAAAGCTTCAAACCCAGCTAAAATAATGTGGTCCAGGCTTGCCAAACACAAATGAGGGCAGAAAGCCTATCTCAGGTTTTCTAACTTTGAATTTCAGATTAATCATTGAGCATTTGCATACAAGCTTGGAAACAGAAACAAAACTCCAGCTCATTAGCAGCTAAGCTGAGATATGGCTGTGTAAGCAAATACCATAGAGTTGAAGGGGAAGGGGAATGGAAAAAGCTTTTGGCTGCTACCTCAGGTCTCAGCTACACACTAAGAAAATGAGACATTGGAGCTCAGGGCTTCAAACTGCTGAAGTTTACAAAAATCTCTAAAGATTACCTAACAAACATAGCAATCTGGAGCCATTCTTTCTGACCCCAACATGAAGGATGATGAAAGGCATAGAGTTAAGCTGCTCACACCAACTCTGCAAGGACCCGTTGCGGGAGCAACAGATCTGACCCCTTCTGTGGTCTGGGTGCATTTCAATTGCCTGCGAGAACGAGGTATTTCGGGGCAGCCCTCATGCTAAAATTGTATTTCTTGAAGTGGGGGAAATCTGAGCAGCCATAGGGATCGCATGCTAAAACTATGCTTTTCCACTCCAGCTAAAGTTACAATTTTAATAAACTCTGAAGTAAAATATAGCTAAAATAAAGTTCTTGCATTTCTGACCGGTCTGGCACATTAAGCTAAATTGGGACCAGATACAAAAAAATCATCACAACTACCAACTTTTGATTAACTGCACAAGTTGTTATCGGGACCAACGACTTACAGAGAGAACTTCTGATTTAACAGTCTTGCAGGGGCATTTTCATTTTAGACCAAGATCTTCAGAAAAGCCCTGGGGAACCTGAACATTGCCTGAACTGACACTGCATAGGCCCACACACTGCTTAGGCTGCACTGAGGTATTACTAACCTGCTAACTTTCATGGGCAGTAATTAAACCAACAAATAAACATCTGTTACTTAGGCAGTCATACTTGAGTTTATACACAACACCAGTGTTGCTCTATTGACTCCCCTCGTTTGAGAACACAAGTACTTTTTCTGCTACAACCTAAGTGTGCTATTACATTTAACAATTGTAAATAATACTGCTCTTATTCCAATCTGATTGGAATCACATGCTCTGTTACAAAAGTTTTCCAGCATCTTATTCACATTAGTGGATTCAGAATTAGGCTCAGCTACGTGCACTGGTAAGCAGTTTCCTAAGGTACTGACCAGCCCAGACTTAAATAAAAAGTATTTTTAGTATTACAATATCATGAAGAGGTAAAATAAACCTCTCTGTTAAGAAATTAGCAGGTACATTGCAGGCTGCCAGTGCCTGCTTGCACTCTGTGGGTTATTGCATTGATAACCTCATTTACTAATGACCCAGGAGAAACAAAACTCCATATGTATGCTGTTACTTAGCTACTGTTTTAGAAAGCAACACATTCAGTTAACTGAACACATTAAATAAATCTAATTAAATTAAATCTCTAACAAGGCTGAGAAAAGCCCTCCAAGAGCACTCTCTTTGATTACAGGCATTGGGCTGAAGCAAGGCACTTATTGATCTGGTCAACTTCAGCTTATTCTCTTTACTGAATTTAATTTAAGAACAATGAAGAATTTTTAGTTGGATCTCTTTTTACACTCTCCAGGGAAATAATCTGAAGTGACTCTGAGTTCAGGTCGCATATAGAAATTACTAAACAGGTCAAAGGAAACATTTATTTTGTTGCAACTATGAACACAAAGCTCCATTTCAAATGCAAATATCGTTTGCAGTACACCAAAAAGAAAGTATTCTCTGGTGGGGAAAATAAACCAGTTGTTCTGCAAGATAAAGATAATACTAAATATTGTATTTCAGTAAGTAATCCATAAATGAAAAAGAAAAAGAAACCTGTCAGTGGTATCTCATTATAGTCTATTTTATACTGTTATGCTCTGTGCCAGTCCAACATTAGTCATTCACTCAGCAGCAGGTTATGGCAAGACACATCTTTCCATTCTATCAAAGAAGTTTCTGTAATTAAAAGAGTGAATAGACATTACATAACTGGCTTGTTTTGTAGGAGAGGGAGCTCACACTCTTCACAGAGCAATTTAAGACCTGTCATCTCCAGGGTCACTGGTCTGAACAAAATCCAAGTCATTAAGGTCAGGCTGCTGCTCTCATTTGGGAGCCCTTCCAGCCACTGACATGAAACAAGTTGGTCTCAATTCTGTTTTTACCAGACTTGCTTCCAGAACAGAGGCGCGTCAGGAACACACGCAGCATCCCTGCTAGCAACTCCAGACAGGCCTAAAACTACAGAGCAACATGATTAACACTGCCTGCCTGCAGTAAGGAAATTGTATGCATATTTCAGAACATACACAGCACTTGGGTGGCTCCACAAATGCCTACCCTGTGAATTCCTGTGGAAATTCCACTGCAAACTCACCATTCAATGCATCATTCACATACACAGGACTAGATGGCAGTCTTAATTACCTAGCTCAATCTTCCACTATCACTGCCAATGAGATAAAACAATAGTTCTGTAGGGATACAACCGCCAGCTCTAGAAATACTGCAGCTGTATTATCTGGCCAATTATAAAGAGTGTTTTTTGTTTTGTTTTGCTTGAGATACAGTCCTAATGTAACAGCTCTGTGTTTGACAGTTATCTTTACATTAGAGCACTCTAAAATACTTCTAAATAGTTTAAACTCCATTTAAAAGTAGCTGTTTCAAAACTGCAATCCTCTGATTTAAAATCTAACAGGCTAATTTCTAATGTTATCTTTCTTATGTAGTAATAGGCAGTATATGTACATGTGAGCACTTATATCCAAATTAGTCCCTAAATTTGAACACCCACTATGCCCTGTTTTCATTTGTTTCCTCTGGTACCCGTAAGAAGAAATTAAATTTGTATTCAAATAATTTTTGTCAGGTCAAACATGACAATTTCATTTGATCACTTCTCCAAATACGTTGTCCATTTCTCTAAACATATTATACATCTTCTGTTGTCAATTCAAATTGAATAAAATTGATTGAAACACTAGAAAAGACAGAAGCAATCATATTTTATATGGAGGCAGATCACAATTCTTTCTTCATTTCTTTTAGGGCTAAGGGACGCTATAGGACTCTGCTAAAATACTTTGTAGCTTGATTAGAAGATTAGATGTGACAAACAGTACAACTTCATCCTAAAATGATACAGCTGGTAAAGAATAATGGTCTTCTAGAAACACAGAGCTTACCCAGAACGTTGCTCTGCTGTCATTAAGTAAAGGGTATCACTATTAAAATTTTTTAAAAGATATGGTTTTCTTGTTACACAAGCTGAGCACAAATTTGAAACTGCCAAACTTTAAAACAAGTAAGTATTTGATAGGTAGCTAAAACACTACAGCTTTAACAGAGAGAGGGTTATCTACTTTCAAAGGTAACAGGGATAGAGAGGCTCATATTCTATTCAGTTCTCCTCTTTTCTATAACAATTTCCATTCTATAATAACGTGCATACAAAACATAAGCCATTAATCTGGCACAGAGCCAAAAAAATGGACACAAGGAAATAGGACATGAGTGAGCCTATTCATTGTTCAGTTCTGAGAAGTACTACAGGAAAGGACTCCTGCTTATTTTCTTTCTCCTAATTCCAAATGCAATTCTTTTCAAAAACAAAGACACATTTCTGGTCTAGAGGAGGGAAGAAAAAAAATGCTTCATAGGAAGATTCATTAAATGAACATCTGCTTTCTGTATTGACAAGTTACATATGCTTCCTTGGAGAAGATTATCAGGCTTTCTGTTAACACACAATCTTTGCCATAAGACCTTGGCTGTTCATCATACACCCTTTTTCAGCTACATTCAGTTTTGTCCTAGCTCTGTGATTCCTAGAGCTGGGATTTAAAATCAAAACCCCAAAAACTAGTACAAGAAGAGAGATGAAAGAAAAACCTCTTCTAGTGACAAGATTATATGGATTCATGACATGCCTCAGTTGTCCCCCTGGCAGAAGCCGTGTTTTTCCAGGCAATGTTGGAAGGGCTGGGAGGCCTTACCCTTCTGCGCAGCCTGTCCCTTTCTTCACGGATGGCGTTCATGGTGGCCTTGGTCCTGTTGAGCTCTTCCTCTTTGCTGCACAGCATGGCCGTGAGGCTCTCGTTCTCTTCCCGCAGGCCAGCAAGCTCCTTCTCCCATCGAGATCTCTCCTCAGATAGGTTGGGATAGAGGTCCCGTCCCAGCACACCCTCGATTTCTTCTACTGTCTGCAAAAATACAGACACCACAAAATAGAGTAAGGTGATTAAGTAGGACTTAAGAAGACAGCACAGGAATGTGTAAAAGGCAAATACAGCATTATGTGTAAAAGGTAAATACAGCATTATATGCATATACCTCTACTACTTTGCTTCTTTTGACAAAAATTACAGCTAGACATTTTATTATTTTTTTTTTCATACCATCTAACAAAAAAGCAGAGTGATCTTTTGTATACAGACCATCTGTCTTTCATAAAACATGACTCATGACAGTAAACCCAGCAACTTTTTCTCAAAGCACTTTAAAATAGTGACTCCTTGCCATAGGCAGCAACGTCATTTCCCTGCTGGGTAAAATACAGAAAGCAGCAGCCCAAGCCTGGCCTCTGGCTGTGCATGCAGCACATGAGATCTTTCTTTATGCTGGTCCAACTACACAAAAAGGACAAGAGTGGGAAAAGCAAAGGCGATGACTCCTTTCTGCTGTATGTCCCTGGGGACATAGTATTACCTAGAAGGGACATGGAAATAAAGCAAAGAACAAGGAACACTGGCTGGACTAACATTGTCATGAGTTTCAGCGCCTAAAAAAAAGTCTAGGTTTCTCTGGAACTTGTCGTCTTCATTTCACTGCCCCTTCTCTTGCTCAGCACTGTGCCTTGTAGGTGTCACCCAGCACAGAAGAGTGTAAATAACTTCCACTGGTTGAAAGCGACCCCTTTCCTTGCCCCCCTAAACCTCTGCATGCGTCCATCCTGCAGGCACAGGGACAGACACTCGCACGCCCGAAGCTACAGTGAGGCTGCCCATTCCAACATGTCAAAACACAGTGTAACTTGCCGTGCATCAGGCTAGTACATGCAGCTCGTCACTACTATGCAGTTCATGTGTGTGGAACCTGTGCTAAATGGTGTAATTTATCTAAAGATCTTTACATGAAGCAAGCCCCCCAATTGCTATTAATAAGCTTTTGAACCTCTCTTAAAGCAGTTCACCTTAAAACAAAAGTACGAAAGAGAGAAAATTACTGGACATACGATGGAATTAGCAAAAAGGAAAGTTTCACTTCACTGGATATTCCAAGGACAAGTTAGAGCTAAAGCCTATAGTTCAAAATTCAGTATGTGTTATAAATAGTTCAATTGCAAGGCTTAAAATAATCTAATTAGAGTGTTTTTTGTCTTCTTTTTCCAAAAAGACTTAACGTTTAATATATAGTAGAGATGATTACTTAAATTAGATTAGATTTGTTAAGAGTACTCTGGAGGAAATAAAAAGACCAAGTACTCTGGAGGAAATAAAAAGACCAACTAGAGAATATGTGTAAATGCCAAATCAAGCCTCTTTGAAAACACAAGTCTGCTTTTCTCTGCAAGAAATCTTCCCAGTGCAGTAACCCAGACTGAAGTATCGATCAAGTTCTACATTTTGTGCAGAACATTTGTTACTTATTATGAATGAATTTATATTACTTATCAAATTTGCGGCATGGTAAGAGATCCATGTTTGGTGGCCATGAGCCTACAGGTCTCAAACAATCATATAAACAAGATAAGATAGGTTACTTCAACAAAACATCAGGAAGGGGACAAGTTCTGGATGTGCACAGGGACATCAATCTTGCAATGCAAAGAAAAGCTCTGTAGTGACAGGATGAATCTCTTGAAGGTGGGAACCTCTGATGCCAGTTTTATTTTTAAACCTGCTGCTTTTTTTGCTGTTTCCTCCTCTCCCTTCCCTGCTGCAAACCCCCTCCCACACAGGGCCCTGCTGTTCCCTCTCCTAATGCCAAGCTCTGCTGCTGCCTGCTTTTCCCCTATTCCTCATGAACCCACTGTGGCTGTTTTTTCAGTCCCTCCGTCTCAAGGGTTCTTCTCCTCGCAGTGCTGTCCGGAATGACAAAGCTGGAGCAGTACTGAACAAGGAAGACTCATAAGGAGACAGCAGCAGGGGTTCAGTGCTACAGAGTTTTAACAGAGCACAGAGGGGCGGCTGCTGTTTCTCCAGACCCCACTGCTGCCATTTGCCCTCAGACAGTGACAGCACCAGCATGGCTCTGGCAGTCGCACTAGTGGCTGCCTATGGTCCTCAACAAAGCTGCGGGGATTTTCTGCTCCTATGCTCCCAACACTTTGAATGTGATCCTTTTGGTGACTAAAATACTTCTACAGTTCCCTGGTTTTAGGACCAATATGCTACATCCACCTTGGGAATAAAGCAAAAAGTATCCCGTGTGGATTTTCCTTTTTTTTTTTTTTTTTAAGGACTTTTTCATATGACACATGTCAATGGTAGAATCTATGGATAAGAAAAAATAAGTGGATAACAAGGTTAGATACTATCACAGAAATAAACTTCATTCAAGCACAAAAGACAGCACCTCTGGCTCAAGAACTTCCCAACCTCTGTCTTGCTGGAATCAAGTAAGGAAGAAGCAGAATATACTACCTGTGTCCTGGTCAACACAGTCTTTCCATTAGTACCTGCCGCCACACAGACAGACTCTGATGTGACCCAGTGCATCTTTCCTCATGTTCTAAATAGTTAGTAATAAAAAGTTTATACAGCTTTTGTCATCTTTAGAGTTTGCTAGTGTTAAGTACCAGTTAATGGGTTTAACAGGTACTCTTTAAATATTCTAAGCATTAACCAGTCAATTCCTGGTAAATATTCCCAAACAAAGGGAAGTTTTATATCTTTGCAGTTTATCAAGATACTCTGCTCATTTCACTATCTTTTTATATTTGCATGACAGAAACACTGGAGCTAGCCACAGCCACTTGATTTGTAGAAAAATCAGCAAGAAATTTTCCAGAAGCTACATTAAAAGTGTAGATTAAATGTATATGAAAATGTACGTTTTAAATGTACATTTAAAAGTACATTAAAAACAACAATAAAATCTAACCATCGAAGCAGGATTCAAAATATCCAAAACACTATTCTCTTTGTTCAGCAATGAAGAAAATCATCAACATCAACAGTAAAAACAAAAGACATCAGAACATGTCAGATAACATACATGATTGCATCATTTTATGCATTTTAAAGAATTCAGTTCTCACACCACTGAGGCAGGAATGCAGAAAAAACCTGCAGCAAAATAGGTGGAATTGCAGAGGAGGTCTGCATGTTTTTGCTACATTAAACACCTTGGTGACACCCTTCTACAACTTGTAATCTGAGCATGTCAGAGAGTTTCCTTATCTTCTTGAAAGGTTAATATCCTTCATGTGCCATCACTTGTTCAAAGCAAACAATCCCAAACTCAACTGCATACGCAGTGGGAAAGCCTCTCCTTTCTACAGTCCACAAATAGCTGTGCAGGGAAGGATCAAACAAAGCAAAGGCTCTATCTTGCATCGGGTTAAAGTTGCTGACAGCTACTTATACTGATAAAACTTTGATTGGATTTACTTTGAATCAACAGAAAACAGTGGGGTTAAAACAAACAAAAAGCTTGAGAACTAAGCCTGCAGCAGCTACTTCGTAATTTTACTGCATCTACTATCTGCAATAGTTCTCATCTCCTGTCATGTAGAAGATTTTTGTAGATTATGCACAGACCAATCTCCATCTGTTTTCCAAGATTCACAATCGCCTTCTCTGTGAACACTGAGTATTGGGAAACCATGATCCTAAAGCTTCAGAAAATGCAAGAAACTCAGCAGTCTCCTTGTCTTACATACATACCTTCGCCAATTTAACACCAAACGTTAAGTTTTTCAGAGGCCATTACATTTTTGGGCCTCATCAGGATCAGAGCTGACCTCTCCCTACAGCATTCCAAAGGACTGAGCAGTTCAGAATGGTCCCAGACCTCATCACTTCGACAGCGAAGTGTTGAAATACTTGCTCTTAGATAAACAAGTCACTGCTCCTTTCCCATCTGACACAAATAAAACTTGTTCACATGTTTTCTTTTCTTTACTATTTCTCTCCTTTAAGATTTTGAATTATGACCCTTTCATCACAGGTCTTACCAGCCTTTCATTTTACTGTTCTGTTACATCCACAACAAAAGAAAGACATACATGTATTGGCTGAGTTACTTGTGTCTGTGGCTAGTTTATCTTGTTACAATTAATCTATCACTCCAGGCTTTGTTTTAAATACTAGCTTTAATATAAGAAAACACAACCACAATTTACTTGTAGCTCATACCATTTTATCGTCAAACAAGTTACACATTGTATATATTGCAGTTTCAGTTACCAGTTTCTGATTATCTGAGACCTTGAGCAAAGTGACAACTCATTTACTGGATAACCTAAAGAAACGAAATTAACCGCTGAGTGCTCCAGTTTCTGTCATCTCTGAAGAAATGATGAGAAAAACATCTCTGTTTTGAGACCAAAAAATCTATTAATAGGTCCTCCTGTGCCCTGGAGAATTTAATGTGTTAACAGGCATAGGACTACCTATCCAACAGATACTATGAGCTAAGATTTTCTTTTTTTTTTGCAAAATACTTTGACATGTTTGGATATAAAGTGAAATTTCTGTGGAATATCATTACAGCTTATTCAAGGAACTCGCTGCATTCAGTAATTAATATCATAAATACCTTAATGGCTAGATCACAATGTTCGCTGGCAGTGGTGAGTTGTTCAATATGTCTATCCACTTCTGCTACAGATAAACTGCAGCTGCTCTTCTTTCTCCCACAGACAACATTCTCCAGCCCTGTCAGCACTCTTTGCAGTTCTGAATTCAAGTCACTGCAGTTATCTACAAAAGAGAAAGAACACATATTTGATGGGTACAGAGTGACTCAATCAACAAGGTCTAACCTGGGAAGAATTCTTGCTGAACTGCTAAATACTTTGTCTTCTAAAGGCATGTCATGTAAAGGCAATCTTAAGTTCACATTTGGCTACACATAGCAGTAATGCCTAGGACAGACACATGGTAGAATGCACTTTTCTGCTCTCTCTCAAACACATTAGTTACCATTTACCTGTGGGATACTAATCAAGAAGACTTTTGCATTAAGTGCTCATGGCACAACACACAAGAGGTGCACCAAGTGACAGCAGTTCCTCTATCTTAGTAAAAAGAGGGGCAGGCACTCTTCCCACAGGATGTTATTTCTACACTACTGCTTCAAGCACTTCACTACAGCAGAATTTCCAAAAAGGGCCTTTCGAGCCAAGGTTTTCAAAATGGTGAAAAGGAGCCTGGTCTGATCGGTGCTGGAAACTTCACAGAATCACAGAATCATTAAGGCTGGAAGGGACCTCTAGAGATATCTAATCGAACTTCCCTGCACACATAGGGACACAGAGCATGGGGCACAGGGCTGCGTCCAAGCGGGTTTTGAAGATTTTTAGAGGAGGAGACTCCACAAACCTCTTTGGGCAGCCTGTGCCAGGGCTCTGGCACTCTCACTGTCAAGAATTTTTTCCTTAAGTTCCTGTGGAACTTTGGATGTTTCAATTTGTGCCCATTTCCTCTAGTTGTCTTGCTGGCCACCGCTGAAAAGAGGTCAGCCTCATCCTGCTGACTCCCTCTCTTACGGTATTTATAGACACTGACCAGATCCCCCCTCTCAGCCTTCACAAGCATGAGACAACACATTATTTGAGACAACCTTGAAAAAACTCCGTTCAAGAGAAAACTGGAAAAGGCAGGCAATGAGGTGGCCACAAAGTAACTGTAAACTCAACGTCATAAATCTATGTCCACAAGACGGTATTCATAAATCTGAAACTACTGCTGACAAAACACACATATATACACATATATATGTTTATACATGTATGTACATATATAGAGACATACATATGTGCACATGTTTTTTATATATATGTATAAAATGAAGACACAGTATTATGTAATCAGTGTGAATGGACAATACACACATAATACATTTCTCTCGAATGTAGCTCCTGACTAGCAGTCACCTGCCTGCTGTAATGCTAACATAAAAACATTTCTTGACAATAAAATTATATATATTATGTATATTATATACATAATTTATTTTCAAAGGAATATTAAAAAAAGGAAAAAAAAGAGACTATATGAAGAGGGCAAACACGGATAAATGAAAGAAGTCCAAGGGCTAACTTTTTTATTTAATGTTGCTGTATTCCATCTTATTTCCATGTTTCCCTGTTTTAGCAGAAACTTAAAATGACAGCTTATTGTTAATTTACGCAAATCCTACTTCACTCCACCTCAGGAGAAATAAAAATCAAAGCTTCAATCACAAAATAAATGCTGAGAAGTAAATTAGACTGAAATTCTTTGCCAAAATAAAAAACAAAGAAAAAAAAAGGCATAGAATCTATTCAACTTTAAACTTAACTATAAACTTAACATTAAGCATTTACTTTTGAAATCAAAAGTCTTTAGTTTTAAAGAATATATAAACTCTACTCAAATATGTTGACTACATATAAACAGTTGTTAAATTTAAAAAATTTTTTTGAACTTCAGGGTTGGGATATCTAACTATTATATGATTAAAAATCTCACTTTTTAGGTGCTTCTAGAAATTAATGTCACTGAAATGTGAATATACTATCTTGAATCTATGAGCAAATACAGATCTGGGGATGGTGTCATTTATTTTATTTACTTACAACATAACATTTTCTAAGTTTTTATATTATATGGAAGTTATTATTTGTAAGTTATTGTATTATTATTTGCTACTAAGGCAGCAAATGCTATGCCCAAAGGTCAGCCTGTTCTCAGAACAATTCTTCCAGACTTGTCGGGGAAAAAAATAGCAAAAAACCTTCACTATTGAAGTATACTGCTCTAAATAAACAGAAACTGTTTCAACATAATTTATTAAATGCAAGGAAGCAAATATTACATGATACATTATAACCAAAGTCTCCTATCAAATTAATGGCCTATATTTAAGGACTACATGCTTTGCAACAGGTATTAAGGCAGCTGTTTCAGCAATTTCTTAAAATACTGCTTGTGTACTGTCAGCCTAAAAGAGCTGGTATTTTACCATGCAGGTAGTTTACTTACAGAAAAAAAAAAGGAAGACAAACTATTTGTTTTAAATACAAATTTAAAAATTAAGAGAAATAATATTCTGAAGAGAATTGTGGAACTTGGTCACCTAGGGGATTACACCAGAGATCTGTTAACCGTGTTGCAATTGTATTCGTGCAGTTTAAAGATTATCATATTTAAGGCCTAATATATGCTCAGGCTTGTAATACAACCATGTGAATTTTTTGTCTTACAATAACTTTTTTGTATACTTGCAGATTCTTCAAATGATCAGTATATAGTGCGTGCATGGCATAATCAATAGTTGAATTTCACAGAAAAGAAAGGCCATCTTAAGTTCTTAAGCACAGCATATTGCTTATAGACAATCTCTCCTTAAGACCATTCGAATCGATTTCAAACAATAGGCTGTCTTTCTACTACTAAAAAGAAACACGTCTAGTAAGAGGCGTAACGCACCCACGTCTGCAGTGACCACGGTGGACTGGTTCTCCGGCACCGAAACAGAATTCTGATCCATGCTGCGCGAGTCGTCGTTGACCTCCAGCTGGCTTTGGCTGAGCTCTGACCGCAGCTCCGAATACTCATCTTCCTCCCTGGAAGAAAGCACAAAGGCAAAAATAAAATCCTTGTAAATACCCAACTCAGTGGCACTTATTTCAGATCTGCAATCACAGGAACAGGATACAGTTCACAAGCAGGTAACAGGGCTCTGTCCATCCAATCGAGTGGGATTCATATCCATCACCACAAGGCAATTTCCCCTGTGCTACACCTCTAACAACTGATTGTGGCAGCTAGTGTCTGTCTGCCTTCAATTTCTTTATTTACAAGGTTTTTATTTTTCCAGATGACACAACCAAACAGTAAGTGGACCCTGGGGCCTTTCTCAAACACGTGTAAGCAAGTATGTGCACAGGAGGGACACACGCTGCTTTGCAGTCACACCAGAAGGAGCCACTCTCAATCTGCACAGGCAGCTTTGGCCCTGAGGCAGACTGGCAATAACCAGATCAGGTCTGTCTCTCAGTTTGAGCCTGCTGCAGGATAGTGTGTGGAGCAGGTGTACATATGTATGCACCTACACACGTGCATCCAAATTCTCCCAGGGACAAGGAAGTTTTCATTTCCCTTCTCAAAATGAAGAGGGCAGAGAGAGGAGTATGGCATCAAAGCACTACAGTGACTGGGAAACAAAAAGCCTCAATTACCTCGTTTCTGACTGTTATTTGTCAAGCTAGTTTTACTGAAATAATTCAGGCCACAGAGAATTTTAGCTAAAGCTAATGAGCTTAAAAAATTAGGGCTTTACTCTCCTGTCTCCACATGAAGAGTTCAAAGCACTGGGAAAACAAGATAAGTAAATGAATAATTGCTTGCCTGAGAATATTTGTAAACATTTTTCATCCTTTGATCTACTTGCAGATTTGACTTAGAAAAATAAATTTTACCTCTACTTTGATTATTTTCACAGCAAGGTGTCCATGAGAAAAACAACCGTTTATACAGACACGGAGGCCCTCTGATAAGTGAGCAAAAGTCCCCATTTTGTTACACATCAAGTCAAGTGCAGACGTTCATTTTGCTGCAACTTCAGCAGAAAGGTGGATAAGAAGCAGCATGAGAATGGAGCTGTCTGGATTTGGAGGCAATGTGGGGATCTGCAACTGGGAGGGACATGTGTAATTTAATAAGTAATTTAAGAAAGGGACATTTACACAGCCATTAGTATTTCAGGTAGAAATCTTGAGGATTTAGCCTAAGTTTTGACTGAATTTTCCAAGCAAATTACCAGACAGTCTACCCTACATATATATGGAACACTGACTGAAGTCTCTCCTCAAAGTGGCAGAGGTGACACGGGATCAGGACAATGAAGAAAAAAAAAAAAAAAAAGAGAATTTCATCTTGCTTGCCAAGCTGAAATTGCAATCTATTTAGGAACTGCTATGCTCTTCTAACCTTTGTATTTGCTTCAGTGTCAAGGAAGCTAGACTTTATCAGAAACAGTTACCAGCTATTATTAAACAAAAATGCAGGTCAACTGGTTAAAATTAAGATTTAGATCAAAGCAAGGTGCTATGCAATACATGCTTAAGAAACTGTGAGAACTAAATCATAAATAGCAGGAATTAAAACAGAGTAACAAAGACATATAAGCATGAGTTAATGTTCTATGAATAAGTTAATTATTAACCACAACACAAGCCAACAATAATTAGCTTCAGACAAAAACAATTACTGCGTACTCAAAGAAAGAGTTGCATTTTTTTAGTCTGAAGGTAATTCATTTTTTCATTTATACATCAGTCTTCTCTTCAATTAGTGCCACATTTTAAAATCTAAAATACCTCTGCAAACAGATGAGAGGCCACAGTGATCACAAAACAATGCCTGTTGCACACACTATAATCCGTCTCACCACACTCCTTTCAGTTCTCATTGCGAAAACTTTTCCAGTTAAAACTCAAGAGAGCTTGGTCTAGCTAGCACTAATATTGTTTCCTCAGTTTAGAACACTCTTAGTATCTCGGGGCATTTGAAATGTGTGCTTTGTGGCAGCACTCGCACCTTCCTGTGGACTTGGCCCAGAACCATTCTATGGATGAATGTGTGTTTCTAGGTCTCGAGAGGAGCCCAGTGAGATCAGGAGTATCTGCAGACACTTGGGACACACACATGATTTTGTATTTCAGGTGCCAGGCGTTTTTCAACAACCATTTTACTTTAAAAAGTACTTTTACAGCATTCTGAGACCTTAAGACAGAGAACACCACAGCTACATGTGCACTGCAACCCCAGACCAAGGCTCCCCTGTGTGTGCCGTGTCCCTGAGGTAGCTGTGCACAAAGAGCGAACGGTGCGGTGGGGACCGTGCAGGAACCCTGCACCGCAGGCTGGGCGCCGTGCGCTGAAGGCAACGCTATCACACCCGCACCACCAGGAATTTCTGAAAGGAATCCCAACAGCTTCAACCTCGACATCTTCAGGAGCTACAATCACACTTCTAGATCACTGTGCACATAGACCTGAGTGCCAAGTATGATTTGTTTGATGCTGTAGTTTGTTCACTCTGTTTCATGAATGCTAAGAAAAGAAAACCTACTTTCTGTTTTGTTTCACATTAAGAGGCACAATTCAAGGCTAATGGTTTTGCAGCAATGGGTTACAAAATTCTCAACAACTGTTTCAAATAATCTTTAGCAGGCTTCAATAAGCAAGAGGGCCCACGTCCTTCTGGTTTTGTTGCTTATTGTTTTTAGAGTTGCACAAATGTACCCGAACAACAACTGCTTTAGAATATAAATCAATCTGATCTCTCTCCCTTTTTGCTGTTGCTGAACAGCAAGATGTTATCTAAGAAAGACTGTCAGTCACAGGCTAAAGTTATTTCTGCATAACTGGATTACAGATAACTTTTTCTAGACAATTAAAAAGAAGTTGAGATTGAATAAATTCATACCAATACCCTGAATTTCTAAAGTCTGGAACATACAAAAACTGGAACAGTGAAACACTCAACTACAATTTTCCATTATGAATCAGAACCAAGGTTTATAATTTCAGATTATTCAGTTTTATCCTCATCTCACTGCACCCCTTTTCATCATCCTTTCACCCCCAAGTGTTAGACAGTAAATTCTGCATGTGAGACCTAAGCAAGAAAGCAAACCAGTCTGCTTACACTATGAGTATAGGAAACCTTTTAGCCCTAATCAGTTACAGTTGTATTTCAAAAGTTTTTTCCAAGTGAGGTTGAGTATCCAAACCAGCTGAAGGGACTAGAGCAATAGCAGGAAGATGAGACAATTGCAGATGAATGTTGGCTCGTTCCCATAACCACAGTGACCTCATTTTCATTAGCGAATGCAGGAAGAACGTAGTACAAGAGCAGCAGCTAACTCCACATGGCCACACACAGGGAACTTGTGCCCAAGAAATGCCTAGCAAATCTAGAACACTAACAAAAATACCTAAAATCCTCCATCAGGATTTTATCCTCCAACTATTGTTACTAGCAGCAGTTCCTCAGAGGTCCCTGGGACTGGACCTGGACACAGGCCTGAGTCGCAAGCTCTATTCTACAGCTGGACTTACCGAACCATGCAGGCATGAGCCATTACACCACAAGCTGTGCAAATCCCCCTGACATCGCCTCACGTTCTTTTAAATAAAAATCTGAATGGAGAACATTAATTAGCTCATACACCCTGCCAAATTCCTCAGGTTGTTGCAATGGCTTATTCAAACGTAGATATTCTTGCTGTGTAAGTATTTTAGTTGCCCCTAAATTGAGAGTTACCATTTTAAAGATACTACAGCTTCAAATAGATAATAAAATTCTCTCTGTGTAACTCTGGCTTTTTTTAATTGTTTCCAGAATATTTTTGTTTAGTGGGAGGAACCATTAAGAATGTCATAAAGCAGCAGTACATCTGGCTTCATGTTAGCTTATTTTTACAACCTAAAAACTATACACAAAAATACTGAGCAGTCTTTGTGCCAGTGCTGGGGAGAGACTTCTCCATTCTGTAGTTATTCAAGAAACTGCTTTCACACAGTGTACATTTTGTGATACTACAAGCAAGCCTTATCTCAGTTTGCATACTTGCAGATATCCGAGACTGATACTAACAAAAACAAAATCCCTCTTGTATTCTGATTTAATAAAAAGCTATAAATACTGAGTCCTATGACTCTTTCTCGGAGAACTGTTTTGTTCCAAATCCCTAGCTCACATTCCCAACAGCAAGGGTGGAGTGCCATGAGTCACACCTGTCCCAGCGAAGACAGCAGTTACACCATCCTTGTTCTGCAAGATGTTAAACTTTCCAAAAAGTGAAGCAAGAAGATTCTAAAGTAAATTTACAGAAAGTTCCAGCAGGAAGTATTAACATTCCTTCTTTTAGTCGCATTTTATAAACTGGGTTGAATCTCCACAATTCTACTTGTCTGCCATTTTTAGGAAGAACTTTCCTTCTCCCTTCTCCTAAAATATGATATGGTATGACCAGACGGTCAGGCACAAGAGTGGCTTAGCATCTGTTGCAGCAGTCTGCATCCCTTTCCAAACCTTCTCAGCAGTCTGCAGCAATGGCATTTTCAAGAGAAGCAACATGCACTTGGCATCAAATCAACGTCTAACTTAGCATGCCAAAGCTGACTTTTTTTTTAATGGATGTGGAAGAACATTCACAGCCCCACCAAATTCAAGTACTTCATAATTGATAAATGATTTTGCATTTAGTTTGGCCGAGAATCCCAATATTCAGAACAGGCTGGGGATTAGACCTTCTAGAGAGCTGCTCTGCAGGAAGGACAAGGGCGTCATGAGGGATGATAAGATGGCCATGAGACAGCAGTGTGCCCTGGTGGCCAAGAAGGCCAATGGGATCCTGGGGTGCATTAAGAAGAGTGT
>JAUBOD010000601.1:997660-1017601 GCA_032353885.1 Nothura maculosa
TATTCTAAATTCTATTTTTTCCTGCCTTTCAAAAAATATCAGTCTCACTCTTGTATTTCCCATATTTTACTCTTCAGCCAGCCTTTTTAACCAGTATAATTTTTCCAGAAAGCAAGATGGGTTGCATCTGAAACAAACAATCACTAAACAAAATGAACAGAATTATTTAACAGTAGAGTTATCAAGAATGAATGAATATGGCGGAGATATCTTTTCAGAGAATCACAATTAGTTTCAAGCATCTTTACCCGAAAAATACTGCCTCGACTATCACCAGCTATGACTATTCAAGTTTGCAGTGATCACTGTTTTACATGGTACTTACGCATAATGTTATGTTCTATTATTTATGGTACAGCCTTTTTTTCATTAAAAACATGCAGTTAATAATAGGAAAAAAAAAATCGAACTTTGCTAAATGAGAAAAGCATTGTATAACTTTGCCTATAAAAGTGTCAACTCTACTTGTTTATTCTCTGGAAAATTCCAAGATTCCAGTGGCTTACATGCATATCCACAAATTAGGCTTTATAGAGTTTCTTCCTTTTTATAGTCTCATTTTCTCTAAGATGGGAAAAATGGGTAGAAAAATGTGGGGAAAAGTAAGCATTTTCTTGCAGTTAAATGCAAAGCTTATTTGAAAACTACATCATGCCCTAATGTAACACGCCAAGGTAACAGGCACAATGTGAAAGGAATCATTTTGTGTATTGTGACAACTACTAGCACAAGGTCAAAACATATCAAAATCCATATGATTTGTATTTCTCATCAGATATGAACTAGCTAAGGCTCTATGTAGGATGCCACAAAAGAAAGGTAAAATCAGATGTGTAGTTTGGGTGGCTACATCTGCTTTTTCCACTACTGCTATCACTTACTTGAGCCCCTTGGCATGCGTATTAAGTTTAAGGAACATCTGGATGGCACAGTGTCTTCCTTTGCAGAACTCACCAGTCTGAGCAGACTGTGTTTCTACCATTGCAAAAATAGTGTTATTTTATCCCTGGAGTGACAGAGATAACCTTACTGAACAGTGGATTGTGCCAATGACACATGCCCTAATTACAGGAAGCTATTTAGTACCAGTCATAACAATTCTAACTACCTCAAAGTTATGATCAATTTATATTTACAATATATCTCATACTGCATTTAGTCTTGAATTTCCAGGGAGCTTCAGTACCTTATTGTTGCTCCTTGCAGTCGATCAATCTTCTTATTCAGCTCAGCAATGATACTGTGCAGCTCTGTGATTCGCTCCTCGTAACGCAGTGTTGTTCGCTCCTGCACGTCTTCGTGCTCTCTCATCAGGTGGGACTGTTCACACTAAAGCAGAGATGCAAAAGAACAGGAAGGGTCTTATGAATAACTCCATACAGTCAAGTTATAAAGTTGCACATCATTAAGATGGGCTTCCTCACTCACCAAACCAACATTGTCTGAGCAAGAACAAGGACTGATTCACAAAGGTACACAAATGGCAATTGTTCTTCTTTGTTTAGGAACTGAAATACTGTGCAATGTTATTTTATTATTTTTTTATTTTAACACATCTAACAGCTGACCTTCCTGTTTCAATAAAAATATCATTTGCAACTCAGAACAGCTATAAATATTTCATCTTGGAATCTCTGTGAGGGTCATGATGCACCAAGAATCACTAGGGATCTTCACAACACTGCCTGAATTAGAGAAAGTCCTAAGGCAGAAACTGCATTAAACAAAAAGAATCAGATTTTGAGATTGTGACACACAATCATTCTTCAAAAATACTTTCCCTTTACTCATACTGTTTATACAAAATCAGTCCTCTGACACAACTCCTGACCACCATATGGACTGACCTCTAAGATTTACTCTATGCTGCCCATTTATTAGACCTTATGCTCCTCCTTGATCATCTTTCTCCCGTATTGTTACAAAAACCAGCACAGTCCTCTAGCTCTCACCAAATAAGTTCAAGGTCTCAAAACCCACCGAAGGAAAAAACATATATTAGTGTTACAGGCTAACATCATTTCATAAAGCTATAGCAGTTAGACCTGGTAGCCTAGACACTGTCACACAGAAACATTGTTTTTCATACAGAAACAGTATTACTTCCAAACAAGAACAATGTTAATTACAATTAAATAACAATTAAAGAGTAAAAAGTAGCTTTGATCACCAATATTTTCCCATCTCAGATGAGTGTTTCATGCTAGATTGTGAAATAAAGCCTTCCCCACTTCCCCTACCATTTTTCATGGAAAAGGCAGGATTGTGTAAAAACCCAGAAGACAATTCCCCTGTAGGAATATTCAGTTATATTAGCCTTTAAATAAAACATACATTTTTTCCTACATATATATTCTTCATACCTCTATAATAAAATGTTTATTTTTTGAACATATAAATGACTAGATTGCTGCCTGGCTACCATAATTACAATGAAATCCTCCTTTTTCTTTCTGAGAGAGCTTTAATTCCAGTTTCTCTGGCATGCTCCTGCTGCCAGCAATCACTGTATCACAACGGCAGGCACTCAGCAGTGAACGTTCACTGCAGTCATGCTTGGCAGCAGACTGGAAAGGGCAGGGCATCTAACCCTCTGCTTCTAGCACTCCACAAGGGTCAGCCAAGCCTCCTTGCAACCACACAGTGCTCTGTGCTGCCCTGGGAATAAAAGAAAACTACAAATCAACCAATGGTAAAACAAAACAAAATAAAACAAAACCACATCTGTAACTGTCATAGCAAATGTCATAGCATTTCTAAAATGTACAACTCATAATGTATGAAATTATGTAACATTGTCGCATCAGAAATTTTTCTTCCAAATTAAATAAACAATATTTACAGATGTAGTGTCATCAACCATGTTATACAAATGAAACTGATACGTGTACTAACAGGGATATCAGAATTTTCATAATTTGCCATGAGATTTTTGGGCCTACCACATTCACAGCTTGTGAACATCATATGCATAAAATTATTTTTCAATTTGAAATCTATACTGTGTATCATTAATATTTTTCTTTAATCTTTTAAAATGTATTGAAATAAATTTCATTAAGTTCCAGAAATACAGACTTTCAAAGACAGTTGTTCCAGGCATTAGATCGAAGTTTCAGGATTATTGTGGAGGGGTCTCTCTCTTTTAACTTCAGAGAAACAGACAGTGACTTTCATATCATGAATGTAATATACATATCTTGTGATAGCTGAACTATCATAAAAATGTACCTCACATACCATATCGAGTACTCGCAGCATGAAGGTAGTAAACTGTTTTTCAATATTTTTAAGAAGTTGCAGAGGAAAGAGATATCCATCCCTTCCTTTAATCACAGAGTAAATAAGATGGTTTTAAATATAAATACAGGCTTACCGTGATAGAATAACAGAAATCTTAATAACCATTTAATGCAAATTATATGATCTTTCTTCCCATGCAAGATCAGATCCAGACTGTGCTAAATTCTGAAACAGGTTTCATCTCCACCATATAGTTCACCGACATTTCCCTGTAATCCCACTTGGCAGTGCTTTTTTAGGTTCAAAAGCAAACTTGAGTCAAATTACTTAATCCACAACAAATAGAGCACAGTTCACAAAACAAAAGGTCATA
Source organism: Nothura maculosa (assembly GCA_032353885.1). Classification (NCBI taxonomy): domain Eukaryota; kingdom Metazoa; phylum Chordata; class Aves; order Tinamiformes; family Tinamidae; genus Nothura; species Nothura maculosa. Next base: position 1,001,277 of record JAUBOD010000601.1, read on the forward strand.
TTTTAGAAAACTGGTAACATACACTTGGTTTTTAATGCTTTTATGTTGACAATCTGACATGGTTATGTATGTGTATCATTAAGTCTCTTTATTGCAGTACCTCCATGATATTTCTCAGTTTGCTATATTTTAACATTGAAGAACTGTCTGAAGAGCTACTATGGCTTTCAAAATGCAAAAATAACATGGAAAGAAACTTTAACAAAACTGTTAGAATAAATTAAGTGCAATAAAAAAGTTGCTTACTCTGCCTTTCTAAAACTAAATTTCCTCTGACAGAGCTTGATGCTCACAAACACTACCTAAGCATTATCCAGATCAATGAATTATGTGAACTGTTTTTAGTTTAAACCCAAAAGGATATGTCAGATGGAGTGTGTAAAAAATATTTTCAGACAATAAGTAAAAATCCTGTCACATCAGATTTCATCTTTCTAAGCTGTGCACTGAAAAAAGAGAATACTGTTTATCTTGACTGAAGATATACGGAGTTTTGCTAATGGACTTCAGTCCCATTATCAGACTTTTCCTTTTGTTTAGCCATTTCTCAGGCCCCATCTTTTATGATAACCATCATTTAGTAACAGACATATCTTCTGAACAACCAGTAGTCTGGAGATAGAGAGAGTGACTTCACATTTTATTTTTTAAAAGGGCTCTTGGCTTATCTGGTGCAAGAGTAACAGGAAAAAAAATATCTGGGAAAAGCAGGGGATGATGCTGAGGAGGACCACTGTAGCTTGGAGAAGGTACAGGCTTATATGTATTAAGTCCTGGCCAGCTAGGAAAAATCTCAACTAAAAAAGGCAAAAGTATCCTGACCATGCAAATACAATTTAGTAAGAATCTCAAAAATACATCAATGAAATATTAATCTGGTTACATAGGTTTGTTCCTTTCTATGATCCATTTACTGTAAGCTTAAAAGGGATAATAAACCTGCTGTTAACATACTCATTACTAACATGCTTTTTTCCCTAATATTCAGTTCTTTTAATATCTGCATCTTTTTAGGGTCAGGGCTATGACGTGCCACCAATTTCTGCTCCTTTTCAAGGCGTGCATACTCAGCTTTTGCAATTAAATGTTGCACAGTTTCTAAGGTAACTATCTCAGAGCCTTTTCCTCATCCTCTCTCCAGCCTCATACATAAATCCTGACAAATACACAGGCACCAGTCCTCTAGGAAAGCAAACACAGGGACAACCCACTAACAGGCTGCAAAAGTTTAGCTTCTTGGAAATTGCAGAGTACAACTTCCAGCACAGTTTGTAATGGAAGTGCTGTTATGTTGCATTTGGGGGTGGATTAAAGACATCACTTAAATAACTGAGTAAAGTAACAGTGTGTGGGAACACCTTGGTACGACCTCTTGATGCTGGGCAACAACCACAAGAACAAGAAGAATGTGAGGGGCGAAGATGACAAAAGGCAGCGTTCCCCCGTGTGGATGCGGCCTCGGCAGCAGCATCCTGACGGCGCTGCCCATGGACACAGCCGAAGCACCAGCACAAGCAGCCCCAGGGCCGCCGTTCCCGGTGCCACCTTCCTGCGCTCACTGCAGGGCAGCAGGGAAGCTCCCTCGGCCGCAGGGCTGCACCAACAGCCCCCGCGGGAATTCCCACACACTTCCCTGGCCCAGGCATGTGGAGCAAGGCAACGCATCACAGGAACAAGCACAGGCCTAGGAGGCACACAAAAGCTAAAAACTTTTGCTCAAATAATATAGTATTTCACATATAAGAGAAGTGGCAATCAGCTCATCTAACTGTGTGTATGAACACGTATTCATCACATCCAAGCTGAGATCTCTAAAAGACACAAGGTTGGAATTAAACTGTTTGACAGGATGCTGCTCTGTGTATACTTGGGATGGAACAAGAACTAATCCATATGAGGTTAGAACACCACACAATAGAACTATAAATTTCCACGTTGGTCTGAATACAACATATTTCTATTTCAAATTAACTAGCTAAAGGAGAAATTGAAGTCTTCAAGTGAAGTTCTTATGTGTCTGTTCTTATGCGTCTGCAAACTGTTAGTTTTATACTGAAATTCTTCCATCCTACTTTCAATTTTGAATAACTAAGAGGATGGTAAGTAAGGAATTATTACTGCACTAATGGAACTTACTGCTGCTGTGATATAGGACTCACTGTTCTGTCTAGAGTTATATTTAAATCCCTAAATTAGTAAATAAAGCACCAAGAGTAAAGAAAACAGAATTGCTTATGAAAGAGATGTAAGGGTTAGAAAAATGCAGCAGGTGAAGCATCTGTTTCTGCTCTATTTGCTGTTATATTTGTGTTCTGTCATAAAGCCTTAGAATTTGGTGACACTGGATGTTGCAAAAGCCAAGAATAAATATAAATGGATTAGAAGATTCTGAGTTATGCATGGAGAATGGGACCACGGGGCACTGTGAAGTATGATGCCCACTGTGGCTCAGGAAGTTCCTACCCTGTTGCTGGATGAAAGATGAGTGTGCCAGAGGAGGACAGCCTTCCATGTGTGACTGATGCCTTCCCTGTAGACATCTGCTATCTGTCACCATCAGAGCCAGGGCACGGGGGCAGAAAGAACAAGGAGATATCACTACTTTTCTCCTCATGACCACAGAAAGATTTTGAAAAAAAGGACTTCAGCTGTGGTTGGCCAGTACTTTCCAGCACAGTTCATTCAAAAGATCAGTTCAGTGCCAAACTGCTCACCAATATGAACAACCCTGAGAAGGAATATTGCAATAACAGAAAGACACAGGCCATACTTCACCAGGGTCTCCATGGACTGTAATTTTGGAGATCAACTCTACCATGGTGCAATAACCAGAAATCCTGGCTTGTGCTGCCTCCAGTTGGCCGGACTTGACTGGCACCTCAAACTCTAGAAGGACAGACAGTGTGTCCTTTGGCCCACGAAACACTCCTTAGATCCCAGTAACGACAGCAAGGGAAAAAAAAAATAATCCCAGAACCAGCTTCCCTCTGTGATGGCCCTCATTTGATGGCACTTTCATGAAACAGAGGAAAATGACCCAAATATTTAGAATCTTGAGGATCTTCTGTACATCCAAGATACACACACACACACACACACACATCTCATACATAGCTAGACAAACACAGACATATAATAAAATGTTCTACTGTGTTACTACATAAAAGATGTTACTTACACACAAAGTCAACAACTTCTGGTTGTCTGGGTAGACTGGGAACACATCTACTGCTTGTCTTGATCTCAAGAAACTTATTATTGATTGTTGGGGGATACTGAACAAGATGAAGCCTTAGCCTTATCTGGTACAGTTACAGTTACCTGTTTTTATGTTTCCTGATAGGGATAAGCCACCTCCCTTAAATGATGTTAGGAAAATAATCTACACAGGTGTCAGCAGGAACACAGAGATTTTTGCATTCCCATTGTAAAAGCAGCTGAAAACAAAACACAAACAGAACAAAACCCCAGCAAACAGAACAAAATCCCAGCAAGCTGTGGTGCCTCATCAGGAACAAGCTGTCGCACAGGCTGTGAAAGGAGGCCCAAGGTGGGAAGCAGAGGAGGGTGAGGAGGAGAGCAGCACGTGCCGGGTGGCCGCCCCGCTGTGGACCTGCAGCAACCGCACAGCTGCACAGGCCCACAGAGCAGGCCCACAGATGCCTCTAACCCAACAGTGACACGCGTTTCCAACCCAAGAATCAAGGGCCAAGAAGCCTTTCTTGACCTTTCGCTGTCTCTTAAGTCTCCCACCTCAGCTCCTGGACTACCTCTGCTCTGCGAATCAATAAGCCTTTCTTCCAAGGTGTCTCCTGTGCCTCGCAAGATGGTAGGAGAGTCACTACCAAAATGATTTATTCCAGACAAAGCTTATCAGGTCAATAGAGCTGAAACAAAAGCCACTTTCATAAGTAAAGTCTTGATGCAGAAGAGAGATTTAATACTGATCTACTAGCACCTGAATACAGTTATGCAGAACCTCAAAAATCCCTTATTTAATTTATGCCTTCTGAGCCTCTGATGCACATTAGTGAGGAAGAAATGCATTAACTTGCAGAAAAAAAATGACATATGATATGATATGCATTTGGATGATCCTCTGTGGAGTGGGAGGAAAAGTTCAAGAAATGATGTTAAATGGAGCATCTACTTGAAAAAGTAATGCAGTTACGGGAAAAAAAAGGAAAAAAAAGTAGTATCACTAGAATGTCTCAACACTTAAACACAGTCAATATACTGAATGTCTGAGCTGCACTTGTTTAACGACTTACTGCTTCTGACAAACTGTATTTTATTTTTAAAATTCTTTCACACTCAAATGATTTTCTATCCACTTCAAAGCTTTAAGTAAAGATTTTGAAGAGAACTAAAGCATTAAGACTATATAAATTGGTCATTGCTCTTAAAAAAAAAAGAGAAAAAAAATCCACAGTTGCTACAGAGTTTGTAACCAGTTGCAACTAGATTATCACAGAACACTCAAGCCATTCCAGTCACCCTTCTCTTTATAGCAATGATGAACTGCCACAAATAATCATCCCAGAATAGCCCAATTTAGAAACACCTCATAATTGTTTTTTTCCATGAGTCTTCCTCTCTTGCCCTCTCCAGTCAGCATTATTTTCCCTTTTCAGTGGATGTCCAGAAGTATTTATTTCAGCTTGGAGAAAAGTATGACAAAACCATGCTATATTTCAGATATTCTGAAAAAAACAGTGTAACTGTATCCACACTACAGAGAGCTACTCTTGTGTCTGCAACCAAACAGTGCATGACCATGACAAAGTACTCAGTATTACCAACTGAGCACTGCACAAACGCCTGCATTTGTAACAAAGAAAAAACACTGAACAAAAACCCCATCTCATGGAACACCACCAGAGCCAGGTTCACTGCGACTAAGGGATGATGAAAAAAAACAGCAACACCCTCCAAAAGTCATTGCCAAGAGGTAATCACCGCTGCATGGGAGCACCTGCAAAGAACTGCTTACAGACTGAGGCACAGACCCCTCCACTCCCTCACACATACGTTTACAAATATCTGGAAATAGGTACTGCCCACTAATAAAGATTTATGTTCGCACAAGACCTACAAGTCTGATAAGCAACAACAAAGCTAGTGTAGAAATACAAGATGATTTGGACTATTTAGCTATAGTGGGACCATCCGACTTAACGATGGCCAAATGCACTCTCCTACCAAACCGTGCCTCAGCAAGAGAAGTCTGTATCAGAGAACAATAAATTATTTAAAAACGGGAGCTTGGGGTTATGGCTGACAAATGATTGAATATGAACTCCTAGCATGACTCTGGGTCATATATCTAAGGAAATAAAGAGAGTGTTTCATTGATGAGTAGGAATAGGCCAAAATATGACTGAAGGACTGAAATACAAGACTTAAAATGTAGGCTCCATAAACACTTCTACATTTGGCTTCAGTTCAAGTAACCTCTGTTTTATCAAGACAATGCCCTAGTATACATACACAAGAAGATACAAGTCCCCACCAAGAATATGTCAAATACTAAAAGACTCTAAACTAATGAGGAAAAGTATAAGAGTGAATGGAACTGAAAATAAACAATACTAGCACATTTTAATGTCTTCTAAAAAATCGAAACTAACAATGAAACAGTCACAATCGCTTGACGCTTTGAGATAGAATGTACAAAATGTTTTGACTGTTCCAAGTGTAAATAACCAAAAAGCAATATTCTTTGATTCACTAAGTGATCAGACATGCCTTACTCTTTCGAATTAACTCAATTAAACTTAAGTATATGTTTTGAATCAGCTTTGGTTTGGAATCAGTTTTGAATGGTAAAGTACTTATAAAATGGATTTGCCAGAACGAGGGTATCCAAAAAGAGAAGTTTTGTTTATAGAGGAAATAGTTTTGAAAGGACTTTATTGTTTAAGAGTTGAGAAAGAATTATTGTTCAGACCTTATTCTTATTTAACCCTTGACTTTCCACTGAGAGTGTTTTCCTAACAGATGTATAGAAAACAGGCTTAGTAAAAGCACGATTGAGCACAACCACTCCTCACATATCACCAAAGCACTGGCAAGAGACAGCATTTTTTTATCACTGTTAATTCACACTACATTTGATTTTGGTTCATGTGCTAAGGATTCTGCAGTTTATGAGTATTCTGTGACTTGGTAAGAGTATTAGGTGACTTTTTTGTTATTAAAAATTGTTTATGTTGACTTGAAAACAAACCTTAGTTTTTTTTTTAAATGATGCCATCAGCACACAAAGAACTGCTGCAAATGTGTTTCTTACACAGTTCTAAAATCTTCTTACATGCCTGGCTAAGTCATAGTTCAGCCCCTTGCTAAATTCTTCAAAGAACAAAGGCATGAGAAAATAAAGAACAATTTTCAGCATCTTAAACTACTGCTTACCTGTGCTTTCGCCAACTTCTTTTCCAACAGGTCACGTTCCCTTTCTGTTTGTTGGAGACGTTTGTTAAGCTCCACTATGTCTCCCTTTAATGATGCCAGGGCTGCTAAATGGAGCTACAAAACAAAAAAAGGAAAAAAAAAACAAATTAACTAATTTATACACCATGTGTGTAAAGTAATATTTGAAAGCAGAAAGTACATTGTAGAGCAGTTACAGCACTGATGATATTCTGTAGAGTTTTTATACTACCCAACAGTCTAAAAGTAATCCACATATGACTGACTCGGCTCTCTAGACAGCCCACACAGGCTTCCTTCTAAAAAAAATAAATAAATAGGCATATATACACTGCAAAGTGTATGCATTATATCTAACATTGGTTCAAAGGAAAATTGCTGAAGCCTTGTGTTATAAATCCTGACAGTAAATGTTGACTCATACGTGCATTACAAAATAAAAGTATATGCCTTCAGACACATAGAGGTTCTCTGCTGGAGCAGGGAGTAACTCCATTATTAAGATTCAATTTTTCCACACTTGAAGCTACTGCTTTCCACTTGCATTTTTTGGAGTCTCATGTCAGTGGGTTTCAAAAGTTCTAATTTACTGAAGCTGCACATGAAATCCTTGAAGTGTTTTTCTTTCTGCACTAGTTTACTGGGATGAAAGATCCATTCTGGATTTAGCGGATAAGTTGTAGAAATATGAATCAGACAGGATAACTAGTAAAATCTACAATTCTTACTTAAAAAAGAAAAATCGAACACCCAGAGCTCATTCACACACTTATTCTCCTGAATATCTCATTCACTGTTACACTAAACATGGGTTAGAATTTGCGTTATAACTTGATATTCTGTAGTAATGGCAGCAACTCACAAGTCCAGAGGGAAAAAACAGCCAGTAATAGAGAAGTCTTTCTTTGTAGTAGTGCAGAAACGACTCCAAGTTATATTGGATGAGAAAACAAAAATGACCTTTCACACTGGACTGAGTAACAAGGCAAAATTGGCTCTGCTGCCAAGACTCAGACTGAAACACAACCCCTCTTTCTAGTCTTACAGCCAGACTACTCCAGTTTTTCACTTGGGCTGACGTTTTGCTGGGTGGGTCTCTTTTAAGTTATTTTTATTGTTTCAATTCCAGGCTATTTTCTAATGAGCCCAATTTTGATATCCGTACTAGAATAGTTCACAATACTAGAAGCCAACAAAACCTTAGGTGTTCCCACGTACTGACATATGAATGCAGCTGCAGTGCAGCAAAGAGACTATATTACTTGGCAAAAATTCCTTCAGCGATACTATTCCAACAGTGATAGGAAAAGCCAATTCGGGCTTCAAGGCAGAAACAGGAATTGCATGAAGATTGTAGATGTGATTCTGCAGTTTTAATACCAGTATAACCAGCTAGGCTAGAGGCTCTGGGCATCCTTATTTGTCAGCTCAGATTAAAATACTTTCATTACATCAGCTACAAAAGAAGTCATACACCCAGAGTTATTCATTTCAGTGTAAATCTCTAGATACATATTTTTATGTTGTAGAACATTTAAGAATCTCCAGTCAGCCTCATTTTTCAAGTGGAAAACTAATAATTCAGCCCTCTGCTTCTTTCAAATGTGTGCACTGATCACTTACTAGATCCAGACATTCCTTGAATCTGGAAGTATTCTTGGCAATTCAAATAAATTTTTCCAACCACAGGAAAACACACACTACTTTTGCAGTACGGGCAAACAAGAAACAGACTAGTTTTACCAATCTGCTCAGACATGACTACCTCTTCTCAGGAAAGCTGGTGGATTTATACGCCTCTGCTTCACTTTGTTCCCTCTGCAGAGAGGAAGTGTTGCAATGAAGCTCACTTGCTTGCTCATCAGATCTTGCTTCCTTCACCACAGCCTTCAAACTAGATCAAAAAATGGCTACAGTTCTTTAAACTGAACAAGCTCATTCTACACAGCCAAGTGTCCTTCCCTTTTGTACACGAAATGATCACCAGCTGTGGATTTAATTAAATACCAGACAAACAATGTTCACGGACATGGAGATGTAGTATAAAAGGACACCGTTAATTCAAAAATCTAATTGAAGAACAACTTGTTCTCTGAACAGTGGAGCTAATGAGGCCGACTTCCTATGCACTTGTTTCTTTGTCCCTTTCCTGCACCACAATTGCCAGTTTGTCCTTGTGCCCCCAGCACAGCCCAGTCTAGGCACGAAACTGCATGAACTGGGTCGCTCTGCTGCAGCCTGGACCCGCAGCTCCTGGGCAGCAGGGGAGCCAACAAGTGAGTTACAGCCCTCTCTCTTCTGATAAACTTCTCCAGTCAAAAGGTTTATATTATTAGAAACAACATTTGTTAGATCTTTTATCAACCAAAATGATCCTTACTTTCATAGATTCATTCCAGCTCCATTAGCTCATAGATTCATTGTACTCCATTCCAATAGTACTTGCTTTTGAGTACTATTAAAACAATACAAAAATGGAAAACAGAAGTCTGAAAGGATAACACAATACCTAAGAAAGGCAATGCAATGGGAGACTAGACAACATGAAGATATCACATAAAGAAGACAGCTGGCTTGGATAATCTGCAATTTCATACGTTTTCTCGGCACACTGAGCAATAAGCAGGCAACTTGCAAACAGAGTCTAGATATTACTGCAATAAAAAATAAGCACAGTTAACATAGCTAGTGTAAGAGTACTCTTGGCAGTACCAACGTCTCCTCCTTCAGAAAAAATACGGTTGCAAAATATTGTGGCACCTTTTGTTATGCTGTGAAAGTTCCCACAGACCTTCTTTCCCTGCCTGTTTGGGAAGGTGGGAACTCCTTCACATGGCAGGGTGTAAACTGAAGCAGGAATCTCTGGATATTGCTCTAGCATAAACAAACATCTGAGTGCAGAGTGCCAGACAACAAAAAAGTTACCCCAGGAAAAAAAAATTAAGAGCTCAAACATAATTTGACTTATTAAACATCAAAAGACTCAATCTAAAAACCTCAAGTGGAAAGCAGTAAGATATTAGTGCAGTTCTGCAGTATTAAGCATTACAGGATACGAGAACCAGGGGAAGGGAAGAGATGGAGGCAGCCATATGGCAAATGGCTTCTTTTCCTTAGCGAACCCTGAGAGATGGGGCAGAGCTCCTACCACCTGCATTCACATCATACATCCATAGTTCAAGGTGGGCTGCCTCTTAATGGCATATGATTAGAGAACAAATTAAAAGCATAATAGTTTGCAACAATTAAGCCTGATACCAGGAAGATTTTGCATGCATCGTGCCCTGTCCCGAGCCCTTCAGCAATGGCTACGAGGAAGCACTACATGACCACAAGGAAAACAGCCACCTGACAAAGTGTGCATTGCTCTTAAATTACATATTGATCTAATGCAGCAACTGAATTCCCACATGCCACCTGAGGAAAAACAGTACATGATGCTGACCATTACGTGCCCAAGGACTAGTGAATGAAAAAGGCTCAGCCAAACCTCCATCATCATCCAAGGAAATTGTAAATCTTCCAGTAGAGGGATTAGGGGTATAGAATTAATATATCACCTATCTACATCTTAAGCTATAGTTTCTATAAAATTCACTGCAAGGATAACAGTAAGTTGCCTACTCCAACACATATATCCCACATGCTGCACCTGACACTATCCTGGCAATTCATTTACTGAAATTATCATTAATAATCTCTGAACAAAACACAGTCTTTAAGATGCAAACCACCACAGGGCTAAGTCTTGAAAGATAAACAAATTCAAAAAACTAAGGACAATCTTGGGAAAAGGAAATATTTAACCTCTCTTCCATCCTCCTTTGTGACCTTCGAGTCTTTGCCTTACTCCTCCCAACTGCAGCTTCTGCTACGTTATCTCAGAGTAAGGCAAACAGGATTTAATGATGCATTGTTTGCACAATGCTTTGAACAATGCTTTTGTGAAATATTCTACGTGAGAACAACTAGAACCAATGTTTGCTGGCAGTCAGGTTTCTCAAGATTTTTAGGGAAAACAAAACTACAGAAGCAGAGGACAGAAATGTGAGCCGACGGACATGGCAGCAGGAAGCCAGTGACATGCCTCCAGCACAGACTGTTGCAGGGGTTCTGATGCCATGAACAAAGTTAAGATAAAAATACAAAGGATAATGAAGGAGGGCACTGGAAAAATTGTAGGTTATGGTAAAAAGAACTGCAAAACACAACATCATACACAGCATTTTTCCTGACACTGTAACTGTCATCCTGATCACTGAATTTACCCCCCACTTCTCCTTAATGTGGAACCAGCCAAATTAAATAAAATAATTAAATCAGTCTCACTCATAAAATCACAGAATCATTAAGGCTGGAGGGACAACCATCTATGTTTTGCTGCTTCCAATAGAGCATTACAAAAGGGACCTATACACATCCTTCTCTCTGAGAAATTAAATAACTCATCTTTTTATCTCCCTCTGCTTTTGAGCTTCCCCAGTAAAGCAGCTCAGGAGTAGGTGCTCAGAAATGTAACCTCAAAACCACAGTCAGAATCATCAAACCATGGTAAGAAGATATTAACCTTTATACTAATGCAAAAAAAAAAAAAAAGCCCATGAAACACCAAGTGACTTTTTGTTCTACTCATCTACTTACCATTTTTTTCCTGTCACCATGTTTTACTGGTTTAGTACAAACACATCATAGCAGGGTTTTTTTTTGTGTTTGTGTGTTCAACTACTCCCAGTCTTAGTGAGAGGCAGTAAAAGAAAACACACCTGGCCAAATGTTCAAAAGCTCACCTCATCTCTGAAAATATAACCTTTTTATTTTGTTGCTATCAAATGACATTTCCCTTGCTTTGAAAACCCAAGAATGTCATTTTTTTAAAGAAGACATTTTCTGACATTCTTCTTATTTCTTATTTCTAAAGCCGAGACAAAGTCATACCAAAAACAAGGAAATCAAAAGACCAATAACATAAGTTAATAATGAAAAACATATCTTAAGATGGGGAGGTGAGGAAAAAAAAAAGAGAAGCAAAATCAAGTCATGCCTGGAGTTTCAATTCAGGAATTTCAGTATTTAGGAAGGTTATTGTGCTGTACGTGGCTAATTTCCACTAATGGCAACGGCAAACAATGGCTGTGTTGGTCCAGCACAAACCTAGGCATGGCTGCACTCACCCGCCACCTCTCAGCATTGAGAGATCTGTCACTTCAACACGGGCCATGAACTCAAAGACTGTCGCAATAAAGGTACAACAGAACAAAATATATTAAAGAAAGGTTCAAGAACTAGGACACATCTCTAAGAATTTTGAAGACCTAGGGAAAGCTTAAACCGCTTTCATAGGAAATGAGTCAGGCTATGCAACTGGTGTTGTAGACATTTGCCATAAATTAAATTTCAAGGGACTGGTCAACTTCACTTTTTATCAGAAACACAAGTGCCTTTAGCACTACTACAAATAACTCAAGCAAATGATTGATATAAAAATGTATAGTTACTCTCAACTGTTTATTTTTCTTTTCACATCAACCCTTTCTATGTCTTTTCTTTTGGCCATGCTCCATGAGAGGTGCGTTGTATCATGTTTGTGATACAAATGATAAAATAAATGCAATCAAAGCCTACTTCTGTAAACGATCAAGCAAGGGGGAATGTAAAAAAAAAATATAAAAAAACCACCATATCCCAGAAAATGTCACAGGACAGCTTGATATTCCCTAGACAATCTCAGCTGTATGATCTGTAAAGCGTAAGCCTGAAATACTGCAGCCAACTGTCCCTTCACTCATTACCTACGGCAATGTCAAAATGACTAAAAAAACAATACCATTGAATTGTTGGTTGTGCTTACAAACATGCCCTAAAACTATATATTGGAAGGAACTGTTAGGTGCTAATATAAAAAAAATCTTTTTAAAAATAACATAAGAAATGAACATTTTGCAACTATCTTTCTAAAGTAAATAGGACATGTAAGGCACTAGTCTGTTACTTCATATGTATGTGCAGAATTTAACAAACATTGTGCCGAAACAAAGATAGAACCACTCAAATTTTAGTAAATCAAGGAACGTGTGTTTATTAGACATACTTTTTTAATTTGAAAAATCTGCAGGTATGTTCAATCTACTTATTATTTATGTACAACTTCAAATGAATTACTTTTACCTGGAAATTAATTATTTATATACTTTATAAATGACTAATGACTATTTCAATCTAGTTCTTAAAAAAAAAAACTAGACAATATTTACACCTGCCTTAATCACAGTGAAATGTTCAGTAATATGCAGCACTTGCCTCAAAATACAATACCATGTTGCTCAAAAATGTCAAGCAACAGAGAAACCCACTGTTATCGCCCACATTACTAAGAATAAGATCTGTTTTAGAATACCATAAAATGGGTAAAAAAAATAAAAAACAGTCATGGAAAATATCTTCCTTAGCCTGTCAATTGACAGTTGATGAAAGGAGCACAGTGTTGATCTGCACTTAACGAGTCTGCCTGAGGACAAGATTACTGCTAAGGCCAGATCTGAGTACAGGACATGAGGACTATTCCTATCACCACAGATGCTCATACCTTTGTGGAAAAGAAAATTTTAGCCAGTATATGAAGAAAAGCTTAAAACCATGCCCAAAAAGTAACCAAGACAGAAAGGCCTGTATCTGAAGATCACACAAAGCCAGTGTACTTCTCCATGTTAACTCTCCTGCGAGTCTCCATGGCATTGCCTGTCCTGCGGCCAGTTGGACCATCCAGACACCCTGCAAGGCTGGCTCCTGCACTGCTCAGCTTTGCTCATGCCCTCCAGAGCAGCAGGGAGCAAGGTAAAAATAAGAAGTGGGGTGGAAATGGAGGGATGGGAGCAATCATGCTAGCACAGACTACTGTCTTCATTTCACTGTGGTCACAACACTCGCAGCCGGCAACTGCAGGACAGACGTTCTGTTATTCAAAACTTAAAAAGTCCTTTGAAAGAGGACCATTATGAGACGGGAAGGGTTTGATATGTATACACTACTATCTAAAAAGGATTTGATCAATTTATTTAACATGTTTACTCTCCGTACAGTTACTAACAGAGGGTAGTTCTCAATGCAACCTAGGAAAGACAACTTTCCTGGTTTTCCTCCTTTGGACTGATGGAAAGAGCAAATGTAACCGCTTCTTTCTAACCTCCCATTCTGCCAAAAATGACTTAAGAAAATGAAAGAAGAAGAAGGGAGTTGGGAATGCAATTCCGTGCAGCTACTTTTACACCTACTTTTTCCTGGGATGTCGAAGCTTCAGAATTTCTCTGCTCTCTTGCAGTTTGCAAGGACCAACCCTGGGACAGGCAGATCACTCTCCTCGGGAAAGAAAGGAGCAGAAGATTGCGGCTTTTTGCTTTAAGGTGATCCACATCCTGCTACTGGATACATCAATTACCACAGGCAGACTACGTTTTTTAGACAATCCCACTGTTTATCCTTCACATTAGCTTGCTCTTTCACCTCAACATTCTGACTAAGAACAATCCAAATCTTTCAAAGCAGAGAATACCACTCAAGTGAAAGACACTCAAAAATTGGAGTGAAAAATAAATAAAAAAAAAGAACTGAATTTGACTCAAAAAAAATGGATCTCTCAAACAGGAAATTAATTCTAATTCTTCAAAACAAGACTAAAGACTTGCAATAAAGCTATGTTTACCATGACATAAGGATCTTTGTCTCCAAAGTGACCTACAAGATTTGTAGCTAAGTGTAAATTTAGAAATACAAAATATGTAATGCCAGGTGCAATGAGCAATCCACCAAATCCAGCACTCTGCTTCTGGCATAAATACAAAGTTTGATGCTTCACAAGAAAAAAAGGGAGACATCCCCACCCAACAAAACAAAAGCCCGAACAGCTAACCCCCTCCCATGCACACCTGCCCAAGCACTCAGAATTGCTAGCAAGACACCTGTCTGATTCCTGGTGAGGGTCGGCATCAGGCGCTTGATCTGGTATATATCGTAGCTTCCAAAGCTGCAACTCTATAGCAATTCTTCCTCAGCAGAGCTCAACAATTTTAGAGTGTCTTTGTGGTAGCGAAATCCCCTGAGCAAACACACATGCAATCTGCACTGAGTTCATTTCTTTTTCCTAACTATTCCTCCCTGTGAGCTGCACCCCGTAACAGTCCATGTTCCGTCTCCGTCACCCCGGCCAGGCCACCGGCTGGTCTCCCTTCGCAGCGATGGGGACGGCCCTTCTGCCAGCACCAGCAGCTCAGTGCCCGCTCGTTCAGCTGCTCTCCAGAGTGACAGCTAACAGGGACCAGCCAGCTGAAAAGAAAGCTGCATTTTTCAGAATGCATGTTAAAAATCAACTATAAGCAACATTCAACTCATGTAAGGTTTACCACCCACTGCTATGTGCTCTCCTGGCAGGAAATGTCTAACTTGTTAGTACTGCATTCCCAGGTCAACGTCTCACTATTAGAGACAATTCTCAGCCCAAGTGCCTATCCCTCCAGATCAGTCATGTTATTTTAGGCAGATCTCAGTTGTTTTGTCTGGCAAGCTTAACAAGCAGCTCCTTCAAACCTGGATGAGCAATTTCCCCAAGGGGAGTTTACCTCTTCAAATTTGTTTCACGTAAATCCCTGGGTAGGAAAGTTACCTGTGCTGCAATCTTAGCTCCTGCAGGAAGCTTCTACAATTTCTCCCTCATCACATCTGATATGCCTTTGTAAAAAGCTGTTATATTTATGTGTAAACAGCATTCAACATATTTCAGCATTTCCAGGCTTCCCAAGTCTCACATCTGTCACTGAATGCTCTTCCTTACTTTGGTGAATACATGAGGGAAAAGCTGACTTATTTCACCCAGAGATTTATAGTTAGATGGTAAATCACAAGAGAGCTCATGTTGCTTCTGCTGAGTTTTACATCTACTGTGCTGGAACAAACTGGATAGAAAACTATCAGATTTGAACAATATAGCACTGATAAATGTCTATCATGATTTAGCTTGAAAAATGAGTTTGTTAAAAAAAAATGCATTACTGCAGTATTACTAAAGAAGTTTTCTTGTACGAACAGCATTGCTTAGCTGTTTTTAGTATGCAACTAGTATTATCTTTTCTATTTACAGAAATAATTACCTTTAATTCTATATGACAGCATGTTAAGTATAATAATGAAAAATATCTAGTACACTTTGTCTAGACTCAAGTCTATCCTAACAAAGTTTCTTCCCTCTCCACATAGACAGCCCATTGGTCTATCCATGTTTTTACACTGTGTAATAATCCATTTGAAATTAATTTCTCATTGAAGTATTCCACTTAAAACCTCTTTTGTTGAAAAAAAAAATCATATTATTAAAAAAAGACCACAGCAGCAGTGAAAAAAAATAGAAACAGAAAATGCCTTCCAACACCTTGTCTTCTAACAAGTGTCTGCAAATCTGCTGCTAACTATCAGAGAATTCTTTGCAAGATTTCTGCACAGTGCCACAGACTTCTCTCTAGCCTCAACTGCTTTCAGAAAGAAGCTGTATTAATGTATTTTTATGTTTCTGTCCTGTTCAGAATTTAAGTGTTGGAACCTCCTGTGTACCAACAACTGAAAAGGCCGAAAATATTAATAAATGTTTAGCTTCAATTGCACTAGCACAGACAAGCTGGACGGAGATTACAGCTGGCACACTTCAATCTGTTCACTGAGCAGGAATTCAATAAACAGCTTTTTGCTTTTCATTAACACCTGGATATATTATCTTTCACTGCATACTGCTTTTTCTCTCACTGGGCATAGGACTTATAATCCAACACAATATGTTGCGGATGATCCCAAGCTGGGTGGAGTGGCCAACACTCCGGAGGACTGTGCTGCCATCCAGAGGGACCTGGACAGGC
>JAUBOD010000601.1:1018390-1035434 GCA_032353885.1 Nothura maculosa
TCCTTCTCTGGAGATCTTCCAAACCTGCCTGGATGCCGCCCTGTGCCCCGTGCTCTGGGTGTCCCTGCTGGAGCAGAGGGGTTGGACTAGATGAGCTCTAGAGGTCCCTTCCAAAATATGCATGGCATATTGTTCAAGTGGTCTTATGTCTCCTCTGTTTTTTTAAAGTCAGCTGCTGTAGAATTGGCAGAGAACCAAGTCCATATAACATGACGAACTCTGTAAGTTCATATGAAAATTATGAATCAATTACTAGTAGTGATTTATAAAGATAGCATCCCAAGTCATTCAGAGGTACTGCTAACCAGTACTTAAAAACAAACCTAAAGCTAATCATGGTAAGTGCCACTTACAAAAGCAATGGGTAATGTGTTCAAGTAGAGATCACAGTGCTCTGCACAGGTCATGGGAGGGACTTTTCTCTTGTAAATCCTACAGGGTTTAATCTCTTTCTGATAACTGCTTCACCAGAAGCAAGATGATTTTTGTCCTTTAGTATTATAAATTCTGATGGAGGGATGCTACAGATGATTATAGTCTTTCAATTTAGTAGTCTTTTATTTTCCAGGTAAATGCCTTTTATTTTTTTCCTTTTCCTTTCTGCTGCAAAAAAGCAATCCAAGTTCATCATGGAAAAGCAGATAAAATATTTTTAAATATAAAATTTCTACAAACAGAAAATTTATGTTCTCTGCTCCAGACTAACACATATTTTTTCTAGGCATTTTCTGTGATCTCTACCCTGCAATTTCTCAGAAGAAGAATAGAAGAATTAAAAGTTTTGTGGTGTCCAGTGGACAATTAATCTTCACTACTTTATCATTAGCTAACTGCAGAACTTCTCTGAATCTCAAAATTTTAAAAATGAAACTACAGAAGTTCATAATTAGGAAAGTTCAAATGGTAGGTCAAACAAAAATCAAAAGTAAAAACTCCTCTAATGTTTTGTGCTTCATATGCATATCATTTGCATCATGCTGTCTCTGCTAAGCCCAAGGCAGCTTCGCTCCTTAACTCTGACTCTGTATTTCACCCATGCAATCCTATTAAATAAACAAGAGTTGCATAGATGTAAAAGCATCTAGATCACAGGCACATAGAAAGAGATGAAAACCCCAAGAGGTTTTCATTCTCTCCTTGAGTGTAATATTGTTTTAAATCATCAAATAATAATGCAAAAAAAATCGCTAAGGAAGTCTGGACAGGAAAGGAAGCTGCTCTTGAAGTATTTAATAAGACATATTTTTTATGTTTATATAATAGATGCACACACATGCACAAATATAAAGAAAATCAAAGGTCATGAGAAGTCAAAATTTATAATTTAATGTCATTATACGTACCATAAACATCCCACTTAACACTTCAAAATGTCTCTATCCTTCTTATGACCTCTTTCACTAAACATACAGCAAAAAAGACTCCCTGTGAACATGTTTTTTAAAGAGTTTTCCAGCAATCACTGGCACAACTATATATCTACATAATGTTCAGGAAATAAATCTTGTACTCTCTGCTGCACACATAGGAACATTAATCTTCAGATGAACACAATGCAGTACTCCCTTATCTGTTTAAAGTAGGGCAAACATTTTACTCATGTTAATTGTCCTGACAGAAAGGGATCAACACTGCATTAATCCATTTAACACATGGCTTATTTTTCACCCCTGCCCGCTATGCATGACTCAAATGCTTGCTGATACCAAAGCTAAAACTCTTCCATGTATGATTCTTTAAAAAGTGCTCCTCATTTCTATAGCATTCTAGTTTGTATATTCACTAGTTTATGGTATATTACTCAAACAATTTGGCAGAATGTAAGTGAAAACCTATTCCCTGTTTTCATCTATGGTTTCACCATTTCCGCACTGTGGTACTTCAAAATTCATGTGGAGAATTATAGTGCTGTATTATTTTAATTTACAGTATCAACATGTATGCTCTTCTATATGCTCTAAAATCTTTAATTAATAATATTAACTTTATAAAAATCAAGCATTACCTGCTTCAATCTAAACAAAGAAACATCAAAAGCCAAAAAAGACCCCATTTTCCTCCTCCTAAAGTAGTTCAAGCAGCATATTAAGAAGCTCTGTATCATGCCAGACCACAGGCTAACAAATCTAGTATCCTGGCAGTGTTCAATAACAGAAGTGGAAGAAAAAGTGTGAGAACAGGACATACATCTGCAACAGACCCCTGGTTAGGCTTTCCACATTCTACAACCCAAGGACAGTTGTTTCCCTACTGACCTTCTCTTTATCATTCACGAATTTACAATGCTCTCTCAAAATACCTAATCTTTTCTCCCCATTATCATCTCAGGCTGAAAGGCCCTAATCTATTTACAAGCTCCTCGTTCAGAAGGCACTCTTTCCCCTTTGCTTTTCTTTGGAGTATTCTAGTTTTACAGTTTCAGCACTGGTACTTGATATATATTACAGCCCTGTGGGACTGTGCTTGTGTGTGCAGCCAACAGGGCTAACCATTCTTTTCTGCTGGCAAGATAAAGCTAAGGATATATTTTATATCACTGGCATCTACTATACAAACATTAGGTCAATTCAGCCCATGTATAAGCAACCCCTCTATTCCCAAGTATCTCCCCAGGGCATATTCCAAAGGTCTCTGTGCTGAGGAGGTCTGAGGGTTTTATTTTGCTCAGCTGGCTCTGTCAATAGCAGGAAAAAGTCTTTGTCTTTAGGAGAATACAATGGGAAGTGTATTAGCAGTTTCCTCTTCAAAGAGAGGGAAGGCTCCAGCTAAGCTAAAGCGCTGCCTGGGCTTTAACCCACATTCCTGGACACAGACACAAGCAGCTGCTCCGTCCGTAGGCAGGCACCTGCCCATAGGCTTGGTGCACCAACACTGACATCATCTAGCAGTACACGTAAGTAGGAACACGAAGCACAGCTAAGTACATGACAGGTGTAGAAAGAGATGTAAGCCAGCTTCTAGGTAAAAACAGCAGCTGTTTCCCATCAGCTCGGTGCTCCCTCCAAGGGAATTAGACCCACGCTAGCCCTCCCTCTCCTGCTGTTACTTGCAGAGGCAGCTGATTTACCTAAGGAGCCACTAGTACGCACTCAATTTGCAGGCAGCATTTTTGCCTACGCTGGGTGCAGTACTGAGTACACAGCAAAGAGGAGCACTGCAGTCCCAGATACCTTGCCTGAACTCTCACATCCTGTCTCCACAATACAAACAAAATCATCACAAAACTTTATAGCCAGAATCTGATTTACGGCAGTATAGAGATAACGGAGTTTTTGCAAATTTTAAAATGCAATCATAGCTAACTTCATGCAGAAAAAGTTTTAAAATATCATAGTTATGTCTTTATCTAAGGGTACCTTAGTATTTCACTTAGTTCCATACCCTAAATCAAAAGAAAAGAGAGTATTTTATTCCTTAAAATTTCTTATCACCAATATACCACAGATCTTGTCATAGGCAGACAGATGGATCTTCTGCAGAGATTACAACACACTAACACAAATATTATCCTGAGCATGAGTGTGCTTATTCTGATTTTTTTTTCTTGAAGGCCAAGTCTAAAGCGTGTTAACACTAGAAAAGAGTATTAGAAAGTAACTTGTCATTTCAGTTTCTCAGAATAAACTTGCTCAAGGTTTTGAACAGTCTCCTATACAACTTGGCTTAGTGGGAAATCTTAACAGCCAAACCACAACCAGTGTATTTTTTGGGGAAAAAAAAGATTTGTTTTTCTGATGTCCATTCCTATGAATAGGAAGTGAAACAAAACTTTTAACATAATGCTGACATAAACCAGATATATAAAAAGAGTGCTATCTTGAGAAAATATCAATTAAGCTGACATTAGCTCTTTATCTGGATATTCTTACTCTGCAGCAATGTCTTCCTCTGTCCTCACATTCCACTTGGCTTAGTTGAAAAAGAAACCTAAAGGCATTTTGTCTGTTCTCAGAATCCATGCTGGAAGGCACCACAGGCTACTTTTCCTACAGTTAAGACTCAAGTATCTCATCTGATTTTCTGAAGTTTCAATTTGCCTCTAAAAGGTCTCAGAGTCCTTTTAATGAATTATACATAAAATATGATATAAACATGCGCACACACACATTAAAAACTATTCAAAAATCACGAGGCTTTCAGCAAACCATACAGCTCTGATTTAAGGACTGGAGTTCAAAGTGCCTCCCAGGCAGCAGCAGCAGCCACCCAAGGCACTCGCACTAGGCACTGGCCAAACACTAAACCGGCCAAACACTAAACCAGCCACTTTTATTGCCTTAAGACTTGTCATTGCAGCAAATGACTATGCGTATCACTATTTTTCCTTTTCCATCTCATTCCATAGGAGCTTCTATTTCTTCCATGCTGGCAGAAACACGTCTGCATTATCTAGAGCCCACAGAGGAATTCTTAGGAGATTAAACACTGGTGTTTGGAGACCAACAAAATCTTTCCTGTGTCACAGGGTCCAAACTTTCCAGTGGTGACAGAAGGTTTAAACCGTACCTGGGCTATGGCCCCTTGCAGAGGCAGCTGACTGTGTTCAGTATTTGGTGTTTCTCAGCAGTGACACCACACTATCTCCAGCTCTACTTTCTCTTCCCAGCCGTGCATGGAAGCAGCAACATATAGGGAAGCAGCCTATAGCTTCCATATCTGCCTATGCACAGGACCTTAGAGAGGCATGCTGCTGCAGGACGTCATGTGCTGCCCTATAGCCCCTACACAGGCAGCAGGCTCAGGGGATTTGCTCTATATCCCATGCTGTGACTTACACTGCCCTGCTCTAAGTTAAATGGACTTGGTTTTCCTAACATTTAAGTTAGATGTTTTCCTTAAATAGGGACATTAAGGACTTTTCTAACTAATTGCAAATGTTCTGTTTTCTGATTCTGTGAGAGAATAAGAGGAATTCTCATCTGGAAAAGAGTTCAAGGACAGTATAAACCAGATGGTTCTAGGCAAGAACACCACATTTAAACCTACACATTTTTCTGTGCAACTTATGCACATTTTTCTGATGCTACTGACAGGCAGACTTAAAGGTTCACACAATTCCAGGTTCATTCCCTGTTCCACAACTGTGATTGTATGGAAAGGCTGCAGAACCAGCCAAGGGAAAACTAGGTTTTGTTTTACACATTCAGCTATGTGACTATCAAAGGGCAGATGTGAACTGCCAAAAAAAATATGGAAGCTGTGAGACCCAAGCACTGTCTGCTCAGCCCACTCCACAGCCAGAGGCAGCGTCTGCACAGATGGGAATGTTACAACCCTCAGGGATCCCAGCAGGCCTTACACATTGCAGCTTAATTTCTAACCGGGCTGAGCTTGGGTTTCAGATCCTTGTTGTACGTGGGATGGAGCAGTTTCTGACTCACTTGAAGAAAGACCAGCGAGTGTATCTTTCATGTCCAGCTTGCGGCTCCCATGGCCCCCACAACGGGGCTACACTACAACCTCCTAAACCAATTTTACAGGATGAGCTATTAAGAAAAAGTCCTCCAACATCCTTCAAACAAGAAGTTAAGTCAAAACAAAACAGTGTCACGGCATTCAACTGGGCAGTTGCCACGTTATGTAACAAAATAAAACGCAACAAACCCCAGATAATTTTACTGATTTGAAGGTCAGGTTGTTTAATCTGACCTCCCACCAAACACAGTCAATAGCACTACACGTAGAAACTGCTAGTTTCTGTTCAAACAACAGAACTTCTTTTTTGGGAAACTCATTACAGTCAACTCTTTCATATTAGAAGCTGCAAACACTACTGGGTAAAGATCCCTGGGACTTCCTTGGCTGAGTCAGAAAACAAAAAGAGTAATATTTAGAAATCTGGGTGAGAAGCACAAACAAATGCATTACAGAAGTGGCAGAGGTATTACTCTCCAAAAACAAGAATAAACAAGGTTTTGCAAATTTCAGACAGAGAACAGCAGACCTGGCACCAGAAACTAGGTGTTTGATTTCCCTGACCAATGCTGTAACCATTCAACAATCTTGCCCCTCAATGCTTCTTACTCATTTATTTTGGCAAGCACAGCCAAATGAATGGGGCTCAGCAGCCCCAACACTCTTCTCTCCTCACAGGGCCAGTGCTTTAGCTTCAGCCGTCCTCCTCACATCCACCCAGTACTGAATACAAGGCACATAGTTTTCCTTTATCAGCTTCACTCGTAATATTCATCTGGCAAGAGACAAATAATTAGAACATTCTCATTAAAAATTCTTCCCAGTCATTTTTATGCAAACTCCCATAACAGGTGGGAAAACAGTATAGTAGAAAGTGGCTTCACTTCCATTACCTTCCAAAACATACAGACTTTATTACAGAAACTGTAATAACTATATATGTTGCAGTCATGGATGATATTTTCTATTTAAGCAGAGATTGTCTTAGGAAGAATGATTTAAAAATTAACTTAGACACAAGCATCACATCATCACAGCCACTCTGTGTTGTGGAGAGGCATTAAAGTCCAGGCCAATCTTCTCCGTCTTCCTCATTGAAGGTAAAAGAACCAAAAAGGGAGGAACAACATCTGCAAATGGTAGTAAACTGGGTGCAGCTGGAACCAGTAAAGACAGAAAAATACTACAAAAGTTCTACAGCAGATGATTTACGGATTCAATTGAATTTGGGAAAAGGTCAAATAATATAAGCTGGTGTGATATTACATAAAGAACTACCACACAAGTGAGTCCTGGAGGAGGCAGGGAGGGGAGTGAAACAGCAGCAGGGAGAAGGGAGTTCCCAGAACTCCTTGTGGAAAGGGACCTTATTGAGCGGTCAAGGAGGCAACAGCTCTTTGTTTGTGCAGCCCAGGTAAGAAGCCATATGGAACCAACCCCTTAATTCTGAAATATCTGAAACCAAGGAGGGACTGACATACTGAGGAGAACTCATAAAGCATCGTAAGTAGCATCATCTCACCGACTTCATTGCTTTGTATATGTCTACCTTCCCTCAAATGCCATTTTTATCAAAAGAGGATTTGCATGCCTCCCAAAAAGCAGGACAAAATTTAACTTGCATTTCGAATAAACTTAATTTACCAGCATGACCACATATATACTGGCAGATTATTATTGTTGCATTACAGTCTCTCATGTGCAGGCCACTACATGCCTAAATTCATTCAGCAATCATATTTCTCCTAAATGTATTATGCTGCTGGAAAGCATATAAAATCATTAATTGGAGACACTAGGAGAGCTTGGATTGGCATTTTTCTAAACTTTCTTTGGATTGATGTTGTATGTATCTGGCTCATGACAGAAGAGGTCCTCAGAACACTTTAAAGGACAATGCAACTCAATCTTTTGACAAGTGCAAGAATACACTTCATTTACAAAACCTGGGGCTTTTCTTCCCAATATACTTTTAAAGCTCATTTCAACTTACGATCAAAACAACAGGAATGACAAAGAGGCTGGCCTCTTGAGTTAGCAGCCAGAGTTAGCAAAAGAGAAAAGTACCAAGTCTAACAACTTTTTTTATATCTATCTGAACTTTAGATCTAAAGAAATGCTTGAATCTGGCATGTCAAAGTAGAACAATACTGATGAAGCTTCCAGCATAAATGACAGGTTCTGTAACTCAGAGAAACACAGAAAAATGTTTGGTACCAGGGGAGGACACTCAACAATCACTTAAAAATAGCTTTACAAAAAACAAAGGAGTTTGTTTCTGAATGAATTATTTTGACTTTGCTGGCTGTATTCCAACTCCAAACAAATAAAGTTTACCTCTGCAGGTCTGATTAATGTACAACTAATTTCAGAGAGAAGCAATTTAGAAAAATCAAATACTAATCTGTTTCTTATCCTACAATTACTGTAACACAAAATGACCTACAGATATAACCGCATAAAGAGGTCATGTGCCTTTCAGAACTCATCTGGAGCTAACTACTGTGATGGATTAGATAAAGTTCTCAAGCTGCTTCTGTATGGAGTATCTGCTATCAAAAGTGCTGCCTTAACACCTGGAAGTGACAATGAAACAGAAACTAAAGTTGAAGGGAAAGAGCTGGAAGATGAAAAATTTCCAAGGCTTACAAGATGCCATGCTCTCCCCAGAGATGCCTCAGGATACTGAAGGGCAAATAAATCATCCAGCCCAGAATTTCCTACTGAAGCTGGGATATTTCCCCTGTAGGCAAGCCAGCACCTTGATTACTTTGATCACGTCAAATCACCTTGAACCTAAGCAGTCATCCCCAAACAAGCTGTAGGACATCAGTAACTTTATCACATTTCCCTTGGAAAGAGAACATTAAGAAGATTGGCAATACATGTCTGCCCTCACTAACTGCTAAAACTTTTGTCTCCCACATGACAAAAATGGCAGGGAGAGTGTAGAAAGACCTTTTTATTTTTCTCTTTTTGTAATGACTTACAATTCCTGAGGAGCAGCAGTCTTCCACAAGAATGAGACAGAGAACCTTCACCATGAACAAATCAGCAGCTGCCTTGGATAAACACAGCCAAGAGAGAGGCCTTTTGCTGCCCCGCTGGAATCCCTTTTTTGTGGGCAGAAACAAACAAACCAAACACAGAGTGTGTGTGGGGGTAACACATGTGTGCGCATGAGCAGGCTGCCTGTTTCAAGATGCAAAATTAATCAAGTCAAATCACATTCATCAATCAAATTTCTGCACAAAGATGAAGGGGGCAGACACTGTCAACAGCCGTGCTACTGTTGCCCTTGTGACTGAAATGAGTAAAGTGAAATATGGTTTTGAACTTCTGTCACTGCTGATGCCAGGAGGAGAACTGACTTTAATAATAAAGTGATTAATGGTAAATGTGACATGTCAAAGTCCAGGGCAGCAAAAGACCCTGCATCCATCATGACTCTCATTGTTATTCAAAGTTAGGAAAGAGCCTCCTTTAACAGGAAGAAAAGGAGTCTAACAAAAAGGCAGATGGTGGCTTTTTCCCTCAGTGTGAAGTTTTGGTGTACATGGATTCATAGGGAGAAATGTAATGCTAATCTGAACCAGCCTGGATATCCCCAAAAGCTAAAGGAAGCGGGAAGAAAACAAAACAAGATAAAATAAAACAAACAAATAAATAACCCACTCCCAAAATATGCTTTTGAAAAGATCGCATCAACAAAGCAGAAAGCTATACATGCACCAAATCAACAATTGTTTGTTCTGTTGTCTAGCTGATGTCAAAGAAACACAACTGAGAAAAGGCTGTTGTACATCTTTCTCACATCCTAGTTATATCAAGCCTTCATATTTGAGTACAAGTTTGGATTTTTTTTTAAATTGCTATACAGTCTTTGGACAAGAAGTAAGGAAAAAAGAAGTAAAGATTCTTGGAATTTCCCAGGAGCATGTTTTGGATATTGCTCACACAACTTCCTCAGTAACAGGAAGGTGGCTAGGACAGGAAAGCAAATGGAGAAGGGGATCCTGTAACATAAATTCTTCCTGCCAAGTTGCAGCCTCCCAAAGCAAACAAGTACACAGTGAACAGAGGTAGTGTCTGCAGCATATTCGGCCAGGCTGGCCAACTCGCAGTGAGGACAGGTTTAGAAGCAATCCTGGATACACCATAGACATTCACTGCTCCTAAAGCACTGGGGTGAAGGAGAGTGAAATGAACAGCCTTTCTCTACCCTTTTGATTGTGCACTTGCTACAATCAAAAGCATTGCTTTCATTTTACCAAATACTTAAAATCTCTGCCTTTCCCACTGTTGCTCCCATTGTTCTGAGCTCTGTTAGAGCAGCCCTGAACCGACTGTTTCCCTAAGAAGTCCTGATGATGTTTAAACATTTCCCTGTGCACTGACATTTCTCATGGTATGGAAGAAAAGCAAAGGTATCACAACGTGCCAAGGCTTTCCAGAAACCAGCAGGCACAAGAGCTGAATGCTGAGGTTTATTTTGTTTCCTATCAGAAGAATCTAATGTATATAAAGATGTGGGAGCAGGCTAACTTGTAACAGTAGGTGCTATACAGTGATTAAGATCAAAGAGGAAGAGCTTACTGGAGAAAAAAATCACTTGCTTTTTATCAGAAATTTTTATTACCATTTTTTGTTGCAACAGAATGGGGTGCATTGACCCTGCTGCACACAGATAATGCACACAAACCAAGATATGGTATGGGCCAAGAATCCTTTCACTCAAGACATATATAAATACCCAGAAATCAGGTTTAAAAAAAATCATAGTGGGGTGTCTAAATACTAATGGTTACTGTAATCAGTAGTAACCTTTTTTTGATTTGTCTCTAGCACTTCTGTACTGCCATGTATGTTCACATCACAACTCCTCTATCAAGAACTTGTACCTGATGATGCAAAAAATGCAGTGATATGATTTGCTCTCATGTTCATAAAAACATAAGGTAGCTACATGGCACAGTGTTGCTGTTTCTTCCAGTTCATGCAGAGGCTAAAAAAGGCAGGATGAAAACAGTATTTTCCATCACATCTTACCATTTATAAGAGCTTCGTCTTGTTCGCACAGTCATGTCTGAAGCTTCCCTGGATACTTGTCTCAGAGCCCATTACAAAGCAGGGAAAGACCCCAATCATGCAAAGGGAACTAATGGCTGGGGTGGAAATGGGAGGGCACCAACATCCCACTGCCTCTCTTGCCTTACCTGTATCCGTCATCCTCGCCGCTGTCACGAGCAGGCACGGACGGTGTCCAGGGCTCTCTGGGCACACAGCTCCTTACTACAAGCTAGCTGCAGGAATATTCCAAAGACACTCTCCTACTAATATGTCCTTCCCAACCCCCACCTTGTTCCCCACCTCACATTTCCCCGCTTCTTCCCTAGCAGGCAATTGTGCCAAACTTCCCAATACTGCAATGGGAAGGCAGAAAGTTAAGAAGAATGCAGCAAATCCTGGGGAACTGACTAGAGCCGACAGCTTAAGCAAAATAAAGGTGTAGGAGTGAGGACAGCGAGTCAAACTTAAAAATAAAGATTCCTTAATATAACACTAGGGCATGTTCTCAGGTTAACAGAACTGCAACAGGAAATAACAACTGTTCCATGCTATTTTTAATGAAAGGGAGGAAAAAAACCCAAGAAAATAAACAAAAAACAAACTCACCTAGTACATAATTTTGCTTTTTCACCTGAAGTTGTACTTCTGGTTGCTGGTTTTCCACTGTCCTCTACATACTTGCAAGCATAAATCAGATTAAAACCCCTTGGGAGAGAGTCATGCAGTAATCCACCAACCAGCAGAACTACTCTGCTAGTCCCCTGTCTGCCTTGTGCAATTTTTCCCTTTTTTAATCCTTTCAAGACAGATTCTAGCCACAGCTACGAGCTGCTTGAGCAACTGTGTGTTCACAGCTGCTTCCTCTGGAAAAGCCGTTCTTGTTTATGAGCGCATGCTTGTCTGTGCACATGCATTCAAGAGAGGAAGAGGCAAGACCTAAACGTCTTGCAAGAGAGGGGAGGCCAGTTCAGCAATGAGTACTTCAGGCACACTGTAATACACGCCTCATGCCCCAAAGAGCAATAGAGGTGCTTTATACAACAAGGAGAAGACATGCAAATTATCAAACCAGAGTGAAACTGCTCCCCAAGCAGCAAAAACACACACGTAAGCTGTTTCATATACAAACCTCAACCCATCTTGCATCTCCCGTAAGGTTCGGCATGTACATCCGTTAACACATCCCACATCCAGCACTTTAAAGTACACAAGTCCAGTACAGGAGAAGTACTTTGCATGATTCTGACGTCCCTTTTCCCTCCATGGAAATGCTTCAGGACATTCTGCTCTGCTGTATTCTACAGACACTTATTTCTGCTTCATTTACAATTTGTAAAGAATGTCACAAAACACAGCAGAATACTAATTATTTGTGAGAATTTCTGCCTTCCTGTTTCTCTTTAAAAGCTTCTTATCCACAAGAACAGGAAACCTTTCAGTAATCGGCCTCCTCCCTTTTGTTCTAAAACACTGATCCTGACTGCCTGTGAACCAAAAACAAATCCATCCTGAGTTCAAAGGCATTTTTGCATTCCAGTTTTTTTTTTGACAATGTTATGTTACACAGCAGCAAGTTCTTTTCCAACAGCAAACTACACTTAAAAAATGCACACACAGTACATAAGGGTTCCAAAATCTGTTTCTGAAGAACCATGCCCTTATCTTAACTAACTACTTCTTGTCCCATAAGCAGCAAACTGAGTATCTTACACTTACCAAGACTTGCAATTTTTATTCAGCATAGCTTATTCAGGGTATCTTCATGAATAAGCCTCCTTTAATACTCCCAGTGTGCTGCTGTGTCTCAGCTTCAGCCATCTCTGTTTCTGACTGAACTCTGAGTCCATCTCTCTGCTCTCAGTCTCTGTGATGAGCATGTGACAGCCGGACATCCCCACCGAGACTCATCTCCTACCAACCAGGCTTTCAGCACGACCCAGACCACAGATTACTTTATGTCTCAACAGTGCTTTGCTGACCTTCTCTGGAGGCTGCAAAGTGTTCACTTCACATATCATGTTTCCAGATTAGCATAAGATTTATTTTCAGGTACTCATGTTTGTAGTAAATTTTAAAGTAACAAGACTATAAAACTACATGCACATACAGGAACATAGAATGCACTGCATTTGATATTAGAAATTACAGTTAGGAAAAGGAAACTACCAAGCTCATCAAAAGACACACATGATCACTTAAATCTACTGTTCTTGTAGTATTAAATATCACAAATTAATGCCGTATTACTTAAAAAAAACTAAAAGGCATGATCTTATCCATTTAAGAGGCCTGAAAAATATTCTAAAAAGAGCAGAAACGTACATTAAGACTTTTTTTGGTATTTTGAGGTCTTAAAAAAATACACAATGTCAGTCACTGCCATTAGTTAAAAGTATAAATCTTGAAAACATCACAAATAGAAGGTGTATAAAGATACCACTGATTAGCCTTAGTCTAATACCACAAATCACTGCAGAAACACTCTTTCCTGAAATTTCCATATGTTACCTCCTTGGTTTAGTTAGCCATCCAAAAGGCTACCTAATTCTACATTATTTTGAATATGCAGCCTTCTATTAAAAAAAAAAAAGGAAAAAAAAGTAGATTTCACCTGAATTATCTTGAAACAAAACATGGCTTTGTCCAGCTAACCACTCCTAACTGTACAGGGATAACAGCACATGAATTCTGTTTAGTCTGGTTTCCATTTGCTCTGAATTTTCAGAATAATATAATACGCTAGTCAGTAGTTATAATGAATCATGTTATATAGAAATTAAGTTAATGGCTGGAGGGAGAAGAATTTGCGTATTTGGTTGCCCAGTTTGTAAGTGTGCTTTCCAAATCAATGACAGCGTCAACCAGCCACGTGAGAACTGGAACCTCAACTGGCACTTAAAGCCATTGTTAATGAGCAATAAATGGCTTAGCGTGTTAATACTGTTCACAAATTTGATTTGAATATGAATGATAGTTTTGAGGTATTCAATTGAAAAAAATTCCCCAAATTCCTTAAATACATACACTCACACATGGGAGTTAAATACTGTAATGCAAGAATATTTTGTACAGACACAAGTTTCCACTAAAAGCACATAATCTTGAAATATGGTTGAAGACTGAAAAAGTACATTTTGCTCATTAATTCAAGATTAGCAATATATTTAAACAAACATGAACTAAAACAGGATTTCTCTATTTTGAAATGATATAATCAATCTCATTATTAAATTGTTTTCTTCTTCAGGCACAGAATCACCTGCTTCCATCAATAATGATTTTTAATTATCTTGAGCAACATGGAGCCTCCTTGTACAGATTGTTTTTTAAGCTACTGTCCCTCACCCAGTAGCTTAAAGAACATGATAGTCATTTTGTGTTTGGCTAAATCCAATTCCAGCTCTTCAAGGCACTGTCTTTGACGACATCCCGAAACACACTGCAAAATTTACACCTTTTATATTCAAAGTATGAATACAATGTTACCCTCTCAGTCCTTTTGCTGTTTCAATACATCATTAGTAAACACATGGGAATTTTCCCTCTGTCCCTAATTTCTCCCTAACTCCGGTTCCAAGGCTGGGGCTGGTTTCCCACAGGCCTCATTCCAGCTGCGCGGCTGTGAGAGGTGAAGCTGAGCGCCAGTTCCCTTCCTCGCAGCCGACAGCAGCTCTCTAGCCCCTCCAGCCTTGGGCAGCCCCTCCAGCCTTGGGCAGCAGCTCCTCGCAGTAAAAGGTGACTTAAACAAAACAAAGATTATCAAGACTTATCTGCCCTTGAGATTTTCATGCTGAAGTCTTTTTTTTCCTTCCCCTTTTTTTGCAATAAGTAAATGAATGAATAAACAATTCACTGTAGATCAGCTGAATAAAGTTACTAAACTGCCTTCTAACAAGTTAAATGAAAACTTTTGCCTAGTATCTTCATATTTAAATAATTCCCATTCCTCTTCCCTCTCAAATACTCTTCTGATCAGTACACTGCCACCATCAAAAGCTTTTAATAATAAAACTGCTTTGAAACAATCATCAGACCAAAGGTAGGATGCTTCTGCTCCTGACCCCAGCATATGTTGTTAGGAGCCACAAATTCTTATTATCAGAAGGAATTTCTGTAAGATAATGGTAGAATTCACATTTTCACATTCATGAGCAAATTTAGCATATATTTGTATAGCAAAATGGCCAAAGCAAACAAGAACATCAGCATGTGGGTTATGACAGCCGAGCTGCTGGAGCACTCACAGTTGGGTCACTTTCGATATGAGACACAGAAAGGCAAATTGCCAACCCCTAAAACCTGCAGGCAAGTAGCTGTAACCAACCCCTCACCTACCCAAATACATCCGCTACAGTTAACAAAGAAGTCACTCCAGAGTAATTCCTAAGTACCTTGCACAAATGTAAAGTTCCAAAACAGCCTTTATTGCAGACCTTATTTTTTCCAGTTCCAGTCTTAAATCTATTTCCTGTTCTTTCAAAGTGCATTTTAAAAAGTTTTTAAGTTTTTCTAAAATCTGGATTTTTGTTCTACTGAATCTAAATATTCAACCAAAAGACATTAAATATCCATCCAAACCATATAAAGAAAAACAGCAAAGCATGTCAATGAGAAATACAATGAAATGTATTTTCCCTTGGGTAGGTTGTGACATTTTCCTGATACAGTAATCCAAAATATGTGCTGCTGTACCAACAACCTGTCCAATGTATAGTCACACTCAAATCATGACTGAATTGCTCTTCTTATACATTAGACTGACCTATTTATGTTTCCTCCTTTAGTGGGCATAGCTAACTCCAAAGAAAAGCTAAATATACCATCTGTCAGCAAGACAGGAGGGAAAAAAGTTGCATCATGACAACCTGAATTCAGTACTTACACATCCTTTTAACAATACAAATGAGCATTCCTAGTAACTTTTAACGGGCTTTGCTGAGTAAAATGTATATGCAGTCTCAGCAGTAGCACTTGTTTGACAGAGGAAAACAACACAAAGCCTCACCCTCCTATCACAGGCCCTGCAGAGGACATAGGAAAACCTAGAGAACAGTTACCAGCATACCAGTTACTATCACATGACAATAACTCTACCCACAGCAACTTTTCTTGCTCTTAAAAATTTGTTTGAATAACTCCGATTAAAACTCTAAACAAAAGGATGAGCTAGGGCAGGGCTATAAGAGCTCTGAGCGATGCTGACTCAAACCTTATTAGAATGTGAGCGGTTCAATCCTCTTTGAAAATCAGATCTTCTCTTCCTTCCCTCAAAAAGCTATGTGCCTGGCAAAACAATCCCTATTGAGAAGCAATGAACTCAGGGAAAGAAAGGCTTTATGTGTCATGAACAGAGAAGACAGCAGGGCAGTAACACGAATCAGGCATATTAAATATGACAAAAAGATCTCAATCTGCAGAATTAGAAATTAAACCATATCCATGCAAGCTAGAAAACAGATCAACAGTTTTTTTTCAGTAATGAATTGCTGCTTTTGTGTTTTCATATACGTACATTTAAGTAACAGCTATCACATATTCCATGCACACAAACTCGGAAAACTTAAGTCTTTAATTTCTCTCTTTCAGCAGTTCTGACTAATTGTATGCCAACAAGGTTAAAGTTCAAGATTTATCAGAACAAGGACAGGGGTGCTTACACATATCGGAACTGCAAAACGCTGTATTCACAAAATACCAAATATATTTGATTCCAGGAATCATTTGTTCCCTCCTAGACCTACAACATGCACTGCTGACATTAGATGTCATACCAAGACAGCCAACACGATGCAGACAGCTTTCAAGCAACAACTTGCATCAATGCAACCCATCTACTTATCCTTAATTTCACATTGCTTCTGTTTTGTGCTATGAAACAAAACAGTGAGTCTACTTTTCTCTCTTTCTCCTTTCTTTATGAAAGGGCTTAGAAGAGAGTTAACAACAGCAATTCTTTGCCCTTTCATAAAGATCATACAACTATGCATCAGTGTCAACTCCTCGTATATGAGAAAAATACCTATAGAGATGAATGTCAAACTTTGATTCTGTGACAGCAGTGCAAATACTGGAAGGCTTTTAATGGAAACAAATATTGAATACTGCATTTGCAAGCCCAATCCCTTCACAATCACTTAAACTGGTTCCGCATCTTTTTCTAATGATGCAGGAAAACAAATTAAGGCATGACCTATCCTGTTCAGAAAAACTGAGCAATATCCAAGTAAACATTTTCCTGCACCATTTCCTACAACACATATGTACATGGCATAAACAAAACAGACACACTTGGTGCTAGTAAATCTGAAACTTCAGCATAGCTGATATTGCTGCTAAGAGACAAAATACGTTTTAAGTTAAAGAAACAAGTATTTTGCTCTTAACATATTCCTAATACTGGTACAATGATCTTAGTCTTTTCCTGTAGCTATGATTAACTACTTCTAACTATTAACACATAGCCAGTGCCCCCTTAACCTTCTGTGCCAAAACAAAACAAAACAAAAAAATCCCACAGTCTGAATTTGTGCTGACAAGCTCAATGCTATCCTATTTCAGT
>JAUBOD010000601.1:1035534-1046159 GCA_032353885.1 Nothura maculosa
GTGCCAAAACAAAACAAAACAAAAAAATCCCACAGTCTGAATTTGTGCTGACAAGCTCAATGCTATCCTATTTCAGTTTCCATGGATAAAATTCCGCAGTTACACACTTTCAGCAACAGCTATGTCTGACTGAGGTACTTTCAGTGCATTACCTGAGAAAAAAAAGTTTATAGGTAAGATACACAAGACTACAAACAAGAAACTGGACAAGGAAACAAATGAGCAGATGATCTGTATATACACTGAGTTTAAACCTATTTGAATTTGGAGTGTACTTTTATCATGCCTTTTTCTAAACTAATCTAAGTGAAGTACTTATGCTTCAGTTTAAACCAGGTTCAACTGTGATTTAGTCGGAAGCAGATGAATTCCTTTCCTAATAAGAAACTTTGCAACGTTCAACCACCCTCCCAAGCCCTGTAAATTAATTCCATTTTAAAAGCCTCATCTTGCTTACCACATGGAGCCCAGTGGGAGAGCTCGTGGTCCCCGGCAGCCAGGCAAGCAGCTGTGCTGAGAGCCGCATGCGGACGCGGGCTAATCGGGGTGTGCCAGTGATAAACAAGCAGGGACAGTGATCGCATGGAACGACTGGTTACATTAGAGTCAGAGCTTAAAACCAGAAGAAACACTGATGATCTAATCTGACCTCCTGCACAAGAAGGGCTATATAACCCCACCTAGCAATTACCTGCCTTTGTGACAAGTTTGATATGGTAACTCATCAACACTGGTTTTGCCAGATCCATTTTGAAACACTCACCTACAATGCTAATTGTGAAGCATGCTGCATCAGGCAGACCGTGCACCTCCCAAGCCTATTTCCCAGACTACGGAGCAGTGGCCTCCTTCGAACGCCCGTCCAAGCGCCCCACCGGCTGCAAGCCCACGGCTGGTCCTACAGGGCAGTCCCTGTGGGTGCTCAGCAGCTCGCAGAGCCACCAGCCCATGTGGCTCCCCCTGCAGCAGGGCAGATGCCTGTCTCGTGCCTCATGAAGCACAGACTTGGGGCAACATTGAGGCATTAGCACCGTGCTGCCCAATAGGGTAAAGACAACGGTGGCACCCACAGCACCAGCCTTAGACAAAGTCAACTCCACTGTTTCAGCCCCAGGAGAGAAGGCCCCTGCTGAAAGCCCCGTGGCAGTTCTGCGTGACATCAGAGGGCTTCCACAGGCGACCCAAGGTGAAGGTGCTCCAACATTGTAATATCTGCAGGAAATAACCCGAGTAAAACACTTACTCAGCTTCTAAATTTCTTTGGCCTAATACCTGCAAAGCATAAACAAGTTATAACAGATACAGGAGCTGGCACCTACCCTTTCAAAATACACATTTCAATAAGATTTATGATACAAGTATATTTTGCAAATACAACACATATTTGTATCACAGAAACTAACCTGATTAGCCAGAAAACATAAAATTACTTCTTCATTATATTATTGATGTTTTTCATAAAATTATGTTCTTCATTAAATTACATTTTGTAAATTACATTTAACTTCTTTTATGATTATTTCAAACAATTTGTTTCTCAGCCTGAAACCACAGACAGAACAAAATGCACCTAAGACTGTGTTTTAAACACTTATTTTGAACAGTGGATTTTTCAAGTGATTAATGTCTCTCAACTGTTGCCCTTAAAAATCTGCAAGATTTAGAAAGTCTTTTCAATATACTGCTTATAGTTCTATAAAACAGAAAACTGGGGTGGGTAGAGGGGGCAGAAAGCATTAGCTTTATAACTTTAATCTACACATACTCTCCTTCAATACTTATCACAAGTCAAAAACAAGATAACTAAAATATTCAGTTTCAAAATATCTAACCTCAAGGTAACTATGTTGCCTGCCCTAATCAAAAGACCAAACACTGGTCAGAAGGTTTTCATGTCCTCTACTCATCTTCCTGGGCATTTCACACAAGCAAAACAGTTGGGCAGACGTGCAGCACTTCAAGTCTCTTGAAAGGTGAAGGTAAAAAGCTGTAGTGTGATTACTGTGAGAAAAAAAGATAATCTTGCAAACTACCAGTTTGCAAACTACCACCAGACCCTGTCATCTTCTGGGTCCATTTGATAACAACTGCTTAAGTGTATTGTTAAAATCCTTTTAACAGTCTATTTTGCTATGTTTAGATAAGAATTCTGGCAGTCTCCAACTTGCCGGCCATCATGGTCAGGAACAAGTATTTGAGGTATCTGTATTCTAGAGGTACATGTGCTAATCCCCCCTCAGCTTCATACTCGGCTTATAAAAACATGTGGCTCAATGATTTTGGCAGACAAGTATTGTCAATTCACAAGTATATGTACTGAAAACACAGAATCACAGAACGGATGAGGTTGGAAGGGACCTCTATGGATCTCTAGCCCACCTCCCCCCGCACAAAATAACTGTGTTTGTCCCTTTCCAAATACAGGGGAAGAAGGGAAGAGTCATTTGATGCAAAGATATGACTGTCAAGCTCTTACATTTTATGTAAATAAGATCCTTAAGAGAGATAATAGTTTTATGGGCCAAGAAACAACATGGTTTCAGGGAGAGCTTCTCATCCGAATGCTCTGATTGCAAGGCACTGATTTAGCTGCAAAAAAGATATTGAAGCGTTCTTTCCGCTTCTCTCTCTCTCTCTCTCTCTCTTTTTTAAACCCAGTAAGTTGCTCTGACTCCGTATGTCCTGGACATCAGTTTTCCACTATTTGGGTGCAGTAATAGTTCAAAATAGATGTACAGCTGAACAGCAATCTTGTAGGGGATTCAGTGTCACCCTCTTAACCACCAGAAAGATGTGTTCTGGTTTTCTGAAAATTTGCATGTCAGAGGAGGAGGACCCTGCAGTTTTTGTAAAACGGATGAACTAGATAAAACAGATTACAGCAGGCAAATATAGGGTTCTTCAACTTAACTGCTGTGAAAACAACGCCTTTTTGCTACTATGGATTTAAAATGAAATACAACAAGTCATTTCCTCATTACAACAAAATCCGTATCTGTATTCTTCCCATACTGTCCATGGAACACAGGAGGTCAGCCTAACAGCTCTGACTCACACTGCTGGAAAGACAGAGATGGGGCATTTCTTCCCCCTTTTGGACTTCCCTCACCACTTTAAGGATGTGTACTGTTCCTGAGTCATTATAGCCCATAGCCATCACCACTAACCGCAAATAACTCCCAGTTTCTGCTTGTATCAACGTTTAACAGGGCAGGTGATACTGTTGAGAAGTCCAGTGCATGATCAGCTGATGTTTCAGGCCTGTTAAAGACAGCAGCAATCTCAGAAAGGCAGTAAGAGCAGCTGGACAGAATGAGCCAAACCACCCAATTCTTCCAGACAGCATGAGTAAGAGATCAATAATCTCCCTTAAATGACTTGGATTTGCCCCACTAAGACAGGGTATCCCTCCCATACATACTATGTACAGATATATATCACATCAAATTACGTGGTTTACTCAGCTGTTAGTAAAAAAAAAAATATGTTTAATAATTTAATATACGTGAATTTTTAAAGAATGCAAGAATCAATCATATCTGAGACAGAGCTACTCCAATTACTGGAAAGTAGGGTCCTAATAGCTTCTGTATCTTCTTCAGATGAGTTTAACTCCTGTAAGCAACTGAGAGGAACCTGATTCAATACTGAATTTGAACCTAAATCAAAACCAGAAGCACGATATATACATCTTTTATTTGGCTCCCAAAATCACTATTACAAAAATACTTTCCTATTACCAATAGCCTCATTTTACAGTTAATTTTTCCCTGACATCACACAGTTATTCTCTTATATTGACATGTCAGAAAGTTCTTGCCCTTGCTGCCTCAGATACTTCCCAGAATTACTTCAGTATTTGCACACAGCTATAGAAGATCTGTCTGCTCATGCATTAAGCCAAACACTTTTAGACACCCTGGGCCCTGAACAAATTCTTCATATCAGCAATCATATTAGTTTTATTTTCGAATATTTTAATACGTCAGTAGCTAAAGAATCAAGCCTTATCACTACTAGTCATCTGACGTAATAACCTCTTGCACTTGTAAACTAAATATTTTTTCTAAAGTTCTTTGACATAATTAACCCCGATTGTCCATTTCTTCTTTTACATAGCAGTTCTCAATTACATCATTCCCAGTAGTGTCTAGTAAAATCTTTATTAATGGTACAAGCATTTTACCAGATTATTATGTGTCAAAGATATGTTTGATCATAACATTAGCCCTTAAAAAATCTGTTAGGAAGAACCTTGAGGTGATGCAGTGTGATCTCTAGTGCACCACACAGATCTTGTGTTGCAAAGCCTTGTTTCAGTAATATCACAGCTTCCTACAGATGAAGGGACTGAAAGGAAAAAGTCTGATTTTACTAACTGCATTCTGGCTGGAGTCTTTCATCCATCACTGCAAATTGTGATAGATGCAGCAAATAATTTTTCACTTTTTTAAAATCTTTAATCCTAAAAACAAAATTCTGCACTCCTCAGAAAAAGCAAGCCTCAGCCCTAACACCCTCTCTGGCCTTGAGCGCTGCAGTTCTTCACACATGCCAGATCAATGGCCTGTCTAGCTGAATGGGGAAATACATTTTTCTACTCCCTCTTTTTGTCAGATTCAGTGTTTTTTGTTTTCACTAGGATAAATAAATAATTGTAGTTGAGAGGGTGTGATATTGGTAGGTAAAAAGAGTCTACAGAAGCACAAACAGTAAGAGGAAAATGGGAGGAAAGCAGAAAAGGTCAAGTTTTTTAGATATTTAAAGCTCAGGAATGAAAGTGCAACACCAGTACAAGTTACGAAGCAGGCAATGAGATCAGTAATAAACCAGTAAAGTAGCACTTCAAAGCATCTACATTGAGTTTTGATCTGAGATTTAGCCAGCTAAACATCACACAGTTTTATTAGCAAACCTAGGAAATGGAAAAATAAAAAATTAAAGGAGGAATTTCTGTTGGGGGAATGCTCATCATCATACAGATTTCCATATCTGAAAGCACACAAGAACACAACAAGCGGAGAAACTGCAGACAGCTCTATTTTGAAGAGGCATTGTGGGAGCACTTGCTTGTGGGAACAGGTAAAGACAAGAGAGACAAGCAGAAAAAGTATTTCCACCCAACTACCACCTGAGCTACCACTTCAACAATTTCAAATGAAACCACCTGGCAAACATTACAAGAGAGATAGGTTTGAGCCTACAGAAGGAAACTTTCTCACAGTTGTGCTAAGCACAATACAACTTCTTTGCACAGCCAAATAAGGCAGAAAAGTCAAACCTAGAGATAATAGAGGTACAGCACAAATTCTGCACAAGGCATTCTCTTAGCAGTGCAGCTGCACAGATGTGGATATAGAAACTGCTGAATAAGAGCGTAAGAGATAGTTTTATACCTCCCCTAAATTCCCTGGAGTTCCAGTTAAATGAACCAGGCCCCTGCAAACACTGCTGCCGCTATCAGGAACATTTCAGTTGTTCTCACGCTGTGAAGTCTCCTGATAAGATTAGTACTGTTAGAAATACTGCTGGAAGACCGGATTGCAACTGAAGTGTGAGACACGATTTGGACAGAGGGCCTCATGAAGACAGGTATAGTGTGTATGAGAGCTGTGAATCTAGGAGCAGTAAAAAAAGAACCAAACAACTTCCTATTTAGATATTCGCCCTTGCCAAAGTGAAGCCCAAACACGATCAACTGAAAACTAAACCACAATTCTACTAAACAACACGAGGGCCAGATAATTTATGTTGGAAAAAAAAATCCTTTGCACTTCAGGCGACACATCAGCAGGAGCTAAAACACTACACAAACACTGTATCATTAAAAAAAACGCCTTGCAGTGACAGCAGCAATATGCCACTAACGATAAACAACAGCACTGAAGTGAGAACAGAAGGATCCTCACAGCATGAGACCTTGGAAGTGCGAATATCTTTGTTTCTCCATTTCTCTCTTCACTTCTTCCCCCCTAATAAAACAACTGACAATGTCTCAAAATGACCCAAAGACAACAATACGCTACCAGCTTCTACTCGGAAAGATTAAAAATAGTGAGGAGGACTGAATCAGACTTGCTGGTAGATTCCTCCATTGATAACAAAAGTTTCCAGGGATTTCATTGTGTTTAAAGACATATTTCAAAAGAAGGAAACACTTGTCCACAGTTATATAATGTATTACCAAGAAATAATGTCAACATGAAAAAGAGAGCTACTTCAAAATGATTTTTACCGGTGGTCTAATGTGCTGCTTCAAGATCACAGGCATACTAGTTCATGACTCTAACACTCCAAAGGTATTTTACATATGAAAATGTCATCATCTTTGCACTGCAGGATCAGCAGACCAAGGGTGACTCACCAGAGCACATATCTGCATAGAACTCTTCAAGCAAGACCAAACTTTGCAAACCCTCCATTGCAAAGGACGGATCGCTTTGGAGTTTGTCAGGATATTAACGAACACAGCACTCCCTGAGAATACTGAACCAGAGGTTAACACCACATGAAAATGATCTCCCCTATGCAGAAAGCCGCCCATCTCGACTCTCACAAAGACACCCTATAGCCACACGCTAGCACCACACAGAAGCGAGCTTCCCTACACCAAAAACCATCTATCTTGACTCTAACCAAGACGTCCTACAGCCACGCACTGCCCAGGCACCCTCACCTCATAAAGCCTCCCTGGGCATATGCAGCCCAGAGGAGGTTCTGACACATATACCTGGATTTCCTGACTGATTCCCTGGCATTAAGAAGAGGACTGACACAAGAACAACTCACATGGGCTGCTTCCAGCTACTTGTTTTCAGTAGCTGGAAGCTCTGAAACAGTGCTTCCACTCTGAGACACAAGCAGAGAATAAAACAAGACAGGCAGCTCTAGAGGGTGTGACCCACTCCAAGGCCCAAGAACCCACAACAGCCACTCTTCATCAGCAGGGACACAACCTGTTGGGGCACGGGGTTGTCTGCCCTTCAGCCTTCCAAAAGAAGGATGGTACCCATACAGACTGCAAAGCTCTGATTAGGTAATACAGGGCCATTAATTAATTCAATATTAATTTTTAAAAATGCCAAATAGTATAAGTCCTTCTGATAAGTGAAATATGTCATGCAAGTAACAACTATGTGCATTTGACTACAGTTAAGAGAGACTTTTTCTTTCTTCTAAAGAAATAGGATTATTACTAAGACCATTTAAAGTGGTTAATCACACTGCCACTTGCATAACACATCTACATGAACAGGGCAATAAATAGTGAGTATGTGTATGCTTTGTGAAATCTACTCATATATTTGCATTTTGCAGCTAGGGCGGAAATGATCCGAGGCAAAACCATCACAAGAAGGTATAAATGTTACAGGAGGGTTCTTCTGAATGCTGACGGGTGATCCTTAATCACTGTGCTAGGTATGTTTAAAACCTTCTGAACTTGTGCAAGCTTTCAGCCAGCTTCATCTTCACCTTGAATAGGCGCACGCACACACACACACACTCACACACACAGTTTCAAATACACGTGTTTTGAACACAAAATGCCTCGTTCCAAAAGCAAGTGGACAAATCACTATTTAATTAAATATATGAGACAGCACTATTTCTTAATTTTGTTCAAACAACTTAAAAAAATTTAAATGCTATCAGGAGAATATTCTGCAAGTGGCAGCAGGGAAGAGATTTTTCAGTCATCTTCTGTAGGTAGTCAAGGTTTGGCAAGAAAAAAAGCCCTTTCTTAAAGTTGAAAGCATTGATTAACCTGCCAGATTTCTGTTTAAATGGCTTGCTTCTATTTAAATCAATTTTTCCAGGCTCAGAAAAGCAGTTTCTGTTCCAATTAAAATGAGATTACTGGATAGGAAGACTTGGCACTGAGTGACAAACTTTTAAATTACTTTTCATATGTGGAGCACATTCTCTTCTCTACCTAAGGAAATGCATTGTCGTTAAAATGGGGGCGCGGGGCAGCTCTGACAGTGACACCCCCATGAGGCATTTCTTCAACTTTCACAGTTGAAGTGCAAACAGTTCTGCCAATTCTTGCATTCAAGTGAATCAAGAACCCAGAATATGTCAATAATCAATATAACATTCCTAAATTACTAATCTTCAATCTCAGTTCTGTTGAAACTACAATTAATTTCTACTTTTGAGCAATTCTCACTGCCACAAAGAGAACCAAAAGGATTTTTTTTTTCTTTATACAAAGTTTTTTCAGAACTGCATGGAATAGATGTGCAAAGAACTAAGTTCTAAAGACAACAGCATTCCTTCACTGCACGCTGCAGTGAGCAGTTCTGCAGGTATGCATGCTTGCAGACATTGCTATCACGATCTCTGAGATAAAAGCACTGTTTGACTCAGTCTTTATTTTTAAGAGGCTAATCAGAAAGATATATAAAAAAAAACTCAGAACTTCTCAGCTACATTGCAAAAGATGTCATTGCTAGTATTGTTTAGACTGCTACTCCCTACAAAGAGCAATATTCATTGAGAAGTCTCCTTTAACTATACTTACATGGTTCATTTTAATATGTTATACACATGGAGTAATCCATAAAGTTTTTCTGCTCGTGTCTAATAGATGCAGTGTTCCACATAAACAAGTAGTCATTCCTCCACCTTTCTCCTCTTGGTGTTTTTTTTCTCAATTTTTAATAATAAAAGCATTTCATGCAATATTGAAATACCATGAAGAAACTGTAGTCCCCATTTTCCATGCTTTAGTTGTCTTATACTGCTACTATCTGTCTGCTATGTCTGATACTGCTGCTTTATCTGCTATAGAAATGACCGTGCCATACCAGGGTCAGCTGGTGCTCCACTGCAATGTAGCCTTTAACCTGTTCTCTAGCAAACAGTTAATACTTATTCCACACTAGACAGTGAGAATTAACAAACATGTAAATTGCAATTCTATCAGAATGGGAAGTTCAGAACCTCCTCTGCTAACTTAGGAATTTGGTTTCATACTCATCTTCTACTCAGAGAATATAACTTCACAATACTACTCTTGCAAATCAAAAGCAAAGCTCACAAACAGGTGTGGTGAGCTTCAATGCCACATCAGCACCCTTGGAAAGTTGCCTTCCTTCTACTAGATTGCAAATTTAAGAAATGATAATGGTCTTCAGATGGAACTATTGCAGCTAGAGATTAACCGATGCAGAGGCAAGTCTGAGACTGACAAGCTCAACAGTTTTGTGATGTAAACAATTGATCTCTGAAAGGAAGTAGCTTATGTGCTAGTAACAGCAATAATTTGCAGTGTGAATCATTAACTCCTGCATTGCTTATTTAAGTTGGAGATGATCAGCAGTCTTCGCAGTATTTTATTAAAAATTGCATTTGGGTAATAGAAAGAAAACCAGATGTGATACAAACATTTATTTTTCTCCTTTTGAAAAGGAGAAAGAGCCCATGCTAGTACTTTTGTCTTACCTAGAGTGAGGCAGCACAAAGAGATCCAGCAGAGCACCCACACCTATACTGCTTTAAAAATTTCTAAAAGTAATGTCTACAAAAAAGAGATGGGCCACTCTGAGTCTTATTTAGTAGAGTATTTGTACCTTTTAATCTATTGATATCTATTGATTTTATCTATTGGTGAGCAACACTGTTGCTGGTGGCTGTTTTTCCAAAACTGTGCCATCAAGAATATGGCCTGTAAGGCTTGCTTTGGTCTGGTCTATAGAATGCTACCCAACTTCACAGGTTCTGCGAATTAACCTTCTCCCAAGATCCAAACAGAAAAAAAAACCCAACACCTAATCAAAACAAAATCTATAAAGTTACAGAAAT
Source organism: Nothura maculosa (assembly GCA_032353885.1). Taxonomy (NCBI): domain Eukaryota; kingdom Metazoa; phylum Chordata; class Aves; order Tinamiformes; family Tinamidae; genus Nothura; species Nothura maculosa. The sequence goes on from JAUBOD010000601.1 coordinate 1,045,342, forward strand.
ATAAAATGATAACACAAGGATTCTCAGAAAAATTGAAGTCTGTGCTTAAATCAAGTGAATGTTTTTCTGTTGTAAGTCCTGCTTCCCTTGGAGACGACTGCAGTTTGGTTTACTATCCTTTGTATTTTGTGTAGGTGATTTTTAGAGGCAAACAGACCGCTTCACAAGCCCTGCTCTGGTTATCTATTCTTAACAGTTCCAACCTACAGAAAGCATCAGCAGAGCAATTCTTTGCACTAGCAAAGGTCATGGCAGCTACTCGTTTCTTCCCTCTTGAGACACAGTATCTTGACTGGGTCCTCTGGGGAACTCTCTGTGAAGAAGGTGGACTTTCTTTCAATTGTCCCTATCATTCATCAGCAGTGACACAGGTTAACAGAACTAAATGCCACAGGATTTTATTACACCTCTGTAACACTCATATTGGAGTGATGCGGTTATACAACAAAAAAAGCAGCACTGTTTTGTGGTGCTTCAGCACCATGAAATGCACCTGATTGTGACAACATTAGGGAACTGCTGCCAACAAGAAAGTTTTAATTATTTTAGGAATATGTCTTTAATTTCTATAGCACCTTCTAAAGACTTCTTGACTCTGTTAATATTGGCTTATCTTCCTTATTTCCTGTTGAAAGAAAAAAGCAAACAACAAAAAGAACTGATTTGTCTATGCTTAAGCACAAATTATGTGGCACAATCAAGACTAAAGCCTTTTTACCTTTTTTTTAACCTTTGTTTACCTTTTTTTCTTGTGTATCTCCTCTAGTCCAAGGCATCTAACTGTTGGTCATCTAAGCACTACAGCATTCCATTAATCT
>JAUBOD010000601.1:1046259-1063497 GCA_032353885.1 Nothura maculosa
ACAGGCCTGTTGGATGTCCATCGGCTTAGCTTTCACAGGATTGATTCTCCAGTCCATATGACACTCCCCCTCCCCCTTCCTACTTAGTTTAAAGCCCTCCTAATGAGGTTGGACAGCCTTTTGGCAAATACCCGCCTGCCCTTCTTGCGGAAGTGGTTCCCATCATGCTCAACTAGCTGGTGGTCGTCAAATAGAGCCCTATGGTCATAGAAGCCAAAATTATTATGTGGCACAATCAAGACTAAAGCCTTTTTACCTTTTTTTTAACCTTTGTTTACCTTTTTTTTCTTGTGTATCTCCTCTAGTCCAAGGCATCTAACTGTTGGTCATCTAAGCACTACAGCATTCCATTAATCTGGTAAAACCTCCTCCTGAAATCCACGGTTTAACTAGACAGCACATCTTACCTGGTTAAATTTCATGAATTATTGGCAAGTGTAAAACAAGAGCTTCATTTACAGGATATGACCTTTTACTTGTTACATTCCTTCTCTGCAGCCAAGTAAGATACAAAACATTCAACTGCTCTTGCTATTTCCTTGTAAATTTTTTCTCTCCAAAAAAAGGAAATCCTGTTCCAATTGAGGCAAATTTTCTTGACAGCTGTGAAACTTTAAGCAGCTCAGCCCAGTTTATTATAGACAATTTGTCAGTAACTCTGAAAGGACTGGCTTGAGAGGTTATGAAGTTTTACCAGTAAAACCAGCTCTACCCTAAAAAGGGTTTTAGTTTATAGTTTGTTCTAAATTTGCTCTGAGATTATCTAATCTGGCCAGTGTATCTTAAAAACATCTAAGGGACAACTAACTACAATGTATGTCAATTGCCTCCGTATTTTTTTTTTCTGTTCACTATGCTGAGTAACTCACTAATTGACACTCTTGTAAAGTCTGTAGAAATTTAGCATTTCAAGAGGCCATATTTCATTAATTTTGTGTAGTTTATTAAGCTATAATTGCTAAAAGTTTTATTTTCACTGGTAGCACCAGGAGCCACATATGTTTTTCAAAATCTTACGTCTTTGAGGAAAAAAAACCCTAAGGAACAAAAATAAAACAAATATCCTATTCTTCCATATAAATCATATTGAAAAATGCTTATGAAAAGATTATACTGAAAAAAAACCACAATTTAAAAAGGAAATCCACTCTGAAAAGCCATAGTTTCAGCTTACTGTCATACTCCTCTTCACAGCAGCAAATATTGTACCCAGCTTTTTCAAAAGTAAGGTGAGAGCATTTGCTATTAACCACGTTGGTTTCTTAGAAATATTCACAAATATCCAGACTGTCTGAAAAAAATTTTTTTTCCTCTATTTTTCTTTAATTCTAGGTTCCCCATATTGCAAGTAGTTCATCTTTATAAGTATTCCCATAAATGTTTCCCATTTCATTATCTATAAAAAGCTCATCAAATCTTTAGAAAAGTCCTGAATTGTACTGTGAAGTTCATATGACTAAGCCATAACACAATTTAGTTATTACTAACAACTTTAGTCCAAATTTTTTATGCAGCTCATCACAGAATTAATCATTCTTTCTAACTTTGATTTCTCATTACATTTTGTGATTTTCTGCTTCAGATGAGATAGACAGATATTAAATTAAGCTTTGGTGACTTATGCATACATAAATATGTAGGAATTTGGAGTTTAAAAAAAGCTTATCTTGTAAACTATTTCATAAAGAAAAACGTAGACACATACCACTTAATTTCTTCTACATAACGGTACTGTTTATATATATAAATCGATGATTGAAAACAAAATAGTAAGTGATGGAGGACAACAGCAAATAAAGGGTGTTCAGTGAAAAAACAGAAACAATATGACAATGAGGATTACTGAATCCACTTAGTACGCTGAACACAAGCACACATTTCATCTCAGTAAAGAGACTTTACAGACCAATTCATAGGTTATATCTGTTTTGTGGAATCTGTAAACTATTTTAACAGCTTCACTCCTTCACATCCATTTTTAGGTTTCAAGTTTCTAGGATTTAAGGGACTTCATCAACCTCCACTTCAGTGATCCCCTTAAGATCAAGTGAGCCACGGAAGGCGACACAAACAAGTGAAAAAATGAGACAACCTCAAATGAGCTGCATTAAATTCAATCGAGACTAACGCAAAGTTCTGCACTGGACAGACCAACCCCTGCCATGGGGCATGCCCAAAAGATTCCAAGGTCCTGGTAAAGAACTGGTTAAACGAAAGTCAGCAATGCACTGGGGTAGTAATGAAGGCCAAGAGTATCCTGGGCCGTATCAACAGGAATGCAGCCAGGAAATCAAGGAAAGTTATTATTCTCATTTGCTCAGCACTCTTAAGAGCACATCTGGAAGTGTGTGTTTAGTTCTGGGCTCTACAGTGTATCCACGACAATAATAAACTTGAGCAGGCCCAGTGGGAGGCCAACAAGACTGTCAGGGTGCTGAAGCACAGAAGAGACTAAGGGAACTCATCTTGTCAGCCCAAAGACAGGAGACAGCCTTGGGAAACCTAACAGCAGCATGCCAGTATCTACAAAGGGGTTATCATGAAGGTGGAGCCAGGCTCTCTACTGACATGCAGAGGAAAAACAACAACAAAAACAGTCTTAGCTGTAGAATAAAAAAGTTTATTTATTTAATTGTTCTAGCAAGTATTCAAAACCCTCTTCAGCAGAGCTGAAAAGGATAACTAATCCCTTTTTCTTCCAATGAAGGAACTAGAGGTAGAAGGAAACACTCCAAAGAGATGGAAGGAGATAGCTCTTCCCTCAATCTGCTTGGGAACTGTGGAACTCCCTGCCAGAGTCAGGCAGGGAGGTGTTGGCCCTACTTGAGAGTTTACATGGGCTCAATAGATATTGGGTTAGCTGCTAGAAGACAAATAGGGTTACTAAACAAACAGAAAACATATCTGACTCATAAAGTCTCTGAGGTTTGAGGGAATTTAAACACTTTAAAGAGTAGCTGAAAAAATGATTGTTAAGAAAAACATACTTGCCACAATTAGCGATCATAGGAGAGGAGGATAGGGAGGGGAGCACAAACAAGGCAACTTCCTGTTCCTCTTGAAATATATTTGACTACAAAAATTCTTAGAGGAGTAAATGGAAAGAACAGCAAAGATTTCTTTTTCAAATGATAAGATAGCTCCATTTCAGGAGGGAAATGATGAAAGTCTTGCAGCACTGGTGAAATTGCCCAGATGCAGACAGGCCAACAATTTATGTGAACATGTGTTCTACTACACAAATGAGAACAGGATTCTTTACAGTTCCCTTCACACAATTTTGCATGGACTTCTACTTCACTAATTTCCTTCAGTGGGTGTTGATTATTTAATATAACAGTAAAATGAAATTTTCTTTTTTTTAACTTTAGAATTGGCAGAGTTCAGTAACAATTTATGTTATTTGGCTACATATGACACCAAAAGTAGACATTTTACTAAAGAGAAGTTTTTCATCTAGCAAGGATCTCATGGTCTGGAAGTAGAGGATCAATTTCCAGCCTCACCTCCGTCTGGATTCATGAAAAACAGCGGCAATACACGCTACTGTTGAGAACACTGTGGTCTAACATCTGAAAATTCAGCCCAACGTAAGGCAAGGGACTAATATTCCTATTATCTGTTCTTTATTTATACAGTTCAAGTCACATATAGAGGCACTGCTGCATTCTTGGCACATTGACTTCCCGCACTTCTATGGAGCGCAAAAATCAAGGAACCCCTGTCACTAAGCCAGGTCTTCAAAGGCCCACCACTGCACAGTCCTTCTCCACACCAGAGATCTGCCTTGCCAGTGCTGAGGGCTGATGCTCCACCTTCTCGTTATTTGAGCACCACGTTTGTCACTGGCTCTTCAGCTGTTCAATAGAAGCATTATCTTCAGCCAAACACCAACTGCTTTCTGAGTATGAACAACTAACAAAACAAAGATTTTTAATTATATTGCATAAAAATATACTATTAAATAAACACAGAATTATCAGACCTTTATGGATTGCAAAAAAAAGTTTTATTTACTGTACTCATTCAGTACTATTTGTAAGGCTATTGAAAGTGTTTTTTGATAAGATCCATTATCTTAGAGGAAGTACCAGCTTCTGTGTTCCACTTAAGAGCACATGAACAAAAGAAGCAGACTGAGACTAATCCGCCTCTTAGCAAAATGGTTTTTAGATCTTTGCCTCCATTTAGATCCATTACCTTTCTGGCTTACTGGAAAGGAACATAAGAGGTTTAAGGTCTATAGAAACAACGGCAGACTGTGATCTGAAAATAGGCAAACTGAATAAAGTGATACATTCAGACTTGATGTTGACACAAAGCACCAGCACAAAACAATTTTTTCCATAAACAAAATAAACCTTCAAACACAGCTATATATGAGCATTACGTAAGTTGAGGGGAAAATAAAAAAAAACCCACATGATTTTCTCTCATTGACCTTTCCTTTACCCATGAAAAATATTGATTTAGGAAAGTCAAACAAAAAGAACTGTAGACGCAAGCAAAAAAAAAAAAGAAAAGAAAGAAAAAAGCCTACCTTCTTTTCTAAATGTCATCTTTTTTTTTCCAGAGGATAAGTACAAAAAAAAAAACCAAAAAATAACTTAGGCTAAGTGAGAAAGAAATTCTGTTGTAGTTGTCCTGAGTTTCTACAAGTGCCCAGACTGTATCCTTCAACAATAGCAAGAAAACTGAATAAAACAGGGGAAATAAATCTCTTGAAGCATTTCTTCTTCCTTTCCACTACAATTAGCACTAAGCTACTTTTGACCTTAGACTTCAAGAAAGGATAGCTCAGTTTAAACTACTGCATGGGATTATCATGACTTAGGGCAACATCTACAGTTGTGCTCCCTGAGGGTTAAGAGGCAAAAAGTGACTTTTCAGCACATAAAAACAACATCATATGCCTCCAGAATTTTTACATACTAAAATGATATAAAAATGAAGAATTAGGGGTATTTTTTTGGACAAATGTAGTTAATTTTGTGTTCTCTCAATCTAGAAAACTTTCCTTAAAAATAACAATATTTTAAGCTTCAGTATTATGACTTTTTTGCAAGACATGCATGTACCTTTATAAACAGCAGTAAGCACAGTAGAAGTCAGAATCAAACTGAGTATCTGCAGGCAGTTTTTAGTAATTATATGATAGGTCAACTTCCTGTAACACAGATCAGATTTTGGACCAAAGAACAAAATAAAGACTTACATTTATCTTTGAAATCTGAAGTAAGTGTCGATGAAGCCAAACAAGCAAAATCAACTGTATGCACAAGTGTTCATCTCATTTGACCAAATCTAATTTTCCACATGCTAAGTGTTCAAAATTGAACACACTTCCTTTAACATTGGACATTATGTTTTGTAACATAATGCAATATATTTGAACACTAACATGGGAACTTAACTATAATTAGATCTAATTCAAGACATTCTAGTCCAATTTTCTCCAGACAACGAAAACAAATCACAAATAGATCTAAGCCCATTGGCCTCAGCAAATAAAGAAGAAAGATACTTTGATTCACAGAGGTAACTCATCAGTTATTAGTCCACAAACATCTGTTTCAGCCTTCAGAAAAACTCTTCAAACAAGGACTAAGAGGTTATAGTCTTTAAAAAATTGTGTATTGCAATATCCTGCAATTAAATATTCCATACAGGATGATTAAAGGATAACCAAGTAGTCAACTTTGTTACGCTAACCTTTGGTCAGAAAGTCCTGTATCAGTCAAAATGAGATGACCTAACATAAACCCGTGTGGTAAGTTGAGCTGATTTCCACATTCTGCTTCTAACAAGATCAGTTGCTTACACAGTTGCCTACCAAATAATATACTATACCAAACAGTATAATAATATCCAAACAGAGAGAACACTCTGGAACACACCAAAGCACAATCTCACTCTGGAAAAGACCAGGAATCAGCTTAAAACTGGAAGTGAATGATTGTCCTGGAAGAACCACCTGGAAACAGAACGTTAACTTGAAAGCTTGGTTAATACACTTGCATTAGCATCACTGCTGTGGCATTAAAAATTACCACAGCTCTCGTAGGCACATACATAAGTGTTTTCAAATAACAGAGGGAGGAATAAAAAATTGTAAGTTTACCTTACAGGTATTGTGTTGGAATGGAACTCTCAAGGGAGTTTCCAAAAACAGATGCAAGAGTTGTGTAATAGCTTCTCAAGGAAAGTGCTAAATGTCCCATGACCTTAAAATAATTATTTTTATATACTTTAAAAGCATGCAGCTAGATTGGATAACAAAATATACTTCAGGAAACTCTTACACTGGCAAGAAACATGCAACAGATTATTTCAAGCATCTGTACATCCATAATTTTTCTGTTCTTTTTCTTCAATTGCTAAAATGATATGCAAGGTCATCTAGAAATCTTAAAGAATTATCTGCATTCTCGAAACAAAAGCAAAAATACCAGCTACATCAGACAGAAAAGAATACCTTCTAAGTGACTTCACTTAACCACATAATCTAAAGACTGAAAAAAATATATTAAGTACCAAATCCCACTGCAGTAATGTCTTCTTTTTAGTTTACTTTGGTTCCAATTACCTTCCTGAAAGTGAGTATGATCTAGTAATAGGTTGGACTTGAGTTGCTGAGCTTTGCACACATGTATTTTTAATCCGAGCTAAATGTTAATAAAATTGTCTTTTATTGCAACTATAATATGAATAAATATAAAATAGAAGCAAATACATAAAACAAGGGTAGTAGAGGTGGGAATACTGCCCTCAGGACTGATTTTGGACTCAGGTATTTTGGCATTACTGTTGTACCTATGAACTCTTCTGTAAAGGGACCCCTGAGGCCGAATACTATCCAAAAGATGTACAATTTACATATAAAGAATAAAGATAGTTATGATACAGGGAGAAGACAGAGAACACTAGGAAACAGTAATAAAGTATTAAGGCAGCATCACAAGTACATTTTTGGCCGATTCAGGTTTTTCTAGCCATAAAACCAACAAAGTGGGTCAAAAACAAAAATAAATAATAAAAACACTGCAGTCAGTTGGTAAAACTCACTCTGTACGTGCTATACTTCTGTGTTAAACCAGAAAGCTTTCTTTCTTTTCTGCCTCAGTTCCAACTGCTTCCAAAGCAGACTAGAAAAGGGCACGCTTACACTCAGAATAGATTCTCTGCACAGGGAGCTCTACCAATATAATTACAGCTGTTTAAATATAGCACTGTACTGGCTAACAGCACAACTCGAGCACATCCCTGTACAGACAAGTCCCTTCTGTTTTCTCACATATAATACGTAAATATCTTTCCTGCCTTTCATCACAAGGTTGTTCATTACTCCAGATAACAAAATGTCTGCTTCTGTCACTTTAGAGTGCTTTCTTAACTCCTTTTCCAAAAAAACAGCTTTAACATTTCCACAAAACAACAGCTCTCTCTTTTAGTTAGCTAAAAGCAGAGCACATCTTGTCCTGATGTTGTTGTTAAGCTGTTATATATGTTGGTATATATGTTGATATATTACTGATGTTCTTGTTCACTTAAGTCATCTAGAAGGATCATTCAAGAAAGCGACATGGCACTAAACATAACTGAAACAGCTGCTGCAGCACCAGGAACATTCCCAGCTCCCTCTGTTCCAGGCACAGCCAAGGCAGTCTGGCAAACTACTGAGAAGGCAGCAACTCCGAACTGGCTCCACAAACAAGAGGGTATTAGAAAGCCTGCCAGGATCTTTTGTTAAATGACCAGACCACAGTCAGCAAAACTCTGCGGCCAAAATGCTTGAAATTAACCAGAGAGTTTGTAAAGTCTAAGTGAGCTTTACTGACAAGCTTATATTTTGTGCTTCACCTCTCTGACCACGATCTAACATATTAAATGAGGGTATATGTAGAAATACAGATAACTAGAAGCAACTCATAGAGTTACATTTACCTCTGCCTCATTTAGAGCAAGATAAACTTGGATACACCATCTCGGTGAGCATCATTTTTAACCATCTAATGGCTCATAAATTAAAATATTTTGAAAGGAGATGAATGGAAAAACAGATTTGGAAGGATCTAAGAACTCTGGAAAGAATAACAACTGTCCTGATTTCTGGAGAAGTAAACTAAGAAACGAAAAGACTTTGACTTGCATTATTATCACTAGCTAATACCATTAATTACATTTAGCCATCTAACTTCAGGGACTTTAGATGCCCAAATTGGCAGTCTGGTTTCCTGCATCTTAGTAGATTCAACTGCTACATCTCTGCTTTCTATGTTGAGAAATGTAGAGCACAAACTCTGCGATCTCTCTTCCTATTGCTTATATATGGAAGGACAAATCAGGCAGTAAAGCTATCTCCTTTAAATGCCTAGAGAAAATCTATGAGATTTTTCCTGCACTGAATAGATACTGGTGAAGACAACTCAGCTGAACGAGGAACAGATTCTTGCAAAGATTTAGAGACAATTTGTAATCTACTTCCAGAAAGAAGTCTGAGAATTGCAGATTCCAAACTGATTCTCATGGGAATTAGATATTTAACTTCCACAGACTCATTCTGAAAATCTCACCTGAAAACTCTTAGAGGAGCAGCAGGGTTAAAAAGGGGAACAGAAAATTTCCTATGTTTGAAGTTAAAGCGTACTTTCAGTATTCCTCCTACACTTCATTCTAGAACACAGTGTTACTGTGTGCCTAACTTTTCTCTTTAAATCCAATAAAAAACAAACAAACCCCACACATACAGATGCTCACTCAGCTTGACTAAGTAGCGAAGCAAGTACGTCTTGAAAAATATCAACTATCCATGAAAAAGGAGGGAATTCAGAAAAAGAAATTAAGCAATTTAAGTAAAACTATTTACAGAACCTGTGGTTAGAAGTGGGCAACAAAATGGCACTGTAGCAGTATTTAACTTTGGACAGAGTCCCTATGAACAAGGCACCATAAAATTCCAGAGCATATTATCAACTCAAGGCAGCAGTTCTTGAAGTGTGTCCTTTTCTTCAGTGATCTCTTCACTCAAATATAAAGCTGGAAATCGGTATACACTATTAAACAATTACATATGCACACATGAGCCCTTATATCCACAATAAATGGATTACTTGGAAAGTTTATGTAAAGAAGAAATAAATCACTGAAGTACCCAAAGCTACGAGTACCCTAAGCATACAAGCCTAACTATGGAAGCATTAAGATCCCTTACAGGAAGACTGTAAAGACTGGGATCATTTCATGATTTGTGCAATGACTTAAGAAGTCCCCTCCTCCAACAGTTTTATAATCTTTTTCTTTAGGAAAAAAATGGTAAACTTCAGAACAATGCTGGAGAGTAAACTGTTAGTCTGAAATACTCTCAAGGCAATTCTTCAGTAGAACGAACTACTAAGCCGCCCTGCCACCTTCAGAAGGTTAAAAGACTAACACTACTCTGAAAAGAATAAAATTATTCATTCCATTAACTTCTGAACCTCAGGAATCTGCTGTAGACAGGGATTAGTTCAGGGCAGTCAGAATCCTGCTTCTTACTGGCAGTTGTTACACCACATCAGAGTCGGCTAAAGTCAGTTGGAGTCTAGAAGGTCATATTTTCAGAAAAGTTGCATACTTGAAAAGGGAATGTCTGGACTGTTAAAATGTACGTAAGCAAAGGATACACATTCAAATTCTTCTACTGAAAAATAAATGCAAATGCTGTATTCATTGGTGTGTTAGAAAACAAATCACAATTACTAAGTAAATGTTCGCATAATAGAATTATCCCATATAAGAAACAACTTATTTAAAGCATATGATTTCATGTGTTTTGGAAACTATTTCTCTCTAACAATTAAGAGAGTTCTATTTTCTATATTTTATTTAATAATATGAGCTTGACAATGGATTTCTTTTTGCTTTATTTTAGTATACTTGGGAAGTTTTTGGTTGTAATTGGAAAAAGGCAAAGGAAAAATTCATCAGTTAACACACATATAAAAAAAGCCACCTGTTTGAGAGGTCTCAGAGAATAGTTTGAGGACTTCTGGCCTGAAGACAGCTTACATCAAAGTATTAAGTACATCTGAAATCATGACACTTTGTGTTAAGGCTTATTTCTGCAGGAAGAGATATGAAGGCTTTGTTTTTCAGAGTGAAGCTTCAAAAAAACACCACTCATATTATCTGGTCTGATGTGGACTGTCATGTAGAATCTAACTGGTGTTTCATGAGGGTCCTCATGGTACAACAGAAACGGTGCTTAGATGGATTGTCACTTCTATTGCCGTCTCATGCCACCCACACAGATTAATGGGAAAATTAATAAATTAAGGGAATGAGAAAAGTTTCTAATGTATTTTGGGGAAACTGCAATAAAAGAATACCTAGCAGTTGATATGAACAAAACTGTAAAACAAGTGACAATAGGTTAGGAAACTGCGAATATATTAGGATTGCTATACTTTAATGCAAACAGATTTGGGTTTTTGTTTTTTTTTGGACAGACTAAAAATTACTACAGGCAACTCCAGATACTCTGGTATCAATTCATAGTTTCTGTAACAGGTTTTTTTTAGGCATATTCAGTTTGTGCTTGCTAGGTATTTCTCAATTCTCCCTAAAGCTGTGAAGTGTTTTCATCATTCAAAGAACTAAAGTCCTTACATGCCAATACATACAAGACACAGGGGGGAAAACAAGTATGCATTGCTATTTTAGAGGTCTGTTTGCCATCAGTCTCTTTAAATATATTATCAGGTTTCTTTCACATAATTTTCTGTGTGCTGAGAAGTGCTGTAAACATAAACCTTCAAAGATCAAAAGAAATCTGTATTTGGCACAGACTAAACCTTCACAGAAGATCCAATCCCCATGAAAATATTTCCAGAAAACTAGGCACAATTTACATCCAGAAAAAGAAGGAAAAAAATGTGAGTCTTTTTTTTTTTTTTTTGAGACTGTTTGATGCTGTTTTGAGGTTTTTTCACCTGGTATATTTGCACTGTTTTTCTGCACCATACAGCCAAAGGAAGTCAACTTTGCATTCCTCATTCAGGAAGCAGCCCCACAGAAGCTCACAGGAATTCTGCATCAGATCTACACTTCTGCAGTTTTGAGGGCATACATACATTATTAAACAGCAAAAAGAATGCATGCCACTATCACAAATGAGCTGCAAAAGCACCACCACCACCACCACCACTTCAATATACATGCAATTATATTGAATTATATTGTCAAGAAGACTGACTATTTATGCTGGATACATAGCATGAATGACATCTATTCAGAAAGTCAGCAAATCCATCTACCCATAGACAAGACAAAAGCAAAGGCTGCAGGAAAAGCACAATTCAACTTTCTGTACCAAGGGTAACAGCTAGAAAACCTAACACAAGAGTACTTCACTTGTCTCAATAACCAGTTTATCTCCCTAAGTCTATGTATAAACATAGTATGCAGTCTCTCAATGTAGTATTGAAAGTTCTGAGTAACACAACTGAACAGAGATGTCAGCAATTAACTTGGCATCACTGCCCTCAGAGATTGAGAAACAAAGAACGAAGAAGCTCCATGGAAGCAATTTACAATACCACTGTCTTGCAGGTGCACAATCCCTTCTGCCACAGCTTGCCAATCTTACAGCAGGGCCAACAGAAGACACAAGGCTAACACCTTAGCCACCTTCTTAATAGAAGGAAAAATTACCTCATATAATCTCATGCTTAGCTGGTGTTCAAACCAAAGTGATGTTTTTGTATAAAACATGCTTCTCATTTGCACAAATCAACTCTATTTTTTATGCATAATACAGTTTTACTTTTTTCTTTAAAGCCCCCATCAGAAATAGTCATTAAATAACTGAGTGGACTTAATACTAAAGGCAGCAGAGGTGGATATGAGCACCTTAAAAGCTTTATTGCTTTCTGTGCCACACACCTCACCAAAATCAATGACTAGATTCTCACTTATTTAGAAGTAGGCTTGGTTCAGGTACTATAATCTGTAAGCTTTGAACAGTAACAGCCTGAGTTGTATATATCCTGCAAGAGCTTAGAACTTATCCCTAGGTCTGTAAAATCAAGTTGATAACTGGTAATTAATCTTCCAAACCTTCAAACATTAAGTTTTATGGTGGACTCTGACATCAGCAGATGCTGGTAATATTTGGCAAAATACCACATCCTAAAAATCTCAATGATAATTTGTTCTGTCCTGCAGGAAAAGCTAGTTCCTAAATTCATTGCATTTATACTTTTTTTCAGGATATACTTTTAAAAACAAGCAAAGAGCACAGAAGTTTGCCTCTGGCCTCAGGCATCCACCAGCTTGCCCGCCAGCAGCCACACCTGATACACACAGAAAATCACAGTGGCAAAACCCCACAGCATGAGAGCTGTGCCTGCGACTGGAATGCCAGGACCTGGGCTAGGTCAGCAGCAACACCTGGTGTAGCCAGTTTTGCTTGAGCTTCTCCGTTAGCCTCTTCAGTATGTATTTCAAACTCTGCAATGATTCCCAACTCTGAGATTTCAAACAACTAACAAATGCTGTTTACTACCACAAAAAGATGAAGCATCTGAAGGCTGACAAGGTTCAAAATTTCTTTAAAGAAGGAGGAGGAGGAAAGAAGGGGAAGAAAAGAAGAAAAAGTTAACAATGACACAAGTTTCTGATAATATGATGAACTATCACTTGGGAAAACCAGCTACTTGTATGTATTTTATGTATTTTACAGAGTTCCTTATACATTTAATCAATCTTTTTGTCTGCACTGAAGAGAAAAAAATGCAGTGGCTATGAAATCATAAAGCTGGCAAGGGAATCTGTATGGTTTCTGAAGCTCAAAATAAAAAAGATTGTTTCAAACTGACATCATCCCTTGAAGCTAAGTGCTTACTACTGCACTTAACCAGAACATACAAGACAAATGAAGCTCCAACAATTCTGTTAATTCTATTGTGCTCTGGGTGTCCCTGCTGGAGGAATCAAACTCCAACCTCAACCAATCTGAGGTTGTTGTGTGTGTGAATTAAAAAAAAAGTTTACCTTGAATATACCAGCTCCTTTGATCACAGAATCCTTAAGACTGGAAGAGGTCTCTAGAGATCATCTAGTTCAACTCACTGCACACACACGTGGAGTATGTGGCACAGGATTGTGTCCAAGCTGGTTTTGAAGAGAAAGAGACTCCATGGTGATGGATGGATGGATATGTGGATGATGAATGGATAAATGATGTTTAATTTGATGCTTAATTACATTGCACAGCTATGGCTCTTAAAAGCATTAGAAACATTGGATGCAGACAGTAACAGAAAAGGATAGGGTTTGTGCAAATTATGATTCTTCATGGCTCGCACAGACCCTTGAAAAACCTACTGATCACACTAGGATAGTTTTGCAAAACGAGCTTGACATTCTCATTTTCTTTCTTTCACAGCTTTCATCTTCAACAGGACCAACCACTGTCTGTTTAGGAATGATTTATTCTTATGTCAAGTCCTTTTCTCTCATTCTTTCGGAGACAAAGCATCAAGAGAGAGAAACTCACTTAATTCCTTTTTACCAGTATGAGGGTGCTGCAGACAAGAAAGCAAGATGAATTGTGAAAGACAGATAAAAGAATGAATAAAATTAAATGCAAAAATAAATTCTTGATTGAAATTAAACAGGAACCAATATAACCAAAAAATTTTGAGAAGAGGAAGTGACTGAGGTTAGATGTCAGAACACGTGCCCTAGGCCCTAGAATTGAAGAGTCTTATATTAAGAATGCGAGACACAGTGAGAATAGTGAACAATTACCAAATTGTATCACTTCAATCAGAGATAAACAAAGATTTATGAAAAAAAGTTTTGTTTTATGAAATATAAACATGATTTGATGAAAAATATTTTCTGATTTTATGAAAAAACAAACCCTTTAAAACTAAAATGAACTAAGAGAATGCAAACTCATGTACTACTGTAACATGCAGACCTTTCACAAAAATGGATTCATTAATAGGAAAGCATTTTCTTTCTTTACACATCCTCCATCGTCAGCTAACTATCTTGGTCTGAAAAGTCATCTCTGCAGCTTCCCTGATAGTCGCACCTTGGTCAGTGGTCACCTTCCTTCAGGAAGGACTCGGAGGCACTTCGGAACACCGAGCAGTCTGAATTTTCAAGAACAGCCCAGTCTCCTCTGTGAAACACAGCAGACACACATTACAAAATACTACAGCCTTTCAGACAGCTGCCCAAGTGACTGTGACGTGTTGGTTTGTTGGGGGGATAGGGGGAGGGGCAGGGTTGTTTGCTTTAGATTATTTTTACTATAGCAGTAAAATAGCAGATTCACTTAATTGGTTCAACAATCAGTTTTCAAAAACAACCCAGAACCAATGAGATACAGAAGGGGGGGAAAAAAAAAAACTAAAAGAGAGGGGGTACTTTTTCTTCCCTTCCCCCCACCTACTTTCATATATAATCACGGTGCCTGTGAAACTTTCAGACATCTTTTATCCTCAATCTAATAGAGACCAGGATTTTGATTCAAAAAAATAGACCTTGAGACTGTCATTTTTAAAACTGTATATATTTTTTAATATCCTTTTAGGTGAGCAATAGACTCTGGAACACTGCTACAGAAAGAATGGCTCAAGAAAGTAAAAAAATATGAAGAACAGGAAAAAAAACATATTTCATATCATCCTGTTAATGCAAGAAAATACATCAGTGTAACAGCAACAACAACAAAAAAAAGCATGGTTATACCTGAAAGCTTGAATTTCTCAAAGATTCACCATGGAGGAAAAGAAGACATTTTAAAGACGTTAATGAAGCCTTACAACATTTTTTTTTTCCAAGAACCAGGAAAGATTTAAACTGCAAGATGAGGACAAACCTAGAATATTACTGAGCAAAGGTTTATGAGAAACAAATGGTCAGATGCCTGAACATTCAAATCAAGTCTACAAAGAAGGAAAAGGTGAAAAGCAGATACTTATAGAGTAGAAAGTATCAGTGTCCTTCCTCAAAACATGATTCTGCATATAATTTAATTTAAAAAATACATATCAAATTAAAAAAAGACAAAAATAATGGTTGGCTGTTTTCATCAGCAGATCTTTTTCTTAGCAAGGACTTTTTAACTTAAAGCAGACTGGATTTTTACCATTATAATACATAACTCATACAGAGTATTTTACATCTTCAAAACACTGTACAAATATAAAAGTTCAGAACAACTCTGCAAAGGCATGGACAAAATTCATTTCTTTTCTGATTAAACTAAGCATGGGAAGGGAAGCATCACCAAGTTTCCAAGTTTCCCTTTGCTCCGGGAGAAATAAAAAACAGGCACTTACTGCTATTCCTTTTAAATAATCAGTCAGTTGTAATCTCTGCTGTGTTTAATGGCTTTCTACTTCACCTAGACTGGAATTCATGCCAAGGGATCTAGCACATGAAAAAAGGTCCAAATAATCCTCCTGTAATTCTTGAAGGCTACATGACATAAACAACAGTTGACAAGACTGCAACTTCAGATGGCTCAGGGATATCCAATTCCCATGTGTTTTTGTTCATAACTCGCAGCTGCCCTAGCATAAAGCTCTGCAATATATTATCTACACTGTCATCTGGGATCAAAAGAAAAGAACTTTATCATTCATGTATGCTTAGCTTCATTAAACCAATTTGCCTCTTCCTAAGAGAATTTAAAATGCACATATGCATTTTGCTTTCGGTATGGATTCTCAATGCATCCTATGTGGAACCACATACTGACAAAGGATTTTTCATTATTATTTCCTTCAAATTATGAAGCAAAAATTGTTTTTTTTAGGTTAAAAAATGGGTCTACTCTATGACTGTATATTGTTTCCTAAACTCAAACAAAATCTTCAGCAGAATCCATTACACTGGATAAGACCAGCTCTCATACAGACACAAAACGCTTGGAAAAAGTTGTGCTAAATTTTGCATTCTACATTTAGTAGCAGTAGGAGCGCAGTCGTGGAAGTCAGATACCAAAGCTCAAGCCTCTCTCAACTCCTTTCTGCCTCTGTGTTGTGCAGATATCTGAAAGCTATCACCTTTATTATTGCTGCATCTCAACATTTCCAGACCTCCTCAGCGTAGAAATTCCATGTGGTTTGGGCATCAACATATGTCTATATTTCCATCAAATAATCCAGAAGACATGATAGCAGCACATACACCAGCTTGAGCCTTTACACTTCCTGCTGGAGGACACACATCAAACAGCCATCACAATGGCAAAGTAACTCAGGCACACAGGCTATGGCTGATTAATTGCAATTAAGCCTACTGGTGACAAATTAGCACATCAAAATACTTTGAACAACTCCAAACCATGACTGCAATTTCTCTTTCTTTCTTCCCGTTAACTGGATCATGGATTTCCACTAGGTAGCCACATTATTTTTCATCAGATATTCAGCCTCCTAAATCTCCAAACTGTAGCCTAAGTCCCAACTGAAAATGCACCACATCACTAAAATTCAGTCATTGCCTATTAGGATGCTTCTATTTGGGAGGTGGACTGCCTTTGCTGTCTACAGTGGCATCATTTAAAATTATATTTATGAGCAAACTGGAAGAAATGGTGAGCTCTGCTGCTTCTGTGGCTGTAATAATCTACATGTAGCATTTTCTGTAGTATTTCTGGTTTCTACACTGCCTCATTCATTTCCAGAAGCATAGGTTTAAGGGCCAGGCATGGACACAAACAGCCAGTTCCCTTTCAAACAAATGAACAAAAATGCAAGGAAAGTTTAAGAGTTCAAATGAAAACAAACAACAAAGAAGAGAAAATTCTTCCAAAGTAAAAGGACTGTAAAATCATCTGATCTTTATCAGTCTACTAAGTCAACCAGTATCTTTTACTGAACAACTAGCAATCAATGTTTTTTTTTTTCATCTGATCCAAGCTACAAGAATTCCACCTACCAAAATCAAACACAGCTATCTCAGCAGTACTCAGCCACTGAAGTGACCAGATCATTTAGGAGCACTCCTTTTTTAAACAAGAAAGTACTTTTACAAAAACAGTGAAATCAGGATCAAAATAAGTGAACAAAATAAAGCGTGTCATTTATATGTTCTCTATATTGTAAATAAGTGTGCTTCAAGCAAAATCTGAACATAGTGCCAGAATTTAAAAAAATATTCCTTGGAGGCTGGTCTACTAAAGAAACGTTATTGTCTCACCTTTGTGTTTTTACTTTCACATTTATTTTATTT
>JAUBOD010000601.1:1063597-1078208 GCA_032353885.1 Nothura maculosa
TATTCCTTGGAGGCTGGTCTACTAAAGAAACGTTATTGTCTCACCTTTGTGTTTTTACTTTCACATTTATTTTATTTAAGCCCATTAAGAAACTGTGTTTTCTTCTGGCCTGTAAAAATCTTATCTTAATAAGCAAAAATTTGGTTGATATTGACAAATTACTTTATTAAGTTGCAATGACTTCATAATCCTAATCAATGTACTTAGTACGTAACTATAAATTGCATACCACTTATTAGATTTGCTAATGAGGAGGTTGCAAGGTCTTTATCTTTCTGCATATAAAATTTAATGCATGAAAGGCAGCAGTGCTGAAAACAAAACACTTAGGTTAATATTGGTAATGAGTTTAGCAGCGCCAAAATGTCAATGACTTCACCCACAAAGGTCTCAGTATATCTAGGTCAGCTAGATATTTGTATTAATATTTCACAGTGCAATTAGCAGACTGCTGGACTGAACAGAACTAAATTAAACTACATTGCCATTTATACTGTATTTATTAAGAACAGGGTATTTTGTCAAATAATACCAAAAAAAAAAAAAGGTTGTTTTCTCCACTGATTAAGATAACCTCTCTTTCAAGCTGTCAAACGACTGACTATGGAGTGGTAGTGGCTCTGAGGTAGAAAACTGCTAGACATAGGACACGTGCAAATTTTTGCTAGGAATCCAGTTCCAAATAAGTGTGGCTAAAATTAACAATACTCAGCCAGTTCTCTTACGCCACATCAGGGTAAAAAGGAGGAAGAAGGTATTTCAGCAGAGTATAAGAGTTCTCAAAGTAACTGAAGTGCTAAGAAGGCAGAAAGATCCTTCAAAGATCTATTATCATTTACAGCCAGCAGAGCTGTAAGCCAACAAAAAGTCTGGCAAAACGGCAATATGGAAAATATTAAGCTGACACTGGAATTACAGCAGAAATGACCTAGTCTATCAGCACTTGCGAATCCCTCAAGAAAACCACTCCTTACAAAATCTGCCAGGCAATCCTGACTTTTCAGAGTGCTCCACTCCAAAAACTAAGTCCCAAGGCAATCTATTTTTCAGCAATTCTCCGCCAGAGGTACTCCAAAAACCATTATTTCTTTCATGAGGATGTGAAGTGCCATGTAATTCTCCACAACCTGAAATCCACAGTTACACAACCACAAGCGTTTTCCAGTCAGAGCAGAGCACTGCAGTGTGGCTAAACCAACACCACAGAACACTCTGCCCAGGACTGGGCTAGCCTTGACACTGCTGCTCATTACATGTAATAATTACACTGGTTTAATTATGACTATTCATTTGATACAAAATAATGCTCATTATTCACACAGCAGATGCATCTCTTTCTGCCAACAAAGAATCAGCTCTTTTTCCAGAGGCACTGCAGCCTTAGGCAGTTAAGGGCCATGATTATAAACAAAAAGGAAAGACTGGATTTTAAAATAATTTGGATTCTATTTTATTATGAGAAACATTATAAAAATTCACATTACTACTTCAATGTACATCCATTAACACAACAGTTACAGATCTCTTCTGTTTCACATATGAAATAATCAAGGTTGTGGGAAAGCTTTTAATAACAAAAACAACATCTAAATTTGAGCCTTGCTACTTTGAAACTTGCAGTACTGCAGAGTATGGAAGACAGTTTGCATATTAAAAATATATATTAAAAAATCTGAGTTTTGCAGAAATATAGAATATACAGAAGTATATAGAAGTATACTTCTCTATACAGAAGTATAGAGAAAATATATAGAATATTTATATGCAGATTTATATATACTTAAAGAGAGAGAATAGATATAGAATAGCTAAATTCATACAAATCTCCACATCACAATGGCTTGACTGTTACAAATCATCACACTTTTTTTCTACTTTGAAGTACAAGAAATGTATCAACCATTGGAAGAGAAGAAATAAAGGTATTTTAACCACTCTTAAAACCAGGTCTGCACAAGACATGAAAATCACCACAGGAAACATTAACAAAATCCTTCCTTTACACGCAGCTGTCAACTCAGTCTACTGACACCATTTACAGTAGTTGTTGACACACTGTGTTACAGCTACAGATATATTTTTCCCTCAAAGATTTAACTCATCTTCTCATTTCACTGAAAGCAACAGCATGCGTTCTCTAGCAAGCACCAGGCCTTCTAGGTTAGTTAAAACTGGCAGAACATTACTTTATGTATTCCAGTCACAAGACAAAAACTAAATACAGGCTTCTGGTGTACCCTTACAGCTTCTAGAATTTCAAGCCATTCACCACAAAATAATCATTTGCTCACCATATATAAGGAGAAAAAAAAAAGCTGATAAACAAGGGTACAACATTATTAATTTAAAGAATCAAATAAGCCTGCAAATTAGTTCAAACAAAAGGAATCAAATAAGCCAAATGAATCATGTAATAGCAGCATCACTAACCAACAAAAATCAGGCTGTAATAGGTTATGCAGGCAAAAGAGAAAAAAAAATCAAACCACAGAAAAAAATTAAAGCATCTCAGGCAGTTTTATCATTATCAAAGGTGCTGACCATTCATAGGTAGGTACTTGGTCATTTTTGCAGCTGGGATTTTAACTGCTCCCATTTCTATACTCGTCTGCAAAATGCATTTCAAGTGTATTAGCCCACCCTGGCCCAAAAAAAGATGATAAGAGAAGTACCATTTTGTGAGGCAGTACCCGAGAGACCTAATGATATATACAGCTGATACCTGTGACAAACCAGCTGCTAATGTAAATGCAGGCTATTATTAACAGTAAGCTAGCAAGTATTACTTAATAAGTGGCTACAGCCTCTGAGGAAGCCACCTGCACAACTGAGATACCATGGAAAGAAGTGCAGAGCATTATCAAACCCAACGCATTCAGCCCTCTGAAGAGTGGCAGTACATAAAAATAGCTTGGTGCAAGGTCATCTGAACTTCTTGTAGACATAATATATAGACAGCATAGACATGTAGACAGTGTAGACACGTAGACAGCCTATCATCTTCCTTTCGGCTTACTGTCTGGAAAGTAAGGTAGTAAGATTGTCACCCATCCTCACCTTTACAGGAAAACTAGCCAAACCAGGAACTTCATCCCAACCTCTATAAATATGGTTCAGAAGGTCAGTGAGCTGTCCTAATGCAACTGACAGCACAGTTATCCTGTTGCATATGAACGTCATCACATCCAAGTCTTGCAGTTCCAGAGTGACAGCAATAGTTTCATTTTTGCAATTAAACCATGTAGTCTTTGGAACAAATTTCAAGAATTAGCTCTAACAGGCCAGAAACTAGATGTTTTAGCTAACACTGAAAGATCTGTATAGTTCTGAGCACTTAAGTGATCTATTTTTAAAACTGTACTCATTTGAGTTATTAGCAGCTGGCTCTTTTCCAAAGTCTGATGCAAATTGTTACATTGTGACGTATTACATTCTACTGAAATCCTGGTCATCTACAAAGAAATCCAATCACCACCTGCTGCAGCATTTATATAATTCTATAAAGTTCAGTGATGATAACATACAAATTTTACCTTGCAATCACAATAAGACTGCAAACAAGCAGCATTAAAAATAATAAAGAAGCCGCATTAATATGGTTCAGAATCCAGCACTCAAAAATAAGAAATGCTAGATTTACAGTGTTACTGCAAACTTAGCTCAACCCTAGCTCACTTCCATTAATGTATTAAAATGGACACTAAAACTGCACGATGCTTTTCGTCTCCACAGATGGGTTGCTTGGATATATCTTGTGCGCCCACACTTATCCAGTCCTATTCTCTTCTATCTTGTCTTCTTTATCACTTCTCCTCTGTCCTCGTCTCCATGTGCCACAGGCCATATCTGGGTCTCGCCCACAGTCTTTCCAGCTGCTTTCCCTCCCCAACCCAATAGACCCCCTTCGTGCTCCAGCCCATGCACCTTGCAGCCCAGTGCAGATCCCCTGCAATCTCATCGACCCTCTCCTTCCATGTCCATCTCATCACTCGAAGTCCTCACTTCTCTCCTCCGAGCTTTTCCTTTTTTGTTCTGCCTTTTGCTTTCTCCAGTCCAACTCCTCTGAGACCAAGGAAGCCTACTAAATTCTTCTAAGGTTTTAGCTGTAGCGATACAGACAAGTCTTGTACTAAAGACTCACAAATGGTTTTGCCTCCTGAATATCTTTTCAAGATCAGTTAAAAGAAAAATCATATACATGCTAATTGGAAAATTTCAAGTACTGTTTTAAAGCACAGTGACAGTTAAAAGAATTGTCAGATTCAGAAACAGAAAGATTATTAAAAAAAAACAAAACTTTGCGGAAACAGAGAAAGTTCATGGAAAAAGTTTTGTTTTGAACAGCCAAAGTCTGACAAATCTAAAATCCAAGAGAATTTCATATTAGGAAGCAACCTTGATACCCTAAGAGAAGGTCATATCAGACTCATCAACAAACACTTAACTCTTTCACTGCACTACAATACCATTTTTTAAACTTTACTATATAGAACAAAATTTTTTTTCTTAATGAATATATTTAACACATAACAGCAAACCTAGCATTTTAATGGCTATTCTATTTCAACTTTTACTGCTTATTATTCTATATTTTAATAACAAAATTGTATTTACTATTATATTAGCAGCCATTAATAGCCCACTGTTCTTCACAACACCTTTAAATACAATCAAAATAACAGAAAAGTACAATATAAAATGATGTATTTAAAAATAAGAGATTCTTTGGTTACCATAGTGAGTCTTCAGTGATTCTTCACTGACCACACTTTTATCTGTATTTACATATATGTAAAAGTAGATATTTGACTGCTGCAGAAACACGTGAATACAACTAAGTCCTGTTTTTTAAAAAAAAGCAAACTTAAATAACACATACATATATTTATATCATATACATATGCATTTACATAGATATATATTTAATTTTATTGTGTAATATGGTCTTGCACTGAAAAAAGTAGCTTGTAGACTGGGGAGGGTTTGATGAAGCTGTAGAAGCACCTGACTTTTTCCCAGTGTGTTTGCAGCTCATGTAACTTAACTGTAATGCCCAAACTCTGCATAAAAATTGCTCTTTCTATTACAAGTACCTTGGGGTTCTGTCAATGACTCAAATTCTTTTTAATTATCCACAACCAAATAATGGTCAGCACTTCTACTACAGTATCATCATTCAAAAAAGAAACCCCTAGTCTCCAAATCAAGACAGCTGGAGTAACTTTTTCTGGAGCAACTTTTTGTCTATCTTATATATAGTGTCTTTTCTGTAAGACAAGACAAGACCAAAAAAATTCAAACAACCCCGATGCATATGGAGTAGCATAGGGATTTACCTAAAGCCACCATGTCAGCATGAGACACAATCCAAAGCACACACAGCTCTGGATGCATTCAGAAGCTTTCATATGCAAAAAAAAAAACACCCCAATGATTTAGTGACCTTTACAAGCTCCGGAAAAAAAATATACATAGGCAAGTTCGGTGTGTTTATGCATACAAAGAAAAAAAAATGTTTTTCTCCTATGTTTTTTAAATTCAGCATGACTGGAGAGATTTATGTCATTTAAAGTTTTAATTTCAATTGCAAATTTTTCATATATGATAACCACAGAGTTGGAAGATGTAAGATAATTTCCAAAGGAATAATGAATATCTCTACTGTTACAAAGTAGTAATCTGAATCTCCAGGAAATATAAATCATTCATGCAGAAGGTTCATTTATATGGCAAAACCTGACACGAGGTGAAGCGACTGCTATTAGTGTCACATTCTTTTTACCAGCACCAGATGCCACCTTGCACACTGAACTTCCCTCCATCTATCACAAAGAAACTTTGAATTTGAGTTTCACCACATTTCCCTGCAGAGCACACGGGTTGACATAGCTCTGCTGCATGCAGTTCCTACAGGCGTCTCCATAGGGTTTAAAGCGACAGTTATTAGCACAAGTACCACACAGTGTCACAAAGACAATAAAACTGTAACACTAAAAAAAAGTAAAGTGACAGAAACAGACTTCCTTCTTAAAATTATTTAAACAACTTGGAGCGCGAGAATCGAGTATCTCATTATATCCTACCACAGCTGTTCAGTTTCATCAGAAAGCCTCTCTCTGTGCTCCTTCCTTCTTTCACACACAAATGCAGCACGGATCCTACTATTTTCAGAATCAGCAACCCTGCAATCTTGGGATTCTTCATCTTTCAGAAGCCCTTGCATATGTTTTTCTTCACAAACAAGAGATCCACAGATTACAGAGGAACACACAAGAGCTTCTGAAAGATGAGTCCCATAAGAGTCCTGAAAGACCCATAGCTGAGCCTGATCAATGACAAATAAATAATATTTTGTCCCACAATAGAAGAAGGTGGTAATGGGAAGGTGAATTCACCTCTATCTCCATAAGCCTCCCAAGAATTTAAGAATAAATACATCCAGTCTCTAAAATGATTCAGAGGATCCAATACATGGCTAACAGTACTTTCACAGTACGTATTTGTCCTTATTAAATTCTCAGCTATAACATATTTTTCAAAAGCATTTTTCAAAAGCTAGGCATTTTAAAATCAGGGAGGTAGGTGTGTTACATAACCTTGACATTCTTTATTTTTGCCAAAAGGAGGCTGCAGAAGAGCATTCTCTGTGTCTGGGTATTTTAGGTAATCTTTTTATAGTGCTTCATAGTGCTTTAATAACATCTTAGCCTGGAATATACCCGGTGCCTGATAAGCAGCTCACAAATCCAAAAAATAAGCATTCTTTGAAGTCACTGTTTTTTTGGTTTTTTGGTTTTTTTTTACACTGGATATACCATGCCTCAGTCCCTCTGGAAACCACATACATTGATCACGCCAAAAATAGAGCCCCTTCAGCTAGACTATGGATCCAAATTCCCATTCTAATCCACATCTATCAAATCAGCAGTAGAGCTGATACCGTAACAGCAAGCTCTCCTGATTAAAGTGTATATCTATTAATAAACTGCGGATGTCCAAATAACTCTGGAAAAGATAACTGTCTCCTGTATAATTATCAATAAAATTTTGAAAACAAGTATAAAAATACAACTGATTTTTCAAAGAGAAGAATAACCAGTATTAGATTTATGACAAAGGACAGAAGTTTATCTAATCTAAAAGTTATATCCAGACTTCATGGCTACTGTCCAAAAGCTTGTCCATTAAAATTGTCTGCTATTTCCTTTCAACGACACAGCTACATCAATGTAACAGATTCACAGTAACTCTTTAAATTCTGAAGAATTCTCAACAGGCAAAGTACAGGAAAATGTTAGTTTTGCGAGGTTGCTTAGCACTTAACAAAGTCAATGCAAACCATGAAGGAGCACAGAGATCAGACAGAGTTCACCCAAAGAAAATCGTATCTTCAATGTCCTTGCAGTAAGAAAGATGAGAACATACTTGAAAAGCTAGGGGTGTTACTGCTGCCCATCAATAGAATTTTCCTCAGATCTCCACTAGGATCTATTTAACCAATTTAGTCTCTACTGAAGATACTGTGATGTAAGTTTCCTGGGTTGCTGCATTCTCTCTTCTAAGAGCGAGATGTTTAACTTCAGTCATTTCTCAGAAATTCATACAAACTGTTCACTGTTTTGGTTTGTCTGCTGTTAGCAAAGAAATCCATTATATAACTTTTTCAAGGCTAAAGCATTTTTAAAATGTCATCTTTAGTGTCTGATAATCACTTTCCACTGAGTTTCAGAGTAAGACCACAATATTTTAAACAATTGATATAAACAGCTGGTCCTCCAAACATTCTCTGACTGGGAAAAATTGTACCCTCTGGTAGCAAGGTACTATACAGATGGCCTTTTCATTACAATTTCCATACATCTTGGACACTGAACGCCAAAATCGATACTGAGATATCCAATATTAGAGAAGGATTCCAGTGGGAAACAGCACATCCACCTGCTTACACGAGGAGTCCCAAGAGCATGCCAGCACTCCTGCTGCACAGCCAGAGACCACCCCCAAAGCAGATGTAGTATTAGTGTGACATTTTCTCACTGCTTTAACGATGAAATTACCAAACTTAGGAAGACAGAGCAAGTGTTTGAGATTTAATCCCAGTCTAACATACGTACAAAACCTGTTTGCCATTCCCTCGGTGTCATTTCCTCACATCTAGGCACAGTATGAGTACAAGCTGACACATGTTCTACGAGAAAACTACCTTAGGATAGGGGCTGTCGCTGCACAACCTCCCCGCTGCGAGCGATGATTCAGTGCCAGGAGGCTGTTCTACCCCAATACCCACTCCAGGGCCACCTTCAGCTCATTCACTGGCCTCACAAATACAACAATCCCCTTCAAGCCACACAACTCCTTTCCACACTGTAAGTTTTCTTCCACATTCAGACTTCTTGGAAAGTATAGCAGTGGTGCAACACAGATTTTAAAATAAAGTATGATATGTGATACTGCCCTACACTGAAATTGCATAGACAGCTGTAATTTCGGCCTATAAAATCTAGTCATCTCTTTCTCTCTTTGCGTCTTGCATTACATAGTTTTAGTAAAATTTTGTTTGAACTTGCGATTCTGCCTCCCAAATCAAGATAAATTTCCAAATCTCCCTTCCCCAAGATGTTAAATACCGTTCTTAAAAAAAATCCCTTTTCAAAAGTAAACAGCCTAGCTGTTCGTTCTACTCAGTGCAAAAGGTTAATGAACATGTAGTTGCATCTAAGACTACAAACATTTACACCTGATTTCCAAGCACAAAAAAAGGGCAAAAATGAATTAAGTATGCATCTATAAAGTAGAATACTTTCTAATTTTGCTTTGCAGAAAAGACTATATCCTTTTCAAAAATTAAACACCCTCAGATGATGAGTTCTAAAAGAACATAGCTGTCAATCTCACTAAGAATACGTTAAGAAAAAACAGCTGCACTTGAAGTGCTGAATGTTTTGCGCTCTTTTAGCCACAATTTCACTCTAAGCAAATTCACAAGACTCTCTTTAGTGAAAACTACCTTCAAGGTCAAAATCTCACTCTTAATCTTACCCTTAAGTAAATAACCAAGAAGGACACCATGAAGTACAGTACTTGGGTTCCTTTCTTGCTCCCACACTGCTAATCTGAGCAGTCTGCCAGTTAAGCATGTGCAAAACCTCTGACAAGACACAGCCCTGCAGTTGTGCAAGGTCAGAGCCCGGATCTGCATACATCAGCATGACAGAGGGAGCACGTCAGCAGCCCGCTAGGGACAGCTGAGACGACAAGGCAAGCACATAGCATTACCTCCCCACAGTGCCATTTCACCTTTAAACAACTTGAGGCTCAGGGACTTTTTAAGACAAAAGTGGTATTTTTTAAGTTGGAAGACAACGAAAATATAAATCAAGCAATTCAGCTCTTTCCATACGAATACCTCTCACTGAAGCAAAATTAACTTCATATATATTAGGAGTATAAATTCTGATTTAATTTTTTATTACAATATAAAAACAAATTTGTAACTGCAGTTTCTGTTCATTGAACGTACTTCCAATAACGTTCACAGCACTGGCTTTTAAAATAGCCCTCTGTGATTGCACCAAAGCAATCCAAAGAGCACTTACCTAATTTAGGTATCTTACGCTGTATATAAATCACACTCATTCTTAATCAAGTCATAAAAAGCAAACTCTGCAAATAACAACACGCCATTATATTGACTACTGAAAACCCATCTCAATAGAAGCAATCTTGGCTGGACATTGTTTTTTTATTTGCAAACGTATCAAAACCTTTCTTACAA
The DNA here is from genome assembly GCA_032353885.1 of Nothura maculosa. Lineage (NCBI taxonomy): Eukaryota > Metazoa > Chordata > Aves > Tinamiformes > Tinamidae > Nothura > Nothura maculosa. Next base: position 1,073,373 of record JAUBOD010000601.1, read on the forward strand.
TTCTTATTCATTACAAGAACTCTTTAAAAAAACAAAAATGCAGCATCACAGTAAACATTGCTAATGTACAGTGAAAACAAAGCTTTTCTAACTCTCTCTGCAGTAATACCATACTGAATCTGTCATACAAACAGCACATGGACAAATCATTCCTTACTTGGAGATCAAAAACAGCAGGGTGAAGGGAAATCAGAGGAAATGCTCTACTAGGCATAAATGCATATATCAATAACAATAGCTTGAACTCTGCAATCAAGGCCACTGCAAACAAACTGAGTTTATTAGCATGAGTAACCAATGAAAGAATCAAATTTCATTGTTTGCTTGTTTTTGTTTCTTTTTTTTTTTTTTTTGTATTCTCTTTCATCATGAACCTAGGGAGGAAAAAAAGATGAGCAGTAAAAAAGGACTATGAAGATCTATGTTCACTTGAACAACAGTTTAGAAATATCAAATATGAACCACACACTTTTCTACAACCACAGCCGTGGCCTATATTTTCCAAAGACTGACATACCTCTCAAGCAAAAAGAAGTTTCAATGCAAACAGAATATAACTCAACATGCACCCATTTAAGAATGCATTTATATCTCCAAAGCTTTGGAGTCTTCCTATTTATTTTAATAACAAAAGTCTCCTGCCTACAACTTCCTTACACAGATGGAAAGACCAATGCACCCACACCAAAAAGCAATATGCATTATGTTCTTAAAATGGTCATTCCTGGTCTGTTATCATATTTGTCATTCAGCCACACTGGTAACAGCCAACTGTAATGTGAAAACATGAGTTGACAGTAAAGAAACAGGTGCATCTGAAAAGATTGTACTAGTCTAATCAAATTCCCATTGTAGTCAGTTCCATCTTTCTTCATAGTTTAAATAAACACGTTGCTGTCTTCCAGTGACCAAACCCATACTCCATACAGAAGATTCAGAGTGAAAAGAAAGGAAAGTATGACAAAGAAGTGAGAAATACAGCTAAATAATATAGGTACAACCTTTATCAATGGCTTCCTAATATTCAACAGCAGCAAGAAAAAAAGTTCAATTCACTAGTAGGGAAAGAAATATTTTGAAGAGACTCTGTAGAAATAAATAACTTTATAACACAAACGTACAAACTGAAGGAATATAAAAGATGAGTAATTAAAGCCCAGAGGAGAGCAACTAACTGGATCTCAGAGTACCTACTGTACTGAGATCTTCCCATAGCAAAGACAGAAGAGCTCCTTACAATAAAGTCGTCCATATTTCACTCAAAATGAGCTGCTTTATCAAAGACCAGTATCAAAACCAACCTGGCCCAGTGAGTGAAATATGCCAAACGCATATTTACACAGGAAGCTTAACTCACAAAGATGAAAACCATCAGTAAAGCTGGGGAAGTTAAGAGTTTAAGATTTCACTGCTTTGTCTGCAGTCAGAAAGGGGCCTATCAGCTGCCCTTGGGTACAAATGTAACACAAGTATTTCTTTTAAATTAAGCATATAAACAAAAACGTGATATAATGTATTGGTAAAGGCTTCTTTTCATATTTCCCATGTTAAAATGTCAGAAGAAAGAGATAAGAAATATCTTGTTACTAAAAAGCCTTACACAATGAGTAAGTACAGTATATTTGAACTGGTAACATTTCAATTATTCTAGTCAGGTATAATTGTTACAAGTAAACACTGCCTGCTCCAAATAACTATTCAGTCTTACTGAAATTCAAGGTTTTAAGTGATTTTGCAGTCCTGAAAATTAAATGTTGAGGGCATAGAAAGCAGTGATCAATAAGCCATTAGTACAGATGCAGCCAGAAACACCATGGCAAACTCCCAGCAAAAATATCACTTTTTTTATGCTGAGTTTATTAACTTAATTTAGGCTGAAGTGCCAACACGTTGCTTTTAACAATCATTTATGAGAGTAACAAAGATTTAAGTAAAATAAACTTTTTATTTTATTTACATGAACTAAGAGCATCAGGAAATTTCTTTTAACTCCATGATCACAAACCTACTGATCCTCTTCATGGTAGCATACTGAACTGGCTCAATACCTACTATTCCGTCTCCTGTACAAACTGTGAACTTTTGTTGTTCTGCCAAGCACATCATACTTTTTTCTAATAAACATATAAAATAAACGATAAGCTGCAATAAAAGGTTTATCAAAGAAAAGGCCAAGGTAAATAGGATTTAATTTAAACTGGGGCAGATCAGATTCAATATTCTACAAAATTATGTTAATAAGATGATCAGGGTGTCATAGGGTAACTAAAATTAGTAGCTTTTGAGACAAATCTTAAGAGTGGCACATCTAAAACATTTCGGTAATTGTCTGAAGATAATGCCTCTAACAATTTTATTAAACATTTGCATAGTATCTGATGTGACATTAATTTCCAATTAATTAAAAACAATGTTGTAAAAAAAATAAACAATCATACCTGCAATTACAAGAAATAACACCATACCATGGTTTCTAAGTGAAAAGCAAAAAGTTGCCTATGACTTATTTTCTTTGTTTTTAGGTAAGGAAATACTCTCCTAATCCAGGGCAACACCACTTTAGCTAAACATAATCAAACATAACTTCTGCCAATGTTGTTGCCTTCACAATAAATACCTGACATCTTTCGCTCACTCCACTTCCCTTCTAAATTAGTCACCACACAGTTAATCTCAGCTGAGATCTGCAGATGAGATTTCACCTACTGCAAAGATGAATGCTGGATATAAACACAGCTCTTGGGAGGTGAAGGAATCTGTGCTGCCAGACTACAGGAAAAAAAAAATCTCTTTACATGGTTACAAACATTTGCTTTTCACCACTTACTCTGACTAAAGCACCAAGCAAGTTCAGGTCATTTCCTGACTGGCACAGCAAGTTACAGCAAGATACACATTCTATTAATTTTTAATTGCAGTACTTGTAGTCTGAAAGCCCAAAAGGGGAGAGGGTTTTCTTTTAAAGCATAAAGGAGGACACTGAATCTGCTTACCTCACTCAGCTCCGCTGGGGAATCATTTCCATATTTCACAGCAACTCCAGAATTCATGATTAGACCTTTCTGTGCTTGACGATTTTTACAGATTTTAATGCTTCAAAGCTTAGCTTAACAGATTCAATACTTGTTTCTTCTGCAAGATTTCTCTGTCTTGCACATTTTGCTCTAGACAGCCATTTTCATTTCACATCGATCCAGTCCAAATTAATGATGCAAGATCTTCTAAAAGAACCAAATTAGTTTTCACTTCACAGACAATCCATTGCTGCAAGAGACCCGTTTTGCACTGTGGAGTGCTACGAGAATGAGGGGAAAGTGCTGCTACTCCTACCCTGCAGATCTCCTAGTTCATCTGTAAGTTGTGCTTCATCTCTGCCGTCCGCTCTACGCTGCCTTTTCCCCAGCTATGCTGGAAGGCATCTCCCAAAGCCGTTTAATACACTCCAAGCAATTTGGTGATGTTGGTAAAAGCTCAAAGCAAAAATTGGAAAACAGAGCTGCAAAGATCTTCCATTCTGGGGGAGAGAAAAAGCACAAGAGAGGAAACCCCCACCTCCAGAGACAAACCAATCCTGCACTTCACGCTAAAGTTTCCCCTGCCAGTGAGCCTGGAGTTTAAGTGGTTTATGATCAAACACAGCTGTCTTGCTGCTGGCTAAAGGGTGCATGGAAGGGGCGGTACTAAACGCAGAGTGCAAGTGGGAGGGAGCGAGCTACACAGTTCATTTTGGAATTACAGGCATTTTTCCAGCACTCTGTATACCGATTACTGCACTGAAAATTATATAAAGATGTAACTAACTGGAAAAGCCACCTGGATAACGGCAAGCTGGACTCATATTTCCCATGTGCAACTGCAAGTAAGGAGAGCTGGGAGAAGGAATTGTAATGATTTCAAAAGGTCACAGTAAGTCCAAAAGCATCATTAGAAAGCCACAGATTTTATATAGCACGGTGATGTTTTACAAGTGGGAAGCTGTTACGAGAATAGGAAAAAGAATAAAACAAAATTTTATTTCAATATCCAACTAATAATCCAGAAAAATGCTTAACACAACAGATATGTGGACATGTTGTGTTCATCTCGAAACGAAGCCTCCCTCCATGCAGTTCCCCTAAATCTGGCAGTAGCATGCTTTTGCTGCAGGGTTCTGATATCCTTCTGAAGTTAGAAGTTGGGAATATTACACACTGCAGCTGAAGTGTACATTACAGGCTTGGTTTAATACAAAGTATCATTAAAGCATTAATTCTTGCTTTCTCTTTTTTTTAAATGAGAAACAGAAATAAATTCTATGTTAGAAATGGCATAATCCTTGTGCCTCAGTCAACACATATATATTGCCAACTATGCTCTCCCAGAGTAGCACTCTGAAAATCATGATGTGATTTTTATTTTTTTCCTTTTCTATTAATCATATTAATATGGTGAATAGCAGAAGCAGATAAACACAATTTATTCAGATGGCAATACAGAAAATGGATTAAGAATGAGAATCAAGATAAACATACGTGTATTGATCTCAGGCTAAAAAAGCTCTAGTACTTCTCTCTGAGTGAAAGTTTCAGGTCTCCAGACCTTTAGTACCACTGGGATCAGAAAATGCAGCCCACTCTCCACTCAGGAGTATGGAGAAACATCACAGTATCTACACAAATTTTTAACTTCCATCCTACAGCTCTACTTTCCAGACTTTTCTTTCTCTTTTCTCTAATTTTCTTATTCTCAAGGTTGATTTCTAATATTTATATAAATTTTCTCCCCTTTGTTTTTCACACTCACCTACATTTCCTCCATCTTTCAGGATTTTCTTTGTGGAGAGCATCTACTGAGTCT
>JAUBOD010000601.1:1089686-1103567 GCA_032353885.1 Nothura maculosa
GTCCACTCATCAATCCCACACCTTCGTAGCTTGCCCAGGAGGATGCTGTGAGGGACAGTGTCAAAAGCCTTGCTGAAAGACACCTACCAATGCTGATAGACACCTATCAATTGCTGAAATTATATTGGCACTATGGTAAATGAAAGACAAAAACAGCCTGACATTCTCAAAAGGTGAATTAGTAAGCTAGATCTGGAGAACAAAAGAAAGAAGAAAGAAAGAAAAAAATTCAAGAGAATTTTGAAAGCAGAGGCAAAACGCACTTACAGTGTTGGCGAGTTCTAAAAAACTTCCTCCAACAGAGCTGCTACGATTTGAGGTCTGAGACAGAAGTCTCTGCAGAGCAGCCTGTTGAATGGCATTGCTTCCACCATATTCTAACAGCTTTTGTAGTGTTAAGTGACTCTGGATGTCAGGACTCTGAAGGTCTCTTGCTCCTGAATCATATTCCCAGCTTTCTTTGGCTCCTGATAGGGCACCTAAAATGCATAAACAGAGAAACAACCTACTATGGACTTTGTATAAAGAGTACAAGAATGATCCTGCTTGCACTTGCACAAAACAAACAAACGAACAAAACTTTTCACCACTTTTGACATCTCGCACAGATTGCCAAACCCCAAAAGTAAATAAATAAATAAACATCTGCAATGCATAGAATATTTACCAAACTACAATATTCAAAAGTGGAAATAACAGCATTTGTATATATTATTTTGTAAAAGTAAAAACAAAATAATTTACAAAAGCTACAAAACCGTGAAAGAAAGTGTCAATTTTTATTTCAGAACAAAGGGTAGCATTAATTTAAGTACAAAACAGGAAGAATACAATTCACTTGTTTATGTTCACTGATGTAGTATCAAAAATCTCCTGTGTGTGCAATTTATCAATTTTTTGGTTAGCTTTGTCTTTCTAATCAATTATCTTTATAATATATGTCTATATTCAATCTACAATCAAGGATTGCTTGCTATAGCTCAGGTTTCTAGGAAATGTACATCAGCAGCTATTTCATCACAAATAAGCTTAATATCCAAAAATATTTCTAAGTCAACTCAAAACTGAGATTACAAGTAGAGCTAAACTGCAAACCCAGCACACCATCAACAAGCCATACATAATTGCCAGCAATGTTACCATCAAGGCTAGATTAAAAGCACTCCCTTCTTAACAGTTGTTTTCCCTCTCTGAAACCCTCATCAGCACTGTAAGTGACCATTTACTAATCAGTGTGATTAGCATCATACGATCATTACGGTTGGAAAAGACCTTCAGGATCATTTGAGTAAGTTCTTCACCACCCTGCCTGCTAAAACATGTCTCCAAGTGCCTCATCTACATGTTTCTTGAACACTGCAAGAGATGCTGACACCACACTTCCATGGGCAGCCTGTTCCAAGGCTTCACCACTTGTTCTGTACGGAAATTCTTCCTTATATCTGACCTGAACTTCCCCTGGCACAACCTAGGGCCATTTCTTCTTGTCCTGTTTTCTGTCGTTATTTGTGGGATCAGCCCATGCCTCACTACAGCCTCCTTTCGGGTAGCTGTACAGATCAATAAGGCATCCCCAGAACCTCCTTCTTTTCCAGACTAAATACCCCCAGCTCCCTTAGCAGCTCCTCACACAGTCTCTGCTCCAGCCCCTCAGCAGCTTCACTGCTCTTCTCTGGACACTCTCCAGCACCTCCATGTCCTTCTTGTAGGGAGGGGCCCAAACCTGAACATTCGAGGTGCAGCCTCCCCAGCACTGAGTCCAGGGGGACGATCCCTTCTCTGCTTCTTGGCCACCCTGCTCCTGATAGGAGCCAGGAGGCCCTTGGCCTTCTGGGCTACCGGGGCCCCTGCTGCCCATGTCCAGCTGCTGCCGACAGATCCCCCTGGGCCTTTTCTGCCCCTCTGTCCCAGGCCTGGGCGCTGCGTGGGGCTGTTGGGAGCAAAGGGCAGGACTCAGTACTTGATCTTGTTGAAATGGCCAAGTGAATTGTTACCTATTCAGTAAAATGGGAGCAACAATATACTGTCTCATGAATAATTAGAAGAATGTCTTTTTTCCTCCCTCCAAGAAAACGGAAGGCGAAAATGTGCAATGACAAAAATAGCCAAAAGAGAAGCATGACAGCACTAGTCAGAAGCTTTAGATCAATATCCCTGTAAAACATATATGCATGAAACACCAATTTAAGAACCCACAGGTGCTTTCTCCAGCTTACTACAAAGAGAATATGCTAGTCTTTCAAAACTTAAACAGAAAACAGTTATTTTGTGTTAATTACTAAATACAAAATTACATTTTGTCCTACCATAACAACAGGATTCATTATCACTGACAGAGGTAATGATTAAAGATGAAGATAAATTAAATTACTTTTACATGAAGACTACATATATATCATCATACTTAATCTAATTACATTCTGCAAGCTTTACAAAACAGCCAAGCTAGGGCACTAACAGTTATTTCCCATTCAAAGCATGACTACGTTATGTGCAGTCTGCACTACAACTGGCAACGAAGCACAATGTTAGTTATCTCTGCCCTCTTGTGGCTACAGCATCTCCAAAAAATTCCTGTAAGGAAGGCAGCTGAAACAGGGAAGATATCTCCGGAGCCTGGGAAACATCTCTGTCTTCTGCCAGTTAGAGAAGGGCATAGGAGACAACCACAATATCCATGCAGATAACAGCCACAGAACTGAGAGTAGGCTCTATCATATAGACATTCTTGTTTTCACAGAGCTAAACATATGTTCAGCACTATGATCTGCACTGTAAGTTTCTATAAGTCAAAAGATCACATTTTGAAAAAGAGCTCTCATCACTAATTACATTAACATCAACTTTTCCTTGAAAATATAAGGAAATATAGCAAGGGATCCCTGCTATAACCCTGAAATGACTTGTAAAGCTGTGCCAGTTCCCGCATCATCTATCTGTCAGAGACAAATAAAAAAATCTCCAGGAAAGATGTGACCCTGTTTTCACTCAGGAAGTGTTCTGCAAAGCTCAACTCTGTAATCCTAATCTAAAATAAACATTTGAAAAAGTGCAGGCAGATTGAGGACTCTTACTGGGTTTAAATCTGATCTCTAATTTGGGCCAGTATTTTCCTGAAAGTCAACAGAACTCTTAGCCTTTAAAAACAAGGTTGTAAATGTTATGCTTCAACTTAGTGAAGATTCAGTCTAGGATTGTCAAAATTGGAATTTGTAACATAGATGACAATTCAGTGAGATCATACACTGTATTTGACATACACATGGTCCTAACTCCTGCTCCTTACAGAAGTAACTAGAAAGACGGGTCTTTAGGTACGATGCCACACAAAGAGCTGACAGCAGGTTTGGTAACCAGGAAACAATATTAGATATTGGTATAATAAACAAATAGGACTTCATAATGTCTTCCTTACAGTCTTTACAGAAGAGAAGACTCAGTCTTTGCAGAAATTTATACATCTAATAGCAGTATTCCTTGTTCTACAATTTCATATAATCATGCCAAACATGAGATTTGTCTGAAAATAATTAAAATTATTGAATTTCACAGATAATATGCATGCAGCAGAAATTACACTATTTCAACAACCAAGTGGAAAAATTATTTAGTTGCATAGTATTTGTATCAGTCAAGTAACAGAAAGGCATATAATTGTTCTTAAATTATATAATCACCATTTCAATTACTCAGTAAGACAGCCAAATACATCTTCGAAGGACAGAATGAATACACTAGACATTTCTATAAAAAAAGCAGTAGAAATATCACTTTCTCATTAGGAAAGCTTGAGACATAGCCTAGTCCACATGCCCATGGAGGTGGACATAAGGTGACTGCAAAAAGCTGCAAAAGGCAACTTCCTAGAAAAAAAAGGTCAAGCAGAGAAGCAAAAAAAAAAAAAAACCTCTTTCATTTGCTGTTCAAACTTTCCCATTTTACAGGAGAACTAGAAATAGAGGAAAAGAAAAAAATCTTACAAGTGTGGGGATAAAGATATATTATTAGCACCACAAGTGTGTTTATCATTTTCACACAGAGAATTTCTAAACAAAATAATAGTCCTCAAAAAACTTGCAACAAGATATGAACATTCGTTTCTGTTTCTTTTCTTCTCTCTTATAACCTCAGAAAATAGGAGGTTCTGACATCAACAGATTGAAAACAATGACAAAAAGGTTGAATTTAAATATTTAAAAAACACATTGCACTTTATACAGTGAAGTCTCTTATACGTTTAAAGGATAAGTGTCAAACTCAAAACTGATACTTTCACCCAGGAGAGCTTTTTACCTAAATATTCTTTCATTACTTTCCTAATATGATTAGCATTGTCTGTCTTGACCAGCAAATGAATCATAGAAGATGTTCTGTTACAGCAAACATTTATTTGGTATGAGCAAGTTTATGTTTCTAATGCTTTGCAGAACACCTAGAATATGTCTGAATATTCTAGAAGCAGGAATATCCATTACAGAACTAGAAAACCTAATGATTATTTGAAATATTTAAGATTCATCTTTTGCAGGTTTTTCAGCTCCCTCTGCTCTTATTTACCCACTTAATATTTAAATACTCCATTAATACTTAATATTTTACACACTTTATAACCTCACATTTATAAAAAACAAAGAAGAGCTTGGTCTGATCATGGCATGACACATGCAAATATGAGATTCTGTAACAACAGATAAAGTTTCAGATGTTATTTACAAAACCGTTTAAAATAATTTAGAGTAATTCCTTTGAATAATATAACTCCAATATATAAATATTTATGTTAAATCAGATTACAAAACAATATGAAAGATAACATGCAGCAAGTATACGATGATTACTGATTTATCTCCACCTTTCATATTTGGGAAATCTGAAACAGGACAATGAACAAAAGCAAATAACCAAAACTGAAGACTACCAGAAAATAAAGTTTTCAATCCACAAGTTCTGACAAAATTCACTCACAGAAATGAATTCTGTACATTTCTGTAACACCAGCCTTCTGATAAGAAACAAAACAACAACAACAAAAAAGCAGGTTGTTTAATGAAACAGACACTTTTCTTGTTTCTATGCTGCTGACCAGGGGCGCAGGAGTACAGGTCTTTTCATACCCCACTCCTAGTTGCAAGACTTCTGGAAATTGAATTCCCAAATTCCTCACACTGTTGCAGGGTCCTGAAATCCTCTGTGTATGTGAAGTAGTTCACAGATTTTTCAACATTGACCATGAAGGCCAAGGAGTCTATAGCAGCTGAGACAACAAAAAGCAAGGTAAAGGACTGAGAGTACTTCAAACATCAAAGTTATCTGCACAAAATATTTCCCTTTTCACAAACAGTAACTTTTCTACTAAAACATTGGTCAAAAACTTCTAGAGGAATTCTCATGCTCTTCTGTTTACTAAAATCACTATAGCTTCCTACAGATGGCTCAGCTAATCATATGTCAGAATACAGTAAGTCCATCTTCTTGGATTGTCTCCACTATTTGCTTCAAAGAAGCATTTCAGAACAGCAAGATAAAAATACTTTAACAGTTATAGAAATTGCAATTTATAATAAATTCTATTTATTATTGCTCTTCTCAAACACAGATGGATAAGAATGTTTACTCAAAAATATAGTATTCTCATAAACACCCATTTCCAGTCCTAGAACAACTTAGAATAACTTCTCTTGCTTTTGAAAAAGATTACACATTTTTAAATGAACTACCAACTCAGCATCCAGTCCCAGAAAAAATTTTCATTAGAATATGCACAGAAGGCTTCTACAATGCCCCAAAAGAAAAGAATTTTCTGTGCAAGGAGTAATTAAGCATTAAATTTTGAGAACCCCTCTAGGACTAACCTGCTGGATCACTACTAAACGTTTTTCTTCCTATACCTGTTTTCAGATTTGATGAACTCTGCACAGAAGATGCCATGTTAGATTATGTTATTTCTGCTCTTTTCTCCTTAGGATTGGAAGTGAGGATAACAAGTTGTAACAGAAGTAAACTGCAACTAGACTAAGTAGGGCCACTTACTGCAGAGAATTCTGTTTCATGAAACTATCTGAAGGGAAAAACGAAACAATTAAAATCATTTTTGCTTTAAAAAGAAAAAGGCTTGGACTTTTAGAAAATCACCTTTGACACCTCTGATGATCTTTGCTTAGATTCAGGGTTTCCTACATAGTTCAAAGAGCAACTCCTCAAAATGCTTTTATAACATATCAAGACATGCAAAAATATTTTGAAAGCATTTTATATGTCATGGGTAACATAATAATCATGAAACACAATGGGCAAGTCTGATGAATACTTTTGAAAAAGCAGTATTACTTTTGCTCAAATTACAGTTTTCTCTGTATATGAAGAAGCCTCCCCAACTTCCATTCAAGATGCTCTCAATTTGGATTGGACCTTAACTCACATGAACTAAAGTTAAAAAAAAAAAAAAAGACTGATTTTATGGCTTGTTATTCCAGAAATTATAGTATTTCAGATCTACACTGTTAATGCTGGAGGTAGGCAAGCTTAAGTGCATGTTACTTAAAATTAACACAATTTCATATGTAGATAAATAGAGCCTAGGAAATATTTACAACAGCTTTTCACACTAGACAACTCCAGGCTGAAACTATGCTCAGAAATCTGCATAAGAAACTGCAGTATCTATGGGTTTATATGACCTTTAACTCCACAGCACTTAATTAAATATAGTCTAAATAAATCTAATCACCACATCAATTTGTTGAAAGCAATTTATTTTTAGTAAGGACAAATACCGAGTCAATATAAGGCCAATATAAGGAAATTCTGCCCAAGCTAATATTTTTCCTTAAGCCTCAAATGATACTGCCAAGTTGTCAGAAGCAGATGCAGGTTTAGCTTATGAGCACACTTATGACTGGGTATTAAGAAAGTCGAGTCCTGTACCTTGATCAAAACTCAGTCTCCTTACTTTTGTATTCTACTTCAGAACAGAGGAGAAGAAATATTTGTTGGACAAAATTATTAGAGTAATCTTTCATCACTGATAAGAATTGACAGGTGAGAAATAAAGTTCATTAAGTAACTAGGACTTGTCTAATTATTCCTCTGCTTCATAATGAGGTGCAATAATTATGGATACCAAAGATCATATTGAGGTTTACTTAGATAAACATCTATTTTTGAACTCTGTGAAGGAACTGTCAACACCTATAGGAAAAGCCTGCACAAAATGCTGACTAGTAATCTCCATAGAATCATACACAAACTTTCAGTGCAAAAAGCCCCATCCAAAAAGGTGGATTCCTTTGCTTTAGATAACCTTGCTCAGTGGCAATTAAATAAATTTGAAAATTTTGTAATTTATGCACTCCACACGGATACAAGATAAAAGCAAGATAAAAGCCTTCAAGCAACAGCAGCAGCTGACACATCATACAAGAAACAAGTCTTGAGAAGAGCCATATAAACAGTCTTTGGAGATAGGCATTATCAAAACCAGTGTACTCTGCTGGAAGAAAAACAAAACACACAAAACAAGAGCATCCATCAAGTTTAAATGTACATATTAGCAAATTATGACATCTCCTGTCTTAAACACGTTTAGAAAGCAATAGCAAGCTGTCCAGTATAATAAAATCCGAACACGAACAAGAGTGCATGAGCCTCCAAAGACATGAAAGGCATGGAGCCATACACAGCTCCTAAGTCAAGCTTGACTGCAGATACCATTCCTCAACTCGTTGTGTTCATGCTCTGTGCACTGTTTATATCACTGAGTTACACTACAATGGTGTTTCCTGGCCTCTTTAAGAAAATATCTGTAGAATATCTTAGACATTGCTGCCACGGTAGTATTCTTTTACAACCTTATAAAAAACATCTGCGTTTTGGATGTTTGTTGTTGTTATTTTTATTTTCTCCTAGTCTTTTTTAATTTATGTAAGGAATATGTCCATCTCTTCCAATTATTACTAAACCAAGCCAGGGTAAGTAAAACATTAAGTCTATAGGTTTAAAACTACAGTATGAGAAAGTCAGGCTTCATTAACACAGCACAAAATAACCAAGGCAGGACATTCAAAACTTTTCTGGAGGTTAATCAAGTTTTGAAAAAAATACCAAGAAAAACATGACAACTCATCACCTTAAAAATATGTATTAAGATACATTGTAGCAAACAGAAGATGAGAAAAAGCAGTAACAACTGTCCTGGGAGCAATGGGGTCATCAGCATATTTGGATGTTCATCATATGACAGTATTTTTTTAGCTAAGATTATTTTGTGATATGCATTTGAAGACAGTAATATATTCTAATATCAACTGCCTCCTTTGTAGTTTTGGATCTCTTTCAGCCTTCAGCCATAACTACAACCCCTAATAACAAGGCCAGATAGCCTCAGAAAGAAGGCTTTTTTGCCAGAAACCGCTGACAGACAGAGGAAGAGAGCAAACATATGAAGTCTATATGGCAGTTTGTGGACAAAAGCATTTTTTTCTTTACTGATCTTTTTATATTGATTGTGTTTTCAATATGACAGTAGATGCTTTTTTTCTGCTCTTTTGGAAAAGATAATTATGAATCTGAACTGGGAAACATGCATCAACTGTAAAGTACTTTCAAAAATGTGAACAGAAAATGTGAACAGGCGTTTAATGAACAAAGAATTAATCCCCTTTTACCTCATACATATGCGTGTAAATATACTCATACAGAGACATACACATATAAAAGCAGGATAATCAGGAGAAATACTGACTACAACAAAATATGACTATGAAAGCAAAACAGGAAAGAGACCAGATGGCAAAGAAGAAATAAAGTTGTGAATTATGATGTTGACGAGCCAAAATGGAAAACCAACAAACATCAGACAATGTTTGCAAAGCAAAAAAGTAGGAAGATAAGAAATTCACCAGTGATAAAAAATAAATTAAGGAAATTCAAGGGCCTGAGAGGACAAGCCAAGAACACACACAGACAGAAGTATTCGATGACAGAACAACATGAACCCTGCTAAGGAACGTGAGAAAAAATATAAAAAGCCCCACACGGGAAAGGTAGGTCAGTTACAAGGGGAGCCAGAATACCGACAGGCGTGTTCTCCATGATGTTTATCTGATGGTAAAGAATACTCCTAACTTAAATTCTGAGACAAAATCAGAGAGAACACAATTAGGATTTCAATGAGTTCTCCCATTAAATTATTATTAAAAAAAACTAGGCTCATGTCATCCAAGCAACCAAGAAAGCCTAAGAGGCTACAGAAATCTCCAAATACAATAAAAGGCTGACAGCTGCCTTCAACATCATGAGCGTGGGTCAGTCTCTAAATCATGGACCTGCCTCAGACCACAGACAAGGTCCTCAGCCCTTTCTGCAGCATCTTGGGCTTGCAGAGTTGGCCACAGAAGCTTGTATCTGGTCTCTTGCATTTATTATATGGTGTAAGGAAGCAGTTTTAGGTGCTTAATGCTAGAGAACAAGACTCAGTAGCATAAAGAGTCCCTTCCTATCCTTGTTCCTTCCAGTCCCCATGTTCTCTACACACCAGAGGGGCATTTTTTTTCTTGCCTTTTTTGTATAGATCTCCGGGTATATACACAAATTTTCTAAAATGTCCTCAAAATACCCACATTCCTACAGTATATTGTATTTCAAAGACTAAAATGACTTCCCTCTTTGGTTTCAATATTTCTACCCAACTGCCCACCTTTCTGGGCTTTCCAGCCAATGAAGAGCTCACGAAATCTTCAGTTACCAGTTGCGCTTTGCAACTCTCTTTTCAGGATTGTTGTCTTGAGCATCTAGAGCTTTGAGAACAGTATGTTCTGCACACACTCTAGTTCACATTAAGTATGACTGTAGCAATTATTAGATTAGAGCAGTACTCTAATGCATGAGGAATTCATCTTCACACAATACTGCAGCTGAAAACTTGATAGCAAAAATGATAGCAAAACTTCCAGAAGTTCACCTATGTAGATCAGAGCAGTACAACATTTAGAAGTTATACCTACCTAAACTGTTATCGCTGCTCGTCGGCCAGGAGGCCATTCTATCTCTTAAATTTTTCTTTTTGCAAGAGTCATCTGATTTCACAGAAAGCTCCACTTCTTCTTTCCTGATTTCTCGTACCAGTTGCATGCGGCATTGACTAAAATCCTGAAAGGAAATTTTTCCACTTTCATCTGCTCCCAGCTGGTGCATGATCTCAGCAACAGACTCCTCCATGTTCAGTTGGCGGCAAACCATCAGCAAGTCATTCCTGAGAATAATTTTAGAGGGAGAAGGGCAGAAAGGGGAAGAATGAAAAGAGAGGAAAAGTTGGGGGGGGAGAGTAGGCAGAAGACAGAAAAGAAAAAAAAAGTGCAATTTAGTTCAGAAAAAAAAGGAATACCAATTCTGCTTAATCAGAAATGCATCAATGCACAGACACTTGAATCTGAAAACTCCACTACGATTTTTGTCTAAACCATGAGAATAGCAGCAGAGTTCTACAGAGAAAGATCACAAAAAAGACGCCAACATTTTTCTTTAAGCATTAACCTCTATTTTTACACTATGAATAACATCTGTATCAGCAGAGAAATTACACAACAAGGGAGAGATTAACTTGCTGCCGATGTTCATAGTGCCTTCTGAAAAACGTGGTATCAAAAGAATTTAAATAATTAACTTTTAACTAGATGAGAGCTTATGTTTCTGTTCTCTGGAGGCCAGGCAAAAGCAATTTATTGCCACTAAACTTAAACAGGGAAAAAAAAAAAAGACACAGAAAATAGTCAAAATGGAAACAGTATTTTGAGCAACTGACTTCCAAGTCTCACCCCAAGAAGCTTGCTTGGTCCAACTGTTTAAAAAGAGTTACAAAGCAGGAGTAGACAGTTCCTTGAAAAGTATTCTGACACTAAGTGTTAGAGGCCAAAACACACAATTTCTGCAATGGTGATTTAGCTGCAACTTAGTCAATTTGAAAGATACTTGAAGATACAATACTTTCACAAATTTGCTCAGAACGTTTATTAGGATGGAAACATGCATATATCTTTAAACACAGAGACAGAGGCTGAGGAAGGCATTCAGGAACATTAGGACTAGTGCTATTTTCTACTTCGTTTGCAAAGAACTTACTAAATTACTTCAGGTTCATTCTGAGGGAGAAAATTATTTGGAGGAGAAAATAATCTGAGCTGTTTTTTTTTCCTTCATTCTCTGCATCTTATTCTTTTTCAAAATGGAAGTAAGTTGAAGGTTTTGAAAGAATTCTCAACAGTATAAGTTGGTAAAAAAAAACAAACAAACAAAAACTAGATGAATTATAAGTTTATCCTTAAATAAAGAACGGTGAATAAAAAGTCCAGTCAAGGAACAATTGTAAAGTAGGTATTCTAAGTGGACTACTAGGCAAATATTTGATATTCTCCAATAATGGTGCATGCCCAGATGAGTGAAATACTTAAATAATCCTCCATTTCACAGATTAAATCAACCCTTCAGAAAGGGAAGTTTGTCCCTTAATAGCAAACATTTTGCCTTTTTCATAATGTAAACCATTATAGAAAAAATTACTGTTCTCATGCAAACACAACACTGCAACTCTAAGTATGCACTGTCTTCCTGAGCATACTCAGAAAATTCCTTTCCAGATGCTTAGTTTTCCAAAATAGCAAGAGACCAATATGACAGATGAACGCCTGTCTCCGCACTGCTGCTTAAAGTAAGTCATCTACTCACAAAAGGGTAATCCTAAGAGCCAAAGAATCACTACTTTTTTTTTTTTTTTTCTTTCTATTCCCTTCCTGTCCAGGGAATATCCCACTTGCAGGGAGCAATAAGTACAAGGGGCAGCACAGCAAAAAAAATGTTGAAATCTCTTTTCCAGCAAGTGAAAAACAGACATATTATTTGATATATTATTTATATTTGTGTTTATTTTATTAAATTACAAATTATTTGTTAAATGGCAATTAGTCAAGACTCCAGAAAGAAACATAGATGAATCAATTTAAAATGTTAAGCAACAGCTGCTCTGTACTACCAAGATTTCCTTTGTGCGGTATTTTGTCCCATTACAAAGTTTTTTTTTAAAAGTCACTATTTCTATACTCTCACACTTTGCTTCATCTTTCATCTTTTTTCCTGAAATACTTTTTGTTTTGGACTGCCACAACAATACTACAGTGATTCATACTAAAAATGGTATGAATATTTCATGGCTTCCTTTGTCTGTTATTTATTTTTATGTTTATGCTTCCATAATAAGAAGGAATTGTGTAATAAGATTAGCATTGTATATATTATTATCATTCTTTGCACTATTAGCATTTCAATGCTAGTATCTTAACATCATACAGAATGCTTCTCTAGATACTAAAGCATCAATAATTTCTGCATGAAATTTTACATTAACACTACTTAATATCACAGTCAATGTCTATATTTTGTTAGAAAAAGAAACTATACTTCAGATGGAGTTTTGGAAGTCCTTGGAAATCCAGAACAGCTGTCCCAAGAAATATCTTGGCAGAGACATTTATAGTGAAACTCAAATACAATACACAAAAAAACCCCACATTGTGACTATGTATTTTGACAATAAAAAATCTCTCCACTCAGGATAATTACTTTATTATAAGAAACCCAAACTACATTATCCATATCAAATGTAAATGATTGATAATGTAGCTATTTTTTGGGGAAGAGTTTTGATTAGCTTTTAACAAATTACTATGGCTCAGTTCACTGACTTTTAGAAATTAAGCATATACAGATCCATTTCATAAAAGTACTGAAAACAAAAATAGGGAAAAAAGGCATTCCAATTTTTACAAGAGGAATCACAGATGTTACTAAGCAATGTCTACATTAGCAAATTAGCAAAAACGTGAAATTTATCTGCATAACAGGTGCCAGTAGTTAAATTTGAATTAAGCCTCAACCTTAAACACACTAGAGATGTGGTATGATCACAGAAACTGCTTTAGGCATCACTTAACTATTTCAACAACTGTTTTAACAGCTATTTACAAAGGAGCTATTCATTTACTTAATGTTATTCATTCCTATATCAGAACTGATGTAGCATGACAGATTGATGATCCTCTCTTCGGAACAAGGAAGCAAAGGAAAATAGTGTGGTGTTAACCTACCAGGAGCTTCTAGGACAAAGGCCTGCAGCTCTAGTCTCAGAAGAGCCATTTTGCTTTCGAAGGTGGTAGCAGGTTGGGACACTAGTGTGTTGCTCTACACAACGCCTGCTGGCAACAACACAAGTCCCCAGTGTCTCTGTAAGGCTCACAAAGTAATCTCCAAACTGATGTTTGCCTCCTGACCTTTTACAGGTTTGTCGGCGCAAAGATGTGTGCAGCTGAGCTCCCTCCAATCATGTAAATATTAACTAAATAGCATTTGTTCAGCTTAGGAACTATGAATTAGACAAGTGGACAGCAAGATGGATTGAAAATCGTCTGGATGGCAGAGCTCAGAGGGTGGTCATAAATGGGGACAAATTCAGTTGGAGGTCTGTGGCCAGTGGAGCCCCCCAGGGATCAGTACTGGGCCCGGTGCTGTTCAACCTGGACAAGGGCACAGAGGACACCTTGAGCAAGTTTGCAGACAACACCAAGCTGGGTGGAGTGGCCGACACTCTGGAGGGATGTGCTGCCATCCAGAGGGACCTGGACAGGCCGGAGAGTTGGGCAGAGAGGAACCTCATGAGGTTCAATAAGGACAAGTGCAGGGTCCTGCCCTAGGGCAGAATAACCCCAGGCACCAGGACAGATTAGGGGTCGACCTGCTGGAGAGCAGCTCCACAGAGAGAGACCTGGGAGTCCTGGTTGACACCAAGTTACCCATGAGTCAGCAGTGCCCTCGTGGCCAAGAAGGCCAATGGGATCC
>JAUBOD010000601.1:1103667-1115147 GCA_032353885.1 Nothura maculosa
GAGCTTCTAGAGAGGGTCCAGCGGAGGGCAACAAAGATGATTAAGGGACTGGAGCATCTCTCATACGAGGAGAGACTAAGTGAGCTGGGCCTGTTTAGCCTAGAGAAGAGAGGATATAGAGAGGATCTTATCAATATGCACAAATATCTGAATGAAGAATGTAAGGAAGAAGGCGCCATACTCTTCTTGGTGGAGGCCACTGACAGGACCAAGGTTAATGGGAGTACAAGCTGAAACACAGGCAGTTCCATCCCCATGTGAGGGTGACAGAGCCCTGGCACAGGGAGGCTTGGAGTCTCTTCCTCTGGAGATATTCCAAACCCGCCTGGATGCTGCCCTGTGCTCTGGGTGTGCACTGGAGGGAACCCTTCCAACCTCAACCATTCTGTGATTTCTGCATTTTGAGGACAAAGCCTGAAACAAACTACAGAAGTATGGGAAAAGATGTAATGAATTGGGGGAAAAAAAAGAACTTTTTAATACTGAAAAACATTTTCTTCATTAACAGTCTCTCTGCACCTACACGGAGTTTATCTATGTAAAGATCTGCATGTTCCACTTTTGGTGCCCCATTTTCACCTTCGTAATTCTTTGTTTCTACTCACAGTATTCCAACTGGAAACCACAATGCAGTCAAGCAGCTTTGTTTTTACCATCTAGGTTAAAATTTAGTTTCTTGAGGCAAAGAAAAATTAGTAGAATCAAACTGGTACTGCAGCATCTTACCAAAAAAATAAAAAATAAAAAATCAACCAATCTCAACTTTGTATAGCATTAAATAATAGTCTCAATTTTCTATATACCAAACATTCCAAAAACTCCATATAAAAATGCCTACTGACATCAGTACAAGAACAGTCACCAAATTTTTCACTCCAAGAATCTGAAAGATACATTCCACTTTTAACAAACATGCTATATTAAAAGATTCCTTCCCCAAAAGTACATGATTTGAATATTTTTATATTATATATCTTGGTGCTTGGAGAAGATCATATGCTTAACAGATTCTTTCAATTTCATATCATATTATATTACCTTTACTCACTTTACATGAAAAAAAACCTTCAAGAAGTACCACAGAATAGGTTCCAAGCACAACGGCTATAACGGCAACAATATCTAAGCAAGACGAGTGGAAAAAGAGTGAAAGAAGCTATGAAGCAGAACTGCTGCCAAAAAAAGCCCTATTTTTTAAGAGGATAGCATCAGAATGCAAATTATTCTGTTGTAGTTTAATTATTTAGCCATCTATCTACTAGGGCAATCTTTTGAGAAGCCTTACACACATCATTTTCCTAATTCCTCCTGACTCACTTTAAAAGCACAGGATTTCTTAAATAATTAGAAAATGAGTCCAATTC
Source organism: Nothura maculosa (assembly GCA_032353885.1). Classification (NCBI taxonomy): domain Eukaryota; kingdom Metazoa; phylum Chordata; class Aves; order Tinamiformes; family Tinamidae; genus Nothura; species Nothura maculosa. Next base: position 1,105,032 of record JAUBOD010000601.1, read on the forward strand.
AAGTTTATGAATTGAGATAAATTGGAAACATTTATATTTCCTCTCCCAAGAGAAACTGAATACAAACACGGTGTATCTACTGCACAGTATAACAATACTGGGCAGCTAAAGTGAAGCCAACACACATATGTGCGGACTAAAAATTGCCAGAGAAGTGTTCACATTTATAATCAGTTTTCTTTATAAATGGAAGACGATAGGTTAAAAGCTTCGTTAATTCTTTTGGACCACAAAACTGGATTAGTGACACAAACTTTTGCTTTCTTAGCACAGCTGTTTTTCCTGCTGTACTCTGTCTTGTTATGATTTCTGCTTTAGTAAGCATGAGAAACCACCTAGGTAAGCATGCATGCATGCTTCACAGTACCTACAGATGATTGTTCTGATACTTAACTGAACGGAGACATTTTTTCTGTTCTTATCCCTTCTACTATGCTATCAATCTATAAAGAAATGCTGATTCTACTGTCACTATTTAATACTATAAATTCATTCAAAATTATTTTAGCTAGTACAGAGATTTCATGGGCATTTTGCTAAGAAGTATTTTTTCTTTGCTTGTGCAATCTGCAGTCCAGAAATTCCTTTGAAGAAAGGTTAAAATCAGAGATGCACTCAAGTTCCCCAGAGGCAGAAAGAGTAAACAAACAGCAAACAATAAGAAAACCTCTTCCACATAGTTGTGTTGTAATTACGAGCCACTTCAAAATCAATTCTGTGGACAGACAGACAGCCATTAGGACTGCTGGGTACGACTTGGCTTAAAATGTCTCTCTGATGGAGCACCCTCAACAAATGAAGCAATAAGGGCTTGTCAAAATAAAATATTCTTCCTGGAATTGCTACAGTTTGTTTACTTTTAGCATTGGCAGCAGGGTGCCTAATTTGTTTCTCTGGTGGAGTTCCCTCTGCTAGACACTTACCAAAATTACCTTGATGCTCCTGTGGTTCTCAGCAAATCAATCCCCTTACTGCTTAATTAGTATCAACAAGTGAGTTTCAGCAGTTCTCTAGCTTTCACTTTTTTGTGTGCAACAATAGGAAATCATGGAAACAATCTCAAAAAGTCTTTTTTCCTCATCCTGTTTAGACTTGCCACTCTTTTTGTTACTTGTCCCGAACACCTGTTTCTTATCCTAAACATCTGCTTTTTGTTTTCCATTTAAGAAGCTGGAGGCTTTAGCAAAAGCTAAGAGTCCTCTACACTGGCAGCCTGGTTGATGTTGCCATATTACACAAAAGATTGAGAGACTCTTCTATCTGAGCACTTGCCAAACTGCTTTGCTGAGCTCCTGACATGTGGTTACTGCAGATTCCAGCTGTTATCACTTGCTGTAACCTCTGTGAAGCTTCAAGACCAGCAAGCAAGACCACAAAGACTCCCATGCAGCTTGAATCTGACAGCTTGCTGCTGCTTCACATCTCTTCACATTTTCCTCTGCTAGGGCTGACTCAGCAGGCAATTAAACCACCATAAAGTTCATCATGTCAAAAGGAATAGTTTGGTTATTATTGACTTAGCTCGCTGCACTAATTCACTACAGAGATGGACAAGCACCAGTACCAGCACCTGAGGCAAAAAAATCTACCAGCCTGCTGTTAAGCCAGCTACAGCTTACCTCTATTAGACTGCCTCCTTATTCCCTCTACCTTCTGCAGCTTGCTGTCCTGCCAGGGCAAACAGGACTATCCTTCCCTGTGATTTAGGAACTATGGCATTTCCTATACATATGGAGACCTCAAACCTTCACATTTTGCACAAAATTTACACCAATTAACTCAATGCCTGCTACAAGACAATTCAAGCCTTTCGTTAAAAGTGCTTAACACTACAACATTGCATCTACAACTTTATCTGCAGCTAATAGGAATTAGAATTATTTTTTACTGCACTCAAGTAGCATTTCAAAGTAAGCACTCAAATTTAGGTATCATTTTTAAAAATTACTAGCCTTAAAGATTATGCCCACTTCCATATGCAAAAAATAATTAAAACAAAGTCTAACCATTATTCTGGCTTTATTTTATTGAAGTATTGCTCATCTTTGCCAGCAATAAAGTTAACCTCATCAACTAAGCATTTGATATTTTCAACTGCTTTACTAAGGAAATATGCAGAAAATAGATCTGATAACTGTTGACTTTTTTTATGTTCACAAGACTGAAAAAAATGTGCTTAGATGTACATTCAGTAATACTTATTTTCATTAGCATATTTTAGTTAGGTAAAAAAATTTTGAAACTACATGAGAACCAGGCAAATAACCTGTTCTAGCAACCAAAGAACAGAATTCAGAAACATAATTTTGTTTTGTCAAACTGTTAGTTTAAAAAAAAAATTAAAATAAGATCATGAACTTTTCTTGAAAAAAATAGGTTACAGATGTGGTTACACATACAGTTACATGACCAAATCTTAATGAATGCCAAGGCCGCAATATGGACCTAACGGCAGCCACCTAACCCCATTGGTCTCCCACAAAAAAAAAAAAAAAAAAAAAAAAAAAAAGCAACCAAAATCTAAGTTCATCACGATAAATACTATGCCTCCCATTATTCAGTCATGACAAAACTTTCAAGAGTTTTTCACAAAAACCATCTAATGACATCTCACATTTGTTAGAACCAAGATAAAGCTTTTCCCAATTCCTGGCATCACTCATCAGGAGCTCAATACCTCCTTCCCTTACAAACTCCTCCTTTGATTTTCTTCTTACTGCTTATGCACTCTGGAACTTCTTACCCTGAAACTCCTTGTTAATTTCATTTTCTGCCCTACACATTCCACAGCTTGTTCCATACTTTCACAATTAATTTTAGCAACCAGACTAAATTCCACTATGCTGAGTAGTAGCAAGGAGAAAGAAGGGTAAACAGTCAAGCTGCTCAAAAATTCTACGTGCTGAACAGAGTCAGAGATTCATCAGAGCATTGGTTTTACTCATAAAATAAATTACTTCAGAGCTCTACCTCATCTTGGTTACCTCTCATAGCACTATTCCAGACACATTCTGCACAATCCTCAATATCACTCCTCCTGGGAAAGTAGTAGTAAGGTACCTCCAATAGTCAGTATTACTCAGTAGGATTCCCCTTATTCCTCCTGTATTTCCTTCTAGACACAGACAAGACTGCCAGACTGTCACAGCAGTATACAGGAGGTATGTTTTGTAGTAGACAGAAAGTACTCACGTTTTAATCATTAGAAATAAAGATATTTCTTTATTTCTTTTATTTAGAAATAAATATATTTCTTCTTATATCAAAGAAATAAGTGGTGTACTTCGAACATTATGTCAATTTTACCAAACTGGTAACACAATCCGGGAGAACAAGCTGTCTTCTCTAGAGACAAAATTATTACATACAAACAAAGGTCCTGCTTATCAACAGAGAATCACTGCTTGTCAACACAGCCTCTGCCATCTTATTCTTTCCTCTGTGCTGCTTACCAGATTGAAGTTTCACTAAAAGCCAGTAAATATTCAGCCTGCATATGCCATCCATGGAAAGAACTACCAGGAATCTAGTTTTCACTTGGGCAGTCTGGTCTAACTTACACTTGGAAATGTCAGAAGGAATTTCACTGAATTAATTAATACTGCATAAGTACAATTTTGTTTTATTAAATTTTAAAAATTAGTGATGCAAAAAATTCTCAGAAGTGAAAACAAATTCCAGTACAACCACAAGAGATTTCAAGACTGGGTAGCACTGAACAACTCTCCTGCAGCACCTTGCACCTAGGTTAACTTCAGATTGCCATGAAATCTCCACGATACATTTCATGAGCAGTTCAGAAATCACAGTATCACAGAACAGTTGAGGTTAGAAGTGACCTCTAGAGATCAGGACTATGGATGTGCCAGAAAGACAGATGCCCCCATATCTTGTCATGGTCACTGTTCCCAAACACATAGACCTGAATTAAGTTCAGGTGCTGACAAAGCTACATCATAAATTTGAGGATTTTTTTTAATTGTTTTAGAAACCATCCATAATGACTACCTAAGTATTTCCACAGGGCACCTTCCAACTGGACAGATGAGAAGATAAAGAAATAAAATGGGTTAGCCATCCAGTGCTGGGACTTTTCTCTTATCCAGAAGCCTCCCAAAACAGTCAGTCTACCCCTTTAGTTTCTAAGTATAGGTTTTGGCAATTTAACTATGTAAACCCCTACAAAGTTTCTCTTTGTAAAGAAATATGAACTAAATAACAGAGGTTACAGAAGATACTAACTAATTGCCTGTATTAAGCAAAAGAAAATGAAATCATATGGAATCAGAAAAATCCAAATATTTACTTAAGTTTCAGTCAAATTATAAAATTGGCCACGAGTAGTCTTTATACTATAACCTAGTAGGAAAGGGATATAGAACAAATTAGTAAAGTTACATTTTCCTGAGCTTCTTCATAGTCATTTTGGAAGTTCACAAAAAGTACCTAAGCAAGATTTCTTTTCTCTTCCAGGATCACAGAAAGATTACTGAATTTATACAGAGATTTAATCCCCTCACAGTCATAATCTCAGTAACAGGGTATTAGCAACAAACTTATTAAAATGATTAAAGGTAAGAAAAAGGTTCAGTACTTTATTCAAAAAGAATGAAGCCTTTCATAACATAAAGGCTCAAGTTTAAACTTCGTCTGACTGTGAACTAATTGTAACAAACACAGAATTTGAAATTTTTGAGTCTAATGAATCTTAGCAAGTATTACCTGAAAGAAGCATCCCTTTTCCTTGACAACAGAGATGTTTGTGCTCTGCTTTGCAACTGCTAGTGCTACTGAAATTGCTAATAACTATTAATTGCAATCCTCATAAATATACAGCACAAAGCAGGAATTTGAGAAACTCAGAGCCTTGATGCTGACATGCTTTTTACCTAGCTAATATCCCTGAAATACTACAGTCCACTCTACTGAGAACAATGAACTATTCACCTCAAAATTAACACGGTTCTCTGCTGCACACTTTAGAAGTAGCATAGGACTTAGGTTAGCGATTAACACAAGGCCAAAGTTTCATCATCTTTAAATCTGGTAAAAGTCTAATAGTTATCATACCAGTGAATGTGTAACCTAGGACTATATAAAATCTATATTAAATACTTGTTACTTATTTTATTTATGAGACCTGTTACAAGTTCATCAGAATTTACCCTACAATTGGCAGCTTCCCCATTTCCCCTCTAAATGACTTTCAACACAGGGTTGAGCTCATTAATTACACATCTATGGCATCTAGACCACTGCCTCCAGCTTATATATAAATTTTAAAATATGTGATGTTTGGTCAAGATCTCTGACAATGCTTTCGATGAACTTGACATATAGCTCATACAGAGCCATATCCTAAAATGTAAACTCTCTTCTAGCTGTAAGGAAAGATCATCATCCATATTTACTCAAAGCAGTTTGCCATAATTGCCTATTTTTAAGAGGAACAGGTAAAAGAAAGAGTACAAAAACATCTGAAGGGGAAAAAAAAAATTTAAAATATTTGATTTACCTATTGAACTAAAAATATTTCATGGCAATCAGCTTAGGTCTTTTTTTTTATCAACAGTAGTTTTCCTACTTCCAGAAAATTACACACAACACACATCAAGCGTCCTGTAAATAGGCTTAGTGCCACTGCATTAATGAAGGAATTTAGAAGAATAGTAGCATGAAATTTGGATTAAAGCAATAAATACTTTCACAGTTTCTCTCATTGTTACACCACCTAGCTATAAAACCCTTGCAGCTCATTAAAACATATATATATGATATTTATATATATATATATAAAATATTAGCTTATCATTGCAAAGTTTTGGGGAGTTCTCATAGCTATACCACTAAAACAGTTCACGTAATAGATCAGATCCAGTAAGTTTTTTTTAACTGTCTCTGATGAGGGCAGTCAAAGGAAACACTCTTTCAGCATATGCTATTGTATGTTGCATATGCACAAGCTCACTGCAAAAATTAGCATATTTGTGTTTTTTCAACCATCTAAAGGCAGAGTATGGCAAACACTGTCTGAAATGTAAAAAAACAGCATATGCAGAAGAAAATATTTTCAAACAAACTCTACACTGAGAACTTTTATTATTATGAATATCATGATTTTCTTCTTCTCAATATTAGTTTCAAATTTGTTTCAGTCCTAAGAAGTATTTGTCAATGCTAAAGAGATAAAATTATAAAAAATAGCTTGCATATGTTAGCTTAATATGGAAATTATGTACTTCTTCATCTATCATCTCTGTAACTCACAGCTTCACTTTTTTAATATAAGTGAAAATTATCTTATTTGGAGCATGCAGTGTTGCAAAAGAATAATCTGGAAATCCACTTAGTAACTAATGCAATAAAGGCAAAATCATTACATGCATAACTAGAACTTCAATACAATCAAAATACAAGGCAATCAAGTTTCTAAAAACATTAATCTAGTGTACCACCTGTAAAAACTAAGCATGTCCTCACTTTCCTCACTGACAAGACGATGTACGCTGACCATATCAAAAAACAAAAGCTAAAGCAGCAGGTGCCTCCCCAGCACTCAGAACCTCTGAAGCCAGATAGTTTTACCCATAGCAGCAGATTCTCAAGCTTCTCAAAACTAACAGAAGGAAAACAAACAAAGGTAGTGGGGTTTTTTTTTCAGTTAACAGCTTTTTGTTAATAACAACACAATCCAGTTACAGCTGCAAAAATAAAGTTTACATGTGAACAGTGTTTAAAGCTGACTCCCACTCCAAGTGAGGCTTATTCAGCTGATCTTTAGAGTTCAGGATCTGGGCTTAACCATGGATTGCTTTGCATGTATTTATTTTGCAATTACCTCTCATTGTTGATGACATATCACAAACATGCCAAGTCTTTATGAGATGTTAAATAATTAACTACTATCACTCCCCAAAGGAGCAAAACCCATTACTGTACAAACGAACAAATTAAAGCTCCTGTGTTCTCTCAATATTTCAATACAGGTCAATGCTGCAAGATTTCCAAGTGCAATTTTGTGATACAACTACAAAATGTAATATGAAGCAACAGACACAGGCCTAGTACTCCATTCCTCATTATTCAAATTCTTCTCCAATACAATCATCAACAGCACACACTTAGTACTTAGGCTTTTTCATTTTAGTACGATCCCAACTATTGAGAGCCTGAAAAATTAATCAGTATCTCAGGACATGCTCCTCCTCTCCATCTGTGCCTCTACTTCCTGCTATTATTTGAAGAGGTTTACAGATAGATGCACAACAAAGCATCTCCACAGCTGAGACACCATATAACTTCATTAGGAATGCAAATAGCTCTTTTCCCCATGCAATATGAACTAAATAAAAATGCACATAAAATGATTGCCTTTGCAGTCTCTTCCATAGCAGGCCTAAGAATTGGAGAGAAAATAACCTTAGGAACTGCTGCATGCACTATGCAAACAAAAGACTGATGAAGCTTCATTCCCTTAGCACAGCAGAGAGCATATTCATTCTGAAAGATAGGACAACTTATGCTAAATAACAGCTGAAATGCAGTAAACAAATTCAATTCCATTGCATGGAAAATAAGTTACAAAAAGAGGCTAAAACTAGTGAAAGTCTACAGATTGCTTCTAGTGCATAAGGAGGCAGATGGATTCACAGTTATGGTTTCTCTGTTTTCAGCTCTGCCTACAGATGCTTGGGCATTTATTGCAATGTTTGATCTCCTGTAAACAGTGCAGAGACATGGAGAAGTCAGTCTACCACCTCCACTGGGGCTACAAGAAATGCAACAAAGAAAGTAGCTTTACCCTCAAGGATCAAAAACACCAACATTCCCATAAAGAAAAGGAAGCCAATTGAAGCAGGGTGGCAGCGAACAGGAAAGCTAACTAACTGGCCTCTATTGGTGAGGGAAAAAGAAAAAAAAAAAAAAAAGAGAGAGAGAAAAAGCAGGAGCAAGATAAAGCACGTGATCACGAGATTAAATTAAATACAAGAGCGGATGGGAATTTTTTGGCCCTTTTTAAACTGAATACGTTAAAAAAAATGCTGCTACCTCAACAGTGTCCTGAGACAGATGCTGAGAAAGCCGTTGCCATACTTTTCATATGGACACTGTGCGACCACAAATCAGTCTTGGAGACTAAGGTGGCACGTGCACTACAGAAGCATCCAAAAACCACTGGGCAAGTTCACTCCTGCATAAACTGTTGCTATAAAATAGATTAGGAGGGAAACTGGAACACTAAGCAAAAGTAAGCAATGCCTTCCACTTACAAGACTGATTGCCTCAGTGAGCTAATAAGGTCAAAAAGGAAAATGATTCTGTTTGATGACAAAAATCACTTGTCAAATATTCGTTCACCAATTCTTCACAGATACAGAAATTTAGGGGATGACAACAATTTAGAATATTATGTTCTGATCACAATCATACCAATACTTACCTCAAAAGCACATTCCTCTGTAAAGCAAGGCATTAACAACCATCAACAATGGACTCCCAAAACCCTTAAGGATTTTCAACCACTACTGTATGAGCTTTAATTCTGCTTCCTACTGAAATCTAAGGTCCATCCCAGAACATGTCACAGAGTCTTAAAAATTTTTAACAAGATATTTCAAGCAACATTCAGAAACATGTATTTTGAAATATACAGAGGATTAATTTGTAACAAAACATAAGTTATAAATGTGAAAAATGCCTAGGAAAACATGACTGCCTTGTGTTGTGGTAGTCTGTTTGAAACATCCATACAAAGCAGTACAACATTCCTTCAGCAAGTGCTTTAATCTAGGAAAGGACCACCATATAGAGATCACTGAGTGTGCTTGTAGGAGGCAGCGGTGCTCAAGTGAACCCAAGTTCTCAGACTTCTGAGTAACTTCCATAACTTTCCACTTAATAGGCAGAAAGGGAAATCACCTCAACACACTGGTAAGAAATTGTGCATTTTCCAAGTTTTTATTTCAGAACTGCAGCTGTCAAAATAATGAAACCAAACAGCAAAAAACAATGTATGAGGGCCCTTTGGATTAGAAATATCATGACCTCAAAGGCTTTTTTTAAGTGACAGTCAGCCCTTTGAGACTTTAAATAACTTTCTGGTTCCATGGAGATGTCAGAGGGGCCTGAAGTTTACTTAGCCTTTCTGTAGAGTCATACTCTTAGGTTTCAGGTTAGATAACAGACTTAGAGACTTCCCCTCACTTTGACTGGGCTCTCTGGAAGTGCTTACTAACTACAGTCAACACTGGCTTCACTTGGAAGCTGCAAGCTCCCAGCATCTCAGAAAAATCTGGCCTGTAGTACAGTTATTTTTTAAATTATGGTCTGGAATAAGTGAATTAGTTCCAGAAATACCTCCCATCAACCCCCATTCTGATCAAAACACATTGCCAAATAATGTCAGATATGCAAGCATCTCATTACAGCTTATTTGGAATCGGTAACACTGTACGGTCATTGAATGTCACAATTCTAAAGCTAAGAGAGGAGACAGGGATAGGAGTTTAGACTAGGTTCTCATACAAGAATATCAAAGAAACCTTACGAAAGTTAGATGCTCTTAGAAACTACTATGACTTTCATCTTGGACTACTGCAGACTAGAGCCTACCTACTGCTACAGATTTAAGCAAGCTAAAAATTTCAGTAATAACCCTTACCCTTTTATACTGCCATATTTATAAGAAGACTTACCTAAAGGGCGGCCCAAAAGGGCATTTCATTTTTTCCCCAAGCACCCCTGCTAAAAGAAGCGTTTCTCACAGAAACACGCATTCCCCCAAGCCCTGATTCACTTTTCTCTTTGACCAACCTTGCTTGTTCACTTACAGAAGCCACCTGCCTAACGCATGAGGTCACCACAAACACCGCGGTGGCAAGACCTGAACTTGCCGGCTCGGGGAAGTTACCGCTCATGCCCCGACACCCCCGCGCGCCGCGGGGCCGCGCTCCGGGCACGCCGCGCCGCCAACGGCCGCCAACGGCCGCCAACGGCCGCCAACGGCCGCCGGGCGGGCGGGGGGCGCTCCCGTAACGGCCGCGCGCCAGCAGCCAACGGCCGTTACGGCCCCGCGCGCTGCCGCTGGGGCGGCCCGGGCTGCCCGCGGCTCCGCGC
>JAUBOD010000601.1:1118015-1131822 GCA_032353885.1 Nothura maculosa
GCATCAGGAGGATGTTGGCAGCAGGTGGAGGGAGGGGATCCTGCCCCTCTGCTCAGCTCTGGGGAGGCTGCACCTGGGTACTGGGAGCAAATTGAGGGCTGAGGTTATTAGGTAAGAAATTTTTCCCTGTAAAGTAACTGCTACCACTATAAAGAAAGTGCCAAATGGCAAGCTACTCCCTAACTTAAGCACACTTTCCACCCTCTTTTTTTTCAGCTCTACTTGCTAAGTAGGCCCAGGGCTACACTTAAGTGATGCGACAGCAGTGTTCCGCCCTAGCTTTCTCCAGTAAATGGAAATGGGGCAAGAGGGACCGGTAGCTTTATGATACTCATTTTTCTTCCTGTGCATTCCAGTACCTCAGGCCACATTTATGAACAAATTTTAAAACACACAGCACATTGTAAGAGTTAATCAATTACCTATTCATTCAGACAAGGATAGAATGAGGACAATGTGAACATCAGGAAGATAATAACATTAAGTTTAGCACACAGTTCAAATCGTTCAAAATCCCTGAAGCCTTTATGTTTAATATACTGCTACTTCTGACAAATGCAGAAAAGATTTTTAACACTAAGGGTGCAGTAAACGCCATGCTTTAAGAACACATTACTGTACATATTTATTAAAAAAAAAGTTTTAAAGCAGCTAATAAGTGACAACCATTTGATGTGTCAAGCATTTAGTTACAACTTGCGGATGCTTTGCCCACTTTGGGGGTCATGGCCCTGTCCACTCTGCTGCTGGTCAGCAATCTGTATTTAGCTGTGTATTTAGCTGTTTAGATACAGGAATACATTTATGTGCACAATGATACAGAAACCCTGTTAATACTGTTCAACAAACACTCAGTTTCTCATGGATGCTTACTATGCGCAAAAAGGAGAAAGCACAAACAGAGACAGATAACAATGATGTGAAAAGTAACTTTTGAGCTGTTTCTCTTCTGTTTTCCTGTGCCTCAAGCTGCTTTTCCCATACTTGAACTGTAAGTGCCTTTGGAGCCCACCACAGCTGTGCATTAAAGGTGAGATATATCGGGGACTCCTGTGGAGACTGACTTACCCTTTCAGGCCACCGTGCGACCAGCAGCTCTCCACAAGGGCAGGGCAAGGCCTGGCAGCCTGAGCCCATCTGCACCCCGGGGGAGCAGGGCACGAGGGGCAGCCACAGCTTTGGTGCCATGAGAGCAGGGCTGACACCTGGCTGCGCAGGCACCTGTGGGACAGGGATGGGGACAGGGTGCCCACGGACTGAGGGCTGGGATAGGGAGGCCCGCACTGCCCCTGGGGAACCATGACAGGGTGCCCACGGACTGAGGGCTGGGATAGGGAGGCCCGCACTGCCCCTGGGGACCCATAACAATTTCATCAAGAAGACCCAATAAAATGGGGTATGGAGCACGTTAATCTGGTTTGCAGAGATTTTGGTCCATATGCAAAATGTACAGTGGATATGTACGGTCACCAGTCACGTCATATCACTGGGCACATATACCACACTAGTAAGAGGTGGAGGATATACAATTAGCTAAATCTGCACCTAGCAGTGACTTGTGTAGCATCTATGTAAATATGTTTGTATGCAAGCAATTTTAAATAAGAGAAATGTACATTAATACTTTTTTTTCCTAATGAAAAACTTAAAACATGCATACTCTGATGTTACTGCAATACATTCTAGGGGCATTTGCTGTTCATATTTTGTCACTGCTTAGGTATTTAGACTCCAGTTTTTGACATACACAAGGACTGAAAACAGTGGCTGCTGATATCAAAGGAAAGATTATCCTTGATTTCAGTAGGCTCCAATAAAGACTACTTTTGTTTATCTGTCTTAACTGTAACAAAAATAAAAGATAATGTGAATTTAAATAAATAATATGTAAAATACTCCCATTTATAGCCAACTATATTTGCTATGACCACTCCTAGCTAAAGCCATGGCTTATCTAAGAAATTGCTGCTTAAATCCTCAACAAAATCCTGATGTCTATAGAGTAATTATATTATCCTTTTCACATTACTTCATTTACATCCATCTCACATCACTGGCATCGTAATTCGCTCTTGCTAGAAATGCTAATCTCATGCAGCCTTTACTGTGGAATTGCTATCAAGTACAGGCAGCTGAAAATTATTTGTCAAAGCAGTATTTTTGAAGTCTTTTTTTTTTTAATTAAACTTTTTTTTTCTTCTGCTCCAAAGTAGGAATGGCTAAAATCACTTATTTTGTTTAACAGTGGAAATATTTTAGATATTATATTTAGATATTATATTAGAGGTCTGTATGACATTCTTCTGGGAACCTTTCTATTCATTCTTCACCTTTATAATGTTGAGCCAGCTTGTAGATCAATTTGGTTTTAAAGGATGCACTTTTATTTGATAATGTGAATGAGAAAGTTTTGTCTTTTGCCTTTTTTCAAGCAATGTCCTAAAAAAACTCTCCTACTAAATACAAGTTGCCAGTCCTGAATCTTATGTGCAACTTGACAATATGCATCTGTGAACATGGCAGAATATTTATTTCCTCAATCTCTTTCATATATATTTGGACAAAGATATTGAATAGTTCTTTCTATCTCTTTTTTTTTTAATTTATATCTCACTTAACAGAATGCTACTTCAGTGGATTAAAAAAAAATGTAGGGACAATTTTAAAGACAAATTGTCTTTTAGACTGTGGCCATGAGGTAACCTTGACGACTTTTTATTTCTGCAGACTGCTGATGGCCGCAATAGTTACAGAAGTTCCATGTTCCAGAAAATTGCAACTCAAGCATGTTGGTCAAAATATTTCAGTGAAACAGTGTTCTTTCTGGAAACGCTGAACCAGTCTAACTAAATTTCTTTAGGGAACATAACCAATTGCACCAAATTCCAATTTCAACAGAGACATAAGCATATGAAAGACAGGAATGAGATGAGCTGCTTCCAGCTCATCTCTCAACCTGGTAAGATTTGGGATTCCTTGTCACCTCTGAAAAGAGTTTGGCCCCATCATCCCTGCATTCACCTTTCAGGTATTTGTACATATTGATCCCCGCTCAGTCTTCTCCAGACTTAACAGCCCCAGCTCACTTACATTTCTCCTCATAAAATAGATGCTCCAGCCCCTTAATCATCTTTATCACTCTCTGTTGGACCCTCTCTACAAGCTCCACATCCCCTTGAACTACTACTGCAACCTTTCTATTGAGCTGAATATAAATAGGATTTCTATTCTCTGCTGTCTGTATTCACTACACTATTAAATGTATTTAGTATCTAAGATTTCTACCTTGCTACCCTGCCTTTAATTTTGGTTTAAACTCATTAAGAGGATCAAATATTATTTCAGGGAGGGAATAGGATCAGAAAAAAAAACCACTATACATGTAAATACATTTATATATCTACAGACATGCTGACAAATGTGTCTGTTTAATCTGTCCAATACACTTGCTGCCTTCAATCTAAAAAAAATAATAAAATTAAATAGAAATTAGGGAGTGTAAGGGCATAGGAGGTCATAGGAGGAGAAAAACAAATGGAGGAGAAATTATGGCGAATGTGTCAGTACATGGTACAAGCGTTAACATAAATAGGGAGAAGGCAATAATCCATTTATATCCCATAGCAGCAATAAAATCCTAGGGAACTATCAGTGAATTGTGCAGTAAAGTACCAGGGCCCATTTTCACCAGATGTCAGTTCTTAAACATCTCCTATTACAATTTCAGATTAACCTATTCTCTTAAATGTATGCATAGACATAATTCATACAGAAACTTAATAAACCAGTAACTCTGCAGTTACAAATACACTTGAAATAAAAAAGTACAAGAATACCATTTTATAATTAAAGAAATGAAATCTTTTGATCTTTGATTAATTTATCTTGCAGATCAATATTAGATCCATGCATGATATGTTAAAGAAGAAAAACAAAGTCTTACTACTAAAACTGTTAAAAAATGACGAAGACTAACTATGCTGGAGTCAGTTCTGATACAATGCACATTCACAATAGTGGTTAAATTTGTTTCAAGAATTTTCTTTAAAGTTCTTTTTCTCAATATAGTGGCATCTGTTCTGGAGTTTTACAGTTCTCAGAAAAGGGAGAATATTATGCAAAGTAAAAACAAGCCAGCAATAATTGTTACATAATGAAAGTACCTCTGAGGAGCGCAAAACAAGAAAGCTTGTTTTTGAATATGCAGCTATGTTTTGCATAAATCTCTGCTGCCTCTTACAACTTTTCATAAAAATATATATGGGCATTTGGACCTATGGTGGAGAAGGAAATAATTCTTATTCCAGTAATATTTGCCCTGCGGAACTCCTCAGAGAGAAGGTATTTCTGAGACCAGTCATGAAATAAAGTTTTTTAAAGTCTTGAGTTACTAATTATAATAAGAAAACCTGCAGCCAGTAAATTTTATGAGTGTAAAACATTTAAGTAATACACATGAATGTTTAAGAACTTAGAAACTTACAAATTTCTGAGGAAAACTGTTTTGAGAGAATGGTCTGTTATATCTTCCCTTTCCTCAGAGACATCTCTGGCAAGTGCCTAAGAGAAGTCAGATAGACCTAAGGGCCGGACCACATTATTTAGCAAGCAATTCTGAGAAATCAGTGTATTTAAAAGACAAACCATTCCGACAGGGAAAATAATATATGCTGTCAAAACTGCTCTTACAGACACGTTACTGGAGTTAATCATAACAAACAAAATGTGTCAATCTCTAAACTTAAACAATGAAAAAAAGGACTGTTAAATCCCATATGTTGGTTAGCCTAACGGCAGAGATCCACCTGTCCCTTAGTAAAGGGCAGACTGTGCTACTTCTCTAAGAGAGGAAAATTCAGGTGGTTGTGAAAAAGCCCCACTAAGCGTGATGCACACACCAGCTTCTGCTTCTCCCCTGCCCGGCAGGCAGGCTGTGGTGGCAGGTCCTGGGGCACAGTAACACAGCACATTGGATCCCAGGTGCTGCACAGGGAATGCAACTGCCGCTCCTTCCCCGGTTTGCTGCCCGCGTGCAGGCAGGTCTGGCCGGAGGGCAGCCTCAGAGGTGGCCCAGAACCACCCTTAGCCACTTTTTGCAAGTACATCCACAGGTGCTCAAACCAGGGGGCCGCTTTGCACAGCGCTGCTTGACACAGAGGCTTATGTTACAGCGAGGTTCTGGGTTTTGTTCACCCCATACAGATGGTGATCTGCTAGTTAGCAGGACCAGGCCCTGCTGTAGCATGCATTATAAGGGTAACAACCACTCGTTAAGAAAACTTTCCTTCTGCTTTATGTAATATTTAACTACTTTGTGTTCAGTAAATTTTTTACATAAATGCTGCCTCCTCCAATTTATATCAGCAGTTTTGGAAGCATGATTTATGGGCCGTGTGAGGATTCTTAGGGCATATTTATAGCGAAAAATCGATAACGAACTATCATGTTTTATGTGCCAGCACCCCACGCATCTTTACAATGTGTGAAATTTAAACATTATTAGTTTAGTGAGTCAAGCTTCCCCTTATTTCACTTACATTTTATGAGTTCCTGTCTTAAATTCCTGGAGACAAATTAACTCCTGGTATAATGCTACCAATGGGATTACATTAGATGTGAACTCAGGCCACACTCCTTAAACAGCAGCTTTATTTTCAGGAGAGACCACATTAAAATGGTTCCTTTATTCGGCGTGTAAATTTGCTGTGTGCTTTGAGTGTGCTCTGTGCTCTTTTTGTGTTACTGGAATAATATTTTCCTGCTTTTTTCACATTTAATAGCTTTACAGAGTCAACACAGAACAAAAGGACTGTAATAACAGATCTTTTAGCAAAGGATCCCATTATGCCCTATTGTGTTCTTAGTTTTGCATATGAATTTAACATAAGAGCAAAGAACTATGTCTATAAGCTGCTCTATACACAGGATTTGCAAAGCTGAAATCATAGTAGGTTGTGCAGAATCATTTTGCAGAATGATATTTATTTATTGTAGGAAGGCAGGAACATGCGATTATGACAGAAATTGGTAATAGATCGTAATGGTGTTCATAATCACATATTTCCAGTGCGACGTTTTTCAGCTTTCATCTCTCTCTTATTACTGTCAATGGTAAGGAAAAAAAAATCCCTATCTTGTGATCTTATGAAATCTAATTCATTAGTGTGATGTGCTTAAATATGTGCTTACACTACCAAGTATCCCAGAAATACCTGAAGCTAAACAGCATTAAACGTTCCATAGCTCAAATGCTGTTGAAGATATGTAGAACAACAGTTTAAAAACCGAGATTTAAATAACCCTCTGATGAAGTAAACCTTCAACTGCAATGCCACTTCCTTGAGCAAGTTTATACTGAAGTGAGCAACCTGGGTCTGACCCTCTTATGTATTTTCAGGCAGCCCCATCAGACGCGTCACATTTGTCTGTCACCTACTCAGCTCTCCCCTGAAGGTCGCACTCGAGGATTAGTTTGCTCTTGGCCAAAGCACACTCAAAACTTTGTGGCCAAGGTCTTAATGATCATTTATCCCACCACTACATGAAGCTGCGGCTCTTGGGCAAGACTGTGAGTTTATTTTCCACACACTCAGTCTGGAGTCAAAAAAATGACAGGAAAGTTGCCTCTGCTCAAATATTTGCTGACCCAAATAATTCTCTGAGGACACCAGCAAACTACTTAATGGCAAAAAAAGAGTGGTACAAATGCACACTGCCCGGTATTTCACAACCGGGAGGCTGAGGGCTCTGCTGGCCTCACCCACCTGCACCGTGCCCGCCACTTGCACCCCGCGGCCATCCCAACTATCCCGGAAAACTGCGCAGTTCCCGCCCCGCCCACGCGCTCCCTTTCCCTGTGGGATCTAAGGAGAAGCGTGAAGAGACACAGCAGTCAACATGGCCGCGCGCCCCCCCCGCCCACCGGCCGCGCGCGCGCCCCCAATGGGCAGAGCCTGGGACTGACCCCGCCCCTGGGCGGGCACTCTGAGGGGGCGGAGCCTGCGCCTCGGGCTGGCCCCGCCCCTGGGCGGGCACTCTGAGGGGGCGGTGCCTGCCCCTCGGGCTGGCCCCGCCCCTGGGCGGGCACTCTGAAGGGGCGGGGCCTGGGCCCGGCGGGAGCCTGGGGCGGGAGGTTGCGCGGGAGGCGGCGCACTCTGCGCATGCGCGCTGCGGCGCCGCCCCCTCTCGCTTGTCCGTGCGTCGCTCGGCGCCGCTCTCGCGCTTCCCGTTCAGGCCGCGCGGTACCGGTACCCGAGGCGCTTTGGTGGGCGCAGTCGCTGTCCCACCGTCCGCGCGGCCTTCCCCTTTCCTCCGTCCTGGCCGCGCAGCCATGTCCCGGCCCAGCAGCGTCTCCCCGCGGCAGCCCGGCGGCGGGAGCGGCGGCGGCGGCGCGGGGGGATCTGCCACCCCCGCCGCGGCCGCCTCTGCCGCGGGCCGCGGCCGCGCCAAGGGGCTCAAGGATATCCGCATCGACGAGGAGGTGAAGATCGCCGTGAACATCGCCCTGGAGCGCTTCCGCTACGGCGACCAGAAAGGTGCGCGCCGGGCGGCCGTTGGGCTGCGAGCCGTTAGGCGGGGGCGGCCGTTAGGGAGGGAGCGGCGGCCGTTAGGGCCGTTAGGGCCGTTAGGGAGGGAGCGATGGGTCATAGGCCGTGGCGAAAGGCGCCTGCCACCTCCTGCTTGTCCGGTACAAAGCTCCCTCCTTGCGGGTCGGCAGGATGCACTTCTGCCGTTGCTTCACGTTGCATGTGTGGGATTTACTGCCCTTCCCAGGGAAATGCAAGTTGGAGAACTGAAAAATTCGTGGCATCTATGCCAGGGAGTGGTAAGAATATTGCACTTCATGTTGTCACTTCTTTTGCTTTTTTTGTCTTATTTCTAGAAATGGAGTTTCCGTCTTCTTTGACTAGTACTGAAAGAGCTTTTATTCACCGCCTCAGCCAGTCTCTTGGTCTGATTTCTAAAAGTAAAGGGTAAGTTAGACTCTGATTTCGTTTTAGAGTAAATGTATGCAACCTTATTACTAACTGTATGTGTATGAAACTTCATTGTTAGTTGTGAAATGACATTTTTCATTTATATTTACATACATATTTCCAGCATATCCTGTATGTTTGTAAGCAATTATTGTAGCATAAAAGGAAATACAAGATAAGCTTTTCTAGCTTTGTTTTAGGTCTAGCTAAACAAAGTTGTGGTACCCTTAGTTTGAGACAATAGGCTTGCCCATTCCATGTGTTCATTTGACACTTATTTTTCATGTCTTTGCTTCACAAAATGTTCCTCACCAAGTTCAGTTGTGCTTTCACTGCACTGTTGTTTGCACTACTGTATGCCTAAGGTCTTTACATTGTATCTGAGAACTTAACATGAAGAACAGTGCTTCCAAAACAATGCTTCTGTAGAGAAGTGCAGGACAGAAGGCTTCATGTGCAGATGTTACAATAGTTCTTTCTCATACCCCACTCTGAGTTTTCTGAAGAGAAAATCCATGTTTATTACTCACGAGCTTCGATTAAATATTGAGAATGTGTTTCACCTGGGAGGTAACAACAAGAAAGGAAAAATTAGAGGAAAAAGAACTTAATGTTCAGAGTTGTTTTTTTTTGTTGTAATAGAACATTGCATATCAAAGGAAGTTTGTTTCTTTAAACTTCAATGTATTCTAGTTGGCTTTAGTCCTTCTAAATTTCTTAAATAATCATCTTAAAATAACGTTTGAAATAATCACCAGCATATCTTAAAAACTTGATCGTGATTTTCATCATTGTGTCTCTTGACAGTACAATTTTCAACTTAGCATTTATTATTGTACCTGTATTTGTTATACAGAGTGAATAAATAACCAAACCTTTTTTTTTTAATAACAGTATGAGTTGACCAAGCACGTATTACATACTTATAGAAAACTTACTGTAAAGTTGTCATAGTTGGTACGTTTTTCTTTCAACATTGAATTAATGTACATAAAGTTGTATGCCAGAAGCTGCTGAAAGACAAAATAGTGAAGGGTAGGAGCATTGAGGAAGTCTTGTTCGTTTTTTTTTTTTTTTTTTTTTTTTTTTCCCTTTTGCTGACTAGATGTGCTTTTTTGATCACTGTTTCAACTTGTTTATTTTTATAATTCTGAAATTAACTCTTGTATTAGCAAGGAGATAGACATAAAGCAATTACTTAGAAAACAGCTCTGTGCAGCACTTTACAACTTGTGCATCTTCTTATTCCCTGACAAGGCAGGGTATTTTACTTTTTGTGTGGTCTCATGCTGTAATTGTAGCAAGTCATGTTCGAACTGTACTGATAGATTATTTTAGCCCAGGTACAAAATGGTTAGGTCTAAGACGTCTTTTCAACAATTCTTTGCAATTCAATAACCAAGTTCAGTTTTAGAACAAATAAGCAGTAACTCCCAACTCTTAAATTTGTTTCAAGATCGTTGGGCGGTTTGTCACTATTGATTAATGCACTGAGTGATGGAGGTTTCCACTGTCTTTTGGGAAACAAATGCAATGATAGGCTTTTAAAAAGAAAGACAATTGAACAATTTTAACTTATGGAAAGCTGACTGTAAACTATACTTGGACTTAGATGCTGAAAGTCACTAGTGATTTTTTTTACTGCTGTATTTCATGTTAGTAGTATGTGATTTTGGTTAAGTGTTTTTTTGATTAAGTATGTGATATTTTTTTGAAAGTGATGTGAAAGTAGCCAAGATTTTTTGTCATGTATCATTACAAAGAGGTAAATAGGTTACTTATTCATTATATGTGATTTCTTGTTTTTTTTTTTTCTCTCAGGAAAGGAGCAAATAGATACCTGACTGTAAGGAAAAAAGATGGTTCAGAGCTCGCACATGCAGTAATGTCTTGCTGTTTGACTCCTAATACAAAACATGCTGTGCGGAACTTAATTCAGAGATTTCCTGTCACAAATAAAGAACGGACAGAACTTCTACCAAAGACTGAGCGAGGAAATGCTTTTGCTGTTGAAGCAGGTATGTTCAGATATAGTCTTGCATATCAACACTGTTCAAAAAGCAAACAAACAAAACTGAAAAACAAAACTCTTCTTTCTGTTTCCTCTCTTATGCTAAATGAAAAAGTGCCCCTATTCAGTTGACCTCTAGCTTTTAGAAAAAGTTTTGTAAACTAGTTTTCCTGGGGAGTATAACTTAAGCAGTCGTGTCATCCACAATCCAACAGTCTCCTTTTCTACCGATTTACTTCTCAATCTTTTGACCAGTTGCAAACAAATTTGCCTGGAAAGGTACATTTCTTAGACATTAATTCTTACAAGCTCTGAGATGGAAGTGGAGAGAGAACCTCTCAGGACTCCTGTGTGAGATCACTTTTATTAGCAAATCACTTTGAGTTAGTTCTACTGCAGTAGAATATGAAAGATTTTATTGGAAGATATACTTTTGATATATCAGTGTTTTTTCTTGTTGTTGTTACTTTGTGTTATTAATACAGAATGATGGTTTAGAGTATTTATGCTATAGCGACTCTGTGTAAGAGTTACACTCTGCTTCTGTACAAAGCTAGTTGTGGTGTACAGAAAATACTTCCATCAGTAAGCTTTCTATCATTGAGATCCATCAATTTCCTGATGGATCGTGCTTTTATTAATTTGCATTGGGTAATACATTAATAGGTTAACAGATTGTTTAATAAATTAGGGGAAAAGATAATAAAAGTACTTAACAGCAGCTATATGTAAAGGGAAGATGTAAACTAATAAAAAATGTAATTTTAATTCTCTTAATTCTCCTGTATTTTTGGTCCTGTTACCTGTTATTTTACATCATTTTTGGCAAGACAATGCTTCTTGTAAAATTGTCTTAAAAATTTTAAGTTATTGATTACTTTATATATGATTTATTTTAATTTTAGGATAGTATGTACTAACACCGCGGTAATTTAAAATATATAATTGAATTTAATTTCAGGATAGTATATGCTAACACTGAAATAGTCTCAAGTTATGAAGATTTACACATTTTTTGAACATTTATAAATTAGTTTCTAGTATGTGATGGTGCACATTTTCAGTCTAGGGCTATAGATTCTGCAGAATTTGTATGCATTATTTAAGATAAATCATTTGACCACAGCATCAGAATATATAATATAGGCCAAAGGGAGGTAATGAAAATAAGAGAGAATGTGAAAGGAGAAATATGAATTACAGTAATTTTTTTCTGAGAAGAAAATGACATATTGTCGTTTTGGAATAAATTAAAAGGCATTTATTTGACTATGGACTGTCTCTTACTGTGCAAACAGTGGAAGTGTGGATGTGTAAAAGTGATATAAAGGTGAAGGAAACATGCTAGCTTGCTTTTCTCAAGTTTTGCTTTGGGTACCTACTAAATGTTTTGCTTTTGGTACCTAATAAATGTTTTTGAATTCCTGAGAAATGTCTTGAAAAAATCTGTTTCTTAAAATAGCTTTGAAAGTAATAACTCATTTGAAAAATACTCGTTCTGATGACAGTAGCAGTGTAGTGACAGTAACCTTGAAGTGGTTATGTGTGTTAGATACGTGCTGGATGTGTCATTTTGTTTATAGAAATGCCTGTGAAGTCAAGAATGTCTGTTTTTCTTGCAGATTATTTAGTAATAGTGACTTTTTTTGTCTGTCTTTTCACATGAATTGTTAATTTCTCATTTCAGAAAACAGAGAAATGAGCAAGACCAGCGGGCGACTCAACAACGGTATCCCTCAGGTTCCAGTGAAAAGAGGGGAATCAGAATTTGATTCCTTCAGGCAGTCGCTACCAGTTTTTGAAAAACAGGAAGAAATTGTCAAAATAATTAAGGAAAATAGAGTTGTTTTGATTGTAGGAGAGACTGGATCAGGAAAGACTACTCAAGTATGTTACTGTAATGAAATTAAAAATAATAAAACTTTATATTCAAAAGAAATACAATTTCTGTAATAGAGGATTTATTTATTCGCACTAGGGTAGGAGATCTTGAAATTTAATAGAACTCACTTTCTTTGAAACTCTTTGAATTCTTTAGTCAGCTGATACTTATTAAAAAAATATTTTGCACAATTTTATGATACAGTTTTCCATCAAAATAATTTAGAATACTTAAATGAATATATCATTTTGTTTAGGTCTTCCAGTTTCTTTTGCAATGTATTTTTGTAAAGATCTCTTTGAAAGAGGAGGCAAGAGCTTTAGCCTCTTCTTTCTGAGAGTGGTAATTCTTAACATTAGAAATTTAATTTTGCTTTTTGTTCCTTCAAGTACACTTAACACTGTAATCTCATTGTGAATCTTTTGCAACCTGTATAATATTCTACCTATATATGGTAGAAGCCTGTAGCTGTATTACACTGAAAAATAAATCCGAATTTTTTTTATAGATTCCTCAGTTCCTTCTTGATGACTGCTACAAGAACGGAATTCCCTGTCGTATATTTTGCACTCAACCTAGACGCTTAGCAGCTATTGCTGTGGCTGAAAGAGTGGCAGCAGAAAGAAGAGAAAAGATCGGCCAGACAATTGGTTATCAGATCCGATTGGAAAGCAGGTAGTAATGACATTTCTTTTTCAGTTATCTTGTGTAGGTATCTCATAAGCATTTAAAGTACAGTATTTGGGGGATATAGCCTAGAAAAGTCTCAAAGGAACAAAATTCATCCTTGTTTGTAAAGTATAGGATATGTTATATCAGGTAATGGAATATTTTAAGGTATAAAACAGTTTCCTTGTTGTAAACTTGCAGTTCCATGTAGTAGATTCTTAAATGAATTGCAGGAATATTCACTCATTTGGCATTTTGGTGGTGTGGGAAGGCATGTTCAGTATTACTTGCAAATCAAACCTACTTTCTCCTCCTTTTCCACCTTTTTTTTTTCTCTTTCACAATGCATAGGTTCTCATTCTACAGGAAGGTAGGTAAGAGGATCAGGATGCTCTAGGAAAAGTTGTATTGTGAGAATTAATAGGATAATTATCAGGAAAAAAAAATCCCAAACTTAGGAAGTGAGCAGTAAAGTTGAATGAAACTAATTTGGTTTAAATTTGATTTATTCTTCAGCTTTTTCTTTCTTTTTTTAAAGCATCAAGTTATACAAAAAACAGAATTCTAGATCACGTTAGGAATATTTTCCTAATATTCTGTAATATTTTTCTAAAGCAGAACGGGAATTGCTGAAAATCTGAAATTGAGTGATATTTCAGGATTCATTGAGCTGTGTAGTTGATGAGTTTCTCAAGAATGGATAGTGGTGTGGAGTTGAGTGAGAAGATAGCAAACAGTGTGATATCTGTGGTTATGATGTCTGTGTGGATGAAAAGAGTAAGAAGTTAGAGAAGACAAACTCAGTGTAACAATTGAACCAAGCCTTGGAAGAATCCATGAAAGCTCACAAGCTTATGAAAGAATTTGAAGAGATATTAAAGATGAATTACAAATCATAGAATGCTTAAGGTTGCACAGGACTGCACAGGTTGAACAGGACTTTAAAACCCAATTGAGTTTTAAAGATCTGCGGAGAAGGAGACTCCACAACCTCTCTTGGCAGCCAGTTCCAGGGCTCTGTTAACTCTCACTGTTAAGAAATTTTTCCTGAAGTTCCTGTGTAACTTGTGGTACTTCAGTTTGTGGTTGTTTCCTCTAGTCCTGTCGCTGTCCACCACTGAAATAGTGACCACATTTGAATCACAGTGATACTTGAAGAAGAACCAGTAATTATTAGATGAAAGTGGATGAGCTTTAGGAAGGACAGGCTGGGAAGGCGAGGTGGTGGAGTTGCTCTGTACGTGAGAGAGCAACTGCAATGCATGGAGC
>JAUBOD010000601.1:1131922-1154499 GCA_032353885.1 Nothura maculosa
GGTGACCCTGCGTGTGCAGGGGGGTTGGACTAGATGACCTCTGAGGTCCCTTCCAACCCTAAGCATTCTATCATTCTCTGATTCTATGATTCTATGATTCTATTAGGAGCAGTGTGGAAAATAATTCTGTGAGAAATATATATGTGATAATCTTTCTTCTCTTTAAGATAAATTAGTATGTACTGATAGTATTCCTGATCATATTTGGAAAGACAAATGGGAAGAAATGGAAAGAGTGCGTGCGTGTGTGTGTGCGTGTGTGTGTGCGTGTGTGTGTGCGTGTGTGTGTGCGTGTGTGTGTGCGTGTATTTAAAACTACTAAGTGGCAATGAGGGTTTCTGTAACAGACTCCTAGAGCGGAAGACCAGAGATTGGAGATGGGAAAATAAAGCATTTCCGTCTTTATTACAATTTTCATATCTGAGGGAAAATTTGAAACGGTGAAAGAATTTCAAACTTGGAAAGTAATGTAGGGATGATAACTTAATGAATTCTGATGTCTTCAAGAAGACTTGTAGAGCACCATATGAAGGAACTTAATGGAACTAAGACTATCACTGTTGGAGAATGCAGTGACAATTTTTGTCTGGAGTTACACAGCTAACTCTATAGGTACCAGCATAATAGATTTTATGGATTTTGAAATTCTTTAAAAAATAAAAGCTACTTTTATGTTTTCCAGTCAATTTTAGGCATATGCAAATATTTTTGCAAAGTAATCTCTTCAGACTTTTCCCCAGTGTGAATCTGACTTTGTTAATGAACTCAATTGGGCTTTGGAACATAAGTCCTAATATTCTTCAGGAATTTCCAAAGCAAGAATCTTTTAAAAAACACATAGCCCGATTTTTTTTTTTTTTTTTTTTTTTTTTTTTTTGGTTTAAAAAAAAAATAGTCTAATCCCCCTTTTGGTGAGCAGCTATCAAATCCCTTCAACTTTAATAAACGGAACATGCAATAGTGTGCATTTACATTATACAGTTAAATGATGCAGAAGACTAAAATATCTTTCTGAATTTTTTCACAGAGTTTCTCCAAAGACATTATTAACATTTTGCACTAATGGTGTATTACTTCGGACACTAATGGCAGGGGATAGCACTCTATCAACAGTGACACATGTTATTGTGGTAAGAATCCCATGTTTCATATGAAGGGAGTGGCTGCATATTGCTAAGTGTAACAGCTTACATCCTAGATGATTTTTATTATTTTGCTGCATTTAAAATATTCTTGTTTAGGCAGAAGCGGAATAAAAGATTTTCATGTTTGTATTTATCTGATGTCTCTTATAAGGTACAGTTCTTTTTCTTTTTTTCCTCTCTTTTCCTTTGTTGTAAGATAATTATGTTATTGGCTTCCTTAAGGTCATGATGATTGATTATAGAGTATCGTGATGCAACTGGGGAGAATAGTACCCTAAGTTGTTTGTAATCTTCTCTGTCAGTAGAAGAGTATTACAAAGAATTTTGTAGATGCTGTTCAATGTGAATGTATCGGAATCTTACAGATCCTGTACTTTAATTTTGAAGTCAGTGTTTGCACAATGTCTTCAAGTGAATAAGTAATCTATTTTCAGGAAATTACTTATAGATGTTAGTTTATTATGTGAAGACTCCCGCTGCGGAGTCTGAGAAACCAGTGGAAACAGTTTATCACCTCGCCAATATTAAGATATCTGCTGCTGAAGACTGCATGATCTTAGTTCCTTAAGTATCAAAATGAAAGGGAGAAGAATGCATGATACATACATTCAGTCTAACACCTTGTGGTTGAGTCTATACTTTGTACATTCATGATGTAAAACAGAGTAAGACTGCAGCAGCCAAGCTGCTAACATCAGTTATGACTAGTGAGGAGCAAGCTTGCATGTGATAATGTACATAAGGAATCATACTTTGTCTGTAATTGTGGGGTAGCTTGTGTTTCTCTAAATGCCCAAGAGTGCTAAAGTGAAAGTTCATTAAAAAAATTGCAGTTTTTGTCAGTGTCTTTAAAATGAGATGCCTAAGTATTAGATTATAGAAGTCGCTTCAGCCTTTGAAATCAAGCTATATGTTGCCAATGCCTTAGCAGTACAGTCTACTTTGATAAGCTTTTGATACTTTTTGAAACAGTTTGACTTCTGGATATTAAAAACAATCTTGATTTAAATTCAGTGATATACTTTTTAAAGTGGTGTATATATAGTATACCAACAAAATACATGTTTTTTTTAAGAAGTTTGTATTTTTGAAAAGTTGTAATCCTGTATCTGATTTTTTTTTTTTTTCTCTTGTAGGATGAAGTCCATGAGAGGGATAGATTCAGTGATTTCTTGTTAATAAAACTGAGAGATGTATTGCAAAAACAGCCTGGTTTAAAACTCATTCTTTCTAGTGCTGCTTTAGATGCAAATCTTTTTATCAGATATTTTGGGAGTTGTCCAATAATACACAGTAAGTATTTATGTCAACTCTTATTAAGATTTGTAAGTCCTAGATAATCAGACTTACGCCAAGAATCTGTTAATGTCCATAAAGGAGCTCTACAAACAATCAATATTGGAAAAGAAATTGAAGTAAATTGCAGGCTGTTTTGGAATGGCTTATTTGTTAGGGTCTATTATGTAAAGTTAGCATTTCTATATACTTCTCTTGAAAGAAAATATTTTCATAAAAAATGTTTTTGTTGTACCTTGCACAAAAGCTGTGTTTGTTTTATCTCTAAGTGCTGTTTGTACTGTGGAAGCAAAGTGTGAATTCTTATCCTTTAGCCTAAACAAAAATGGATTTTTTTATAGAATAGCGGAGCATAACTCTGGGTGATACGTGTCTTTATCCATAGAACTTCAGTGGAATTCAAGAAGTTAGCAGAAGTCAGTGTACTGAGCTGCTATTTACCTTTTTAAATGTTAATTGGTTTTGCAGTCCAGTAAGCTTAAGAGAAATGCCAGATAGAAATGCTTTTACAAGATTTTTCAAGGAAAATAATAGCTATTCCTTAAACTAGACCACTTTAGTTTCTCATGTCCACAAAATTTCATTTTTTAATTAAGATGAACAGTGGACCAAGGCAGCGTCTAATACACTATGCATCATTTATTTTCAGTACAAGGCAGACCTTTTGAAGTTAAAGAGATGTTTCTGGAAGACATTTTACGAAGCACTGGCTATACAAATAAAGAGATGGTTAAGTACAAAAAGGAAAAACAGCAAGGTTGGTAAATTTTTTGTTCCTGGGAGGGTGAGAGGGTAGGGAATGAGGCTTGCTGACTTTTTAAAGAATTTAATATGATGATTCTGTGTGTAAAATTCCAAAGACAGAAAGCTATCTGAGATGAGATTAGGTGGAAACAAGCATTTATGATCTCAGTGTTTACCTTACTGAAGTAGTTTAGGTTAAATAATATGTATTTTTCACTTCATTTTGATATTTGCCGGTTTTTGCCGCTATTTGATAAATTTTTCCTAATTATTGAAAACCATGGAATATAATTTTGTATTTTGGCCACATGAAAAGCATAGGAAGAAACTGATTTTTTTTGGATGCAAATTCAACTGCAGCTGTTATTGAGGCAGGATTTTTTTTTTTCAATGTATTGCACAGAAATGGTTCCTCACGGCAACATTTTTCACTGTGTTTCTCAGACATTAATGTGTTTAATAGAAACATGAATCTATAGTCATACAGAGACTGGACTATAGTCTACCACAGAAGCAAGAAAAGGTTGTCTTAGGTTGATTAAGTAGATTTATTATTTCAGAGGGGGAAAAAAAGTATTTGTAATATACAGCTGAGCATTTTTTTTTTTTTAATTAAGAGGCAAATTGATACCTGTGTATATAACAAAGTCCTAGATGTGTAGTTGTGATGCTGCTTTGCTTCGATTGCAGTGAATGGAAAAGTTTAGCTAAGGTATTTTGCCTTACAGTTTCTTGTTTGGAAATTAGTTGCACCTTCGGGACCTATTTCATTTCTCTCTTACCTTTTCACTTCTGGTATAAGATCTAAACAAGGAATTCTGTCACCTGTTTACTTCAGAATTTTTTTTTAAATGGACCAAGCTGTACTGTAGACTTGGGAGATTTTAGTGCCAAAATGATATATATATTTGCCTTGTTCTTATAGCTGCGCTCTGCAGTGATAGAGTGTGGGAACCTTTAGTCACCAAAAGTTTATATTAGTCCATTCTGGATTGAAGATGTAATACATGAAACCTTTTGGTGTAGTCCTAACTTCTTTTCTAATCGAAAGCAACGGATGACTTTTTTTTCTGGAAATATGCATTTTAGAAGAAAAACAGCAAAACACGCTTACTGAGTGGTATTCGGCTCAAGAAAATAATAGCAAACCAGAATCTCAGAGGCAAAGACCTGTCCCAAATGTGGCTGAAGAGTATGATCTTTTAGATGATGGTGGTGACACAGTATTCAATCAACTGGTAAGTATTTCCTTTTGTTGGAAAAAAAATAGATTATCATTATGTTAGTAGTAACTTAAAACAGTGGTTTATAGCAGCATTATTCCCATTGAGTTTCTCGGAGGATATTAACAGATTGTGAAATAGTAGTTTCTTTTCTTTTTTCGAATTAGTTTAACTGTTCCAGAATATAGACAGGTAAGGCTTATAAGAGGACAACAGTTGTACATAAAAGTTGATAACAATTATTGTTGTGAGTACCTGAATATGATATGAAAAGAGACAAGAACTTTCAAAAAAAAAGATTTGTCTTTCAATGCTGTTTTTTCCCTTCAGACTGAAAAAGATGTAAATTGTCTTGAACCATGGCTAATAAAAGAAATGGACTCTTGTCTTTCTGACATCTGGTTGCATAAAGATGTTGATGCCTTTGCTCAGGTGTTCCATCTCATTTTAACTGAAAATGTCAGTGGTAGGTCCCCTCTGTTTATATTTTCTACAGTAGGGAGGAAAATAGGCAAAGAAACCTCAGAAATTCAAGTCTTTATCTCCAGTTTCAGATTTTGTGTTGCTTTTGCATATTAATGCTAACTGGAAAAATTACTTGTACAGGCTGATTTGGATTACAGAATTGTGTAGTTATTCATTATCAGAATTGTTCTGAAATATTGACCATTGTGTTATGGTGTGCTTTTAAAATAGTGTTAAAATCTTAAAAACTGACTGTGGGATGGAGAAAAGAAATTCTATTTTGGCTGACTTAAATTATAACACTTGTGTGTGGGTTTTTTTTTTTTCTTTTAATTTGATTTTGTGTGTGTGTTTGTGTTTATTTCCTTCTGTTTCCTTTGTACCTGTCAGTTGACTATAGGCACAGTGAAACCAGTGCGACCACACTAATGATTGCTTCAGGAAGAGGCTTTTTGAGTCAAGTAGAGCAACTGATCAGTATGGGAGCAAATATGCACTGCAAATCGTCCAATGGCTGGTAAAAAACGAACATACAAACAGCTAAGCTAACAAGAATGAAAGATTTCTATTTTGCTTTCTGAATGAATTAATTTACCAATTTATCCAAATGGTAATACATTCTGATAGGCTAGGCAATTTATATTTTTTGTTTCATAATTTTTTTGTCTGATCTCAGTGAAATTCTTAAACAATCTTGAATATAAAATTTTATTTTCAATGAATCTCATTTACACATTGGGAAATAAATGATAGTATTTCAGCATTAATTGAAGTAGAACTGAAATAGTAGGCCACTTTTACTATCAGAGAATAACCTCAACAGGACTGAAAAAATATTACAATTGCAAAGTCATTTGCGATAGTATAATCATAAATATGTTTTGTCATGTTAAAAAAAACTCTACATAACATTTTTCTGACCATTAATTATTTCTTTTGAAAAACAAGATGTAATTTACTGTAAATTGTGTTAATACAGAAAGACTTAGAATTCCAGAATTTTGACATATGGCAATATGGTTTAAAAAAAAACTTGGAAAGGAATTCAAACATAGAGATAAACAAAATACATATCGCTGTAGAAAACTTCTGGGATATGACTATTCAGGATGACTTCTGGGTGCCAGTGAAAGGGTGCTGCAAAAGGCATGACTGATTTTTGCACATTAGTGTGTGTTTTCTTTTTAAAGAATTGGCATTTTTTTAATCCCTCACTCTTTCTACCTGCACACTTGCAGATATTTCTGTATAGAAAGGATATTCTTACTTGGTAGAGGGTTTATATGCCTGAAAATCATGTAGCTATTTATTACACTTGTTTATGCATATGCAGATAGGATATTTCAGGTTCAGCAGTAAGTGTACTGCTAAAAGCACTGTGCAGAAATTGATAGGAAAAAGTGCACTGTATTACCTACAGGCATAATGTGGTATTTATGTGCCTGATTGGAAGAGAGAAATAATAAGGATCACTGTGTAACTCCTTCAGGATGGCTTTGGATTGGGCTAAGCACTTTGGACAGACGGAGGTTATTGACCTTCTGGAATCCTACAGGTAAGCAATAATTAGTCTACAGGAATAAAATGTAGAATGTCAGTTTGTGTTCTGCTATGTGTTCTATTAATCAAAACAGTTTCTTATTTTGGTGGGTCTTGAAATCTGGTTTAAATAGTAGGTAGATTTATGAGTATAGAAGTATTTTGAAAATGCACTGTTACTACTCAACAGTTTTTATATTCAGTAGAGTAGTAGTGATTATGAGCATAGTGATTGTGGCATAGATTCTAGTTGTCTAGGTATATAAACACAAGTTAGAACTATGATACAGAGCTAGTTCTAGATTGTAGTTCTAACGCTTAGGACATCTTTTATGTCAATTACGTTTATCTTTTTCCCTGATTGGAATGTCCACATGTAGGCAAGATGTCATTACACAGCTATCTGTGTTATGACAATAGCCATTCTGTAATGAAAGTGCTAGTAACCATGTTCTCAAATTAAAACTCTGAAACTAAACTGGAGTATATTTGCGTTCTGTAGTAGGGTATTTTTTTGTTTCGTGAGTGTATCTCTGTATTGTCAATACATGATGTAGCTATACCAAAAGAAACAGAAATGAGCAAGACATCTAATAAAACATTGAAGGATTGTTTTTTGATAACTCAATTAAAAATGACAGCACTGTAGTTCTTGTAGTGTAGTTCTTTTTAATTAGGTACCTGCTTATACTTCCATTGTAGGAGAATAATTAGAAAACATGTTTCTTTTTAGGAGTATCCCTTTAAGCAATGAAACAAATGTCATTTATACTTTTGTTTCTTGCAGTCTTACATACTGTTATATTTCAATGAAGTATAAGGTGATTAAAGTTAATACTGACCATTCAAGTTGAATAATTTACTGAATTAGCTCTTAAGTCACTGAGCTGTACTAGTGTTGTGGAGATGCTGTGCTGCTGTGTTTTAAATATTCATCAAATTTAGTCATACCAGTGATGATCTGAATAGGCCTGTATGTTTATACATCTTAGTGCTTCACTGGAATTTGGAAATCTGGATGAAAGTTCCCTGGTCCAAACAAGTGGTAGCGACCTCAGTGCAGAGGACAGAGAATTGTTGAAAGCTTATCATCACAGTTTTGATGATGAAAAAGTGGATCTGGATCTGATTATGCACTTACTTTACAACATCTGTCATAGTTGTGATGCTGGTAAGTCTATATACGCATTTCAAATGAATTGCTGTGAACTTGACTTTTGCTGATAAATTGTGCTCTCTGATTAATAATAATTAAATAGTAAAATCTTTTGCTTGTATACAAACATCTTTTTTTTTTTTTTTTTTTTCCTCTCTTAGGAGCGATATTAATATTTCTTCCAGGATATGATGAAATAGTTAGCTTGCGAGACCGCATTCTTTTTGATGACAAAAGATTCACTGATAATGCTCACAGGTAGAAAACCTGATTTATACTGTTCATTGGAGTTTTTACTCTTTAAAACAAATGCTTTAAAAAAAACATGTCTTCTGTCTTGCATCAGATACCAAGTTTTCATGCTTCATTCAAATATGCAGACTTCAGATCAGAAGAAGGTGCTTAAAAGTCCACCTTCTGGCATCCGCAAAATAGCAAGTATCATATGACTTTTTGTGATATTATATAATTTGTGCAGACTCTTGTTTCTACAATTACTATTTTTTTAATTACAGATTCTTTCTACTAATATTGCGGAAACCAGCATCACAGTCAATGATGTTGTATTTGTTATTGATTCAGGAAAAATGAAAGAGGTATGGGTGGCTTAAATTTTCTTTTAATTAATATTATTTTACAATACTGAGGCAACAACATAAACTTTGGAGGATTTTCCTATTTACTGAAATTAGTGCTTAGTATCTGTTGGAAATACATGTCAAGTAACAAAGTATAATGAGCAATTTTGACATCTGACAAATGCTGATAGCAGGCAGCTCTTAAAATTGTAGATTGTTCTCTAGACCTCCATTTTTCCCAGTCACAGAAAGCTAGGAGTTCCTTTTTTCCTGTTACTCAATCTAGACTAGGTATAATCCACAATGAAGCTTGTAAAATTTATTTTTTTTTTGTTGCAACAGTATTGAATGGCATTTTCCTGATGAGACAACATACAACAATGAGACATTTTTAAGGACCTGGATATGTCTTAGAAAACGAAAACAAATTTCAGAGGACCTATGTTCATAAAATTTTTCAAGTTCTCGTAATACAATAATACAATGCAATCCTAGTATTTTTGCAGAAAATTTAGGAAAGCTTGGATACTGCAAAACATGATCTGTGTTACAAATTTTTTAACTGGAAAACCTATGATTTATAAAGCTGTAGTACAAACATACTGCAAAGAGGAGAACATAAATATACTTGAAATGGAATTCCTTTAAGGCGTATTCTTGTATCAGAAGCTGCTGCTGTTAATTTTGGAGAACTTTTTTTGATGAGCTAATTATTAGTACTTCATATACCTTATAAAACTGTATTTTTGTATTCTTTTCTGTTACAGAAATCTTTTGATGCACTGAATTGCGTTACTATGTTAAAAATGGTGTGGATTTCAAAAGCCAGTGCTGTCCAGAGAAAAGGCAGGTAATAAATGGTTCATATTGAATTTTATTTTGCAAATCTCTAGTATCTTATATGCTTTAGAAAAAAGGCTAGAAAGTAGGAAATGCCACACTGGATTGCATCTATTTCTTGTGTAGCAATAATCAAAATAGTTATTTTGGGGGAGCTAGAAGATTGGGTCCGCATATGCTTAGTCAGAATTTCCCAAGTCCTAGAACACTGTCTCAAGGATTTTCCAAATCTTTCCCCTCCATTTGGACCTGTTACCTTGATTTTTTTTTTTAAAAGAACGTATTCATTTTACTCTTCTGATGTGTAGCAAATGCAATATTCAGTTAGAGAGGTTATCTCTGTGTGAACGAAGAACTGTGTTTTGCTAGTTTTGAATGCCTCTTTATCCCTATATTACAAGAAATACTGAACAGTTTTTCTTTGTTCACACATCTGCCAGCTGTTCATAACCTTATAGGCCTTAATCTTACCAGGATGAGGGCTAAGAGAGTACATACAGTAACAAGATTTGGGAATATAGTATCAATATTAACCTGTAGGAATTTGGCTGTGCATATGAACATTTGCGGTCTCTGACATTTCCCTTTTTAACCTTCTCTGGCTTTTACCCTTGGAATAACTACCTTCTGTTCTGGATTAGGAAGAAGTATAGTTAATTGCTTACATCTCTTACATGAAGGACAGTGAAATTTGGGTTGACTTTACATTAGCACTAAACATCTGTTTAAATGTCAGTTATTTTTCTTTTATCAAATCTTCTGGTGTTCGAATTCTGATGTTATCAAATCTCAGTTTGTGTGTGGGATTTATGCTTAGTGACAATGATTTTTTGCATTAGACCTGCTTTGGTGTCACAGTTTATTGGCTTTTTTGCTTACAGAAAATGTAAAATAAACCCAAATAATCTCAATGTATTTGTACTTATCAACAGCTATTAATATTTTATTTTCAAGGGCTGGTCGTTGTCGGCCTGGAGTTTGCTTCCGTCTCTTTAGCAAGCTCCGGTTTCAGAATATGTTGGAATTTCAGACCCCAGAACTTCTAAGAATGCCACTTCAGGTACACGTTTGGTTACAAATCATCTTTTTTCTTATGTAATATGACCACACCATATTAATAAGTACAGAGTATTGCATTTTCCAGAGTGTTAATAAGCTGTTTTCTAATTTACAGGAACTTTGTTTGCACACAAAATTGCTGGCTCCAATTAATTGCCCAATTGCTGATTTTCTCATGAAGGCTCCAGATCCTCCACCAGCTTTAATTGTGAGAAATGCTGTACAAATGCTTAAGGTCAGCAGTGAAGTAGATTACATGGGATTTGTATTGCCTTCTATTTGTGGTGTGTCAATATGTCTTACTATGTGAATATGTCCCCTATTGTTGAGGAGTCTTTTGTTTTTTAGTTATTCAGGGATGCTTTGGGTTTCTTTACTTTTGTTTTAATTTTGTCATGTGGATTTGACAAAAAGGACATATCCCTTAAGGGGAGAGAGACTATTGGAAACTCCTGTCGCAAATTTGACACAGCTTGACTTGCATTCTTTGTATTTGGCAACTAATCTAGTTAATGGCCCATATTCAGCTTCAGCTGTGAACTCATTTTCTCTCTTTTTTTTTTTTAAATCAGACAATAGATGCTATGGATACTTGGGAAGATCTCACTGAACTTGGTTATCATTTGGCTGATTTACCAGTAGAGCCACACCTGGGTAAAATGGTGTTGTGTGCCGTTGTTTTGAAGTGCCTGGATCCTATTCTTACCATCGCTTGCACTCTGGCCTATCGAGACCCTTTTGTCCTACCGACACAGGCATCTCAGAAGCGCGCAGCCATGCTGTGCAGAAAACGTTTTACTGCAGGAACCTTTAGTGACCATATGGCGCTTCTCAGGGCTTTCCAGGTATTGTTTCCTCTTCAGAAACGGTACTAATCACCATACATTTTGTATCAAATGAATTAGTATGTCTGCAGAGTTGGATATGGAATAGCTAGATTTATAATATATTCTTTAGAGAGGAGGAAGGGTCTGGTTTTTGCTTAGTGACTTTTCTGTTTATTGAACTCATTAATAATTTTTCCATAGCAAACATTTTGTCAAAATATTTATGTTTTTATCTTATTATTTGCATCTTTTCTTAAACTCTGAATGTTATGAAATGATTTCATCTTTAGCTATAGGTAAGTGTGATTAGACTATAAAATAACTTGGAGATCCTTTATGTTAATGTAAAGATGCAATTAAAGATAACTTTTATATGATCAATATAAGATGTATACATCTTTCAGATGTGGATTTTGTATTTACTTTAGTGACATAAATTTTGCTGTACTTAAAACTACTCAATAAAAAGATACTCAAATTTATAGGCAAATGTAAAAACATTATTTACAGGCATGGCAGAAGGCACGGAGTGATGGCTGGGAGAGAGCCTTCTGTGAAAAGAACTTTCTTTCTCAAGCCACAATGGAAATCATCATAGGAATGAGAACACAGTTGCTTGGTCAACTCAGAGCCTCAGGTAAATAGCTCATAAATAAACTTAGAATACGTTTGAAGTTCAACTTGGTATGAATGTTAAGAATTTTCACCAGTATTGGTGGTTCTCTTCTTTTGAAATACTGATACACAATCATTGTGAGCAGGATGCAGATTCTGAACTGAAGAAATGTTGCTGCGAGGCAGTGTCAGACATGAGCTTACTGAAAGCACTCTGTTCCATACTTCACTAGATTTCATAGTGCAAGATCAGTTTTATTGGATTCTTACATCCTAATAAATTATTTCTGTGTGAAATGTGGTGCTATAAAAGTAGCTATTTTATGAAAGTAAAACTCATTATCTGCATATATCTTAATCTGATGCTTTTTTCTAGGTGGTAAGGTTGGCAATGTGAAAGATGCAAATTGTGCATACTTGACTTTGTTTCTTAACAATTTTGAGAAGGAAAAATTAATTTTGAGAAGGAAAAAAGTATGTAGTCCACTTTAACACATCTTTGTCCTCTTCCTTGTTCAGGTTTTGTCAGAGCCAGAGGAGGCGGCGATATCAGAGACGTTAACACCAACTCTGAAAACTGGGCTGTAGTTAAAGGTGCCTTAGTGGCTGGGATGTATCCAAATCTCGTGCATGTAGACAGGGAAAACCTCATTTTGACTGGGCCAAAGGAGAAGAAAGTACGGTTTCATCCTACTTCTGTTCTTAGCCAACCACAATATAAAAAGGTAAAATCTTTTGAAATTTATAGTCCACAAACCAGAGTCTTCTAACAAACTTAAAAGACCTTTAAAATTTCCCTTCAGAATTGTCAGTACTTTAAAAGAACCATGTGCATGTATAAACAACTTTTTACAAAACATTTTATCCTGCAATTGCTGAAATAAAGATTTGGAGTGTGTTGTTTCAGCGTTGTTTCATCAGAAAGTCTTCCACTTGTGTAGAAAGAGAAAAAAAAAAAAAAGTTAATAAACTGTTCTGAAGATACAGTAATTTTACTGATGGAAAGAATGGGCTTACAATTTTTTTTTCTTAAAATATTTGGCTTCAAGGTATTTTATTTATAATCTCACTCTTTCAATATCAAATAAAATGTAAAAGAGCCTAGTCTCTTAATTGCTTTTGCACAGATTCCTCCAGCAAATGGGCAAGCTGCAGCCATTCAGGCACTCCCTACAGACTGGCTTATATACGACGAAATGACAAGGGCTCACAGGATAGCAAATATCCGATGCTGTTCTGTTGTAACACCTGTCACTGTGTCACTCTTCTGCGGACCAGCAAGGTTACCAAGTAACGCTCTGCAGGAGCCGTCCTCTTTTCGAGGTGTGTGTTTATATATGTATCTTTTGATATGTAGTAGCATGTGAAGTGGAAAACTTTTCTTGAGAATATTTTACATATAGATACACGTATGTGTGTGTTAATATATATATTCTGTATTATAGTAAATGACACTAAATTCTATATTATGCTGTTATGCTAAATATATATGTATATATATACTTATGTATATACATATATATACACACACGTGTGTGTGTAAATATGTGTCTCTATAGATACGCACAGACACACACACACATATGAGGTATATAGCAGAGCTACACTGCTAGAGTTCTTGTAGCTATTGAGTAGCTTACTGGCAGTGCAATAAATGTCCAAGTAATAGACAAATAGTTTTCAATATAGCATCTTGATTTTTTTGGAATATAAATTTTGACTTTTGAAAAGATAAATAATGAAAAAAGAGTAGCTTAACTTTTCAATAGTATCTGTCATATATGAAGATAATGAAACACGACAGGGATAGTTGTGTCATTTTCATTGTCTGACGTAGACCTGTGACAATTGGAATTGTTTTTCTTTGTAGTTGGTAGTAGTTGGATCATGACAGACCAGCAGTAGTTCCCGTGTTGCATCTATATTTCGTCAGTGATCATAATCCCTGATTTTTTTTTTTTTTCTTCAAGTGCTTTTTCCTTTATCCTTATCTTAATTACTTGAGCAAAGCCTGATTCACAAGAATATCATTAATACTTTAAGGCAGATTATTAAAATATGACCATGAGCTTTTCTTTTTGAAGAGAAGGACAGCTCTGTGCTTAATGAATAAGATAATATGACTATTAATTTGTTATCATAGAATTTATAATTAATACTAAATTACTTCTGGCTAAGGCAGTTCTAGTTAAAAGCTGCATATCCTTCAATAATTAACTTGAATAATTAACTTGAAGATCTGTTTTTAATCTCTGAAACTAGTTTGAAATATTGTTTGGGGATCAGGTTCACTGCTCGTTAGAGGCATGAAGAATTTAATTAGGACACATATTGTTATTGCAGATGAACTAGGTGACCTAAACATACTGTGATAAGGAATTTAATTCTTTTTGAACAAAGATTACACATTTGGCATGTCAGACCACTGTTCTTTGCCTAAATACAATTATGTAGCATGCTTTAGAGGAGATCATATGATTGTGATAGTTCTCCCTAAATTGTAGCAGCTGCTGACAATTGCTCTATTTATGCTATCTTCCTACCCTCACTTTTCCATTCCCTCTCTTACTGTACCTACAACTTGGTGTAACCAAGAGTAGAGTCTGGTCTGTCCAGTCACTATAAGGGAAGGGCCAACATGAGGTTTATTTTTAACTTCATGGCCATGGTAAGCATGCGTTTGGTTGGAAGGATGTTGTGTTAGACATTAGGAAAAACTATAGTTGGCCCATTACAGTACCTATTCTGGAACTACTTAGTTTGATGCTAAGTCTAAGTATCGTAAGAATAACGTATAACATGTTGAAAAGTTTCTTTTCTGGAGACCACTTTATTTTACAGATTGTTTGAATTGAATAACTGTTAATGATAATTAGTTATACCCGACCCTGGAAGTAATTTGCACTATAAAGGAATCTATTGCATTATTTAAAAGGACTGCCATATTAAATAGATGGGAAAAAAAAGATATATGTATATATAGCCTCTTCTTCATTTTTGATAGAAATACTATCTCCGTATCAAAGAATCTATATTAAATTACTAAAGTTTCCTTGTCTTAGTGTTTAATGAGTACTCATACTGTGACAATACAAAATTTTTCTGAGAACTGGGAATCTGACTTTATAGCAGTATGTATTGCTTTTATATGGGTTTTAATCTGAGTTATTAGGAAATTAAATATAGATCAATACATGGATTTGCAAATAGATTTAGGCATAAATTTGTGTGCTAATAGTTCGTTGATGGAAGTACAAAATGAGTCAGATTGCAACAGTGCAGAGATTTACATAATAGGATTCTTGGTGTGTCTGACTTTTAGATCTACTAAAGTAAAGGCAGATTAACAACTTTCTAAATGAAATATTTTGACTAAAATAAAGAAAAATAAAATGCATCTGTGTTTAGAAGTAATGAAGGGATTGTAATGGAAATTTAGAAGGGAAATGGGTATATTTCAGACAATACAACAATATTCAGTATTTTATGTGCAATTTAGAATACTATAGAAATGCTGGTATACCCTTTATATTTGTTTCATCCAGTGGATGGTGTACCTAATGACAGCAGTGATAGTGAGATGGAGGACAAAACAACTGCTAATCTAGCAGTGCTGAAGCTAGATGAATGGCTCCATTTCAAAGTGGATTCTGAAGTAAGTAGTGTATCAGTTCAATGCTTATTTTTTGAAAAAGAATATATATCGATGTATTTATCATGTATTTATTTTTTATATTTGTAAAAAAATTCTTAAATTATCAGGAAGTAGAGAATTTTCTTTAAACAGAGAAAACTGT
Organism: Nothura maculosa; assembly: GCA_032353885.1. Lineage (NCBI taxonomy): Eukaryota > Metazoa > Chordata > Aves > Tinamiformes > Tinamidae > Nothura > Nothura maculosa. The sequence goes on from JAUBOD010000601.1 coordinate 1,147,207, forward strand.
ATTTCCTCCTCAGAAAGGATAGTTAAAGCAAGCTCCAGATAGAGCACTCAAAATTGGAGGTAAGGCAAGAAAGCCCAAATTTTACATAGGGAAAAAATATATCAAAAATAAAAGTCTTCATAGCTTGAGAAAATGTGGTGATTATGCTAGGAAGGGATGTTGTTAATGAACTATGATATCCTCAGACCATTCAGTTCCAACTGGGTAGTGTATTTTCTAGAGGTATGGAAATGTGTGTGTATATATGTGAAATGTGGGACTTGGAAAAACTAGTGCATATTTTGATAGCATGAAAATTGGACTGTAGTGTTCTAAATTCAATCACTGAATTTGAGCTGAAGTTTGCCTTAGGAGAAGGATGTCATTTACAGCTGATCTTGTTTTCTTCAGCTGTGAAGGAAGAGCATTTTAGAGTGAACAGTAATAAATCCTGCAGGTGCAGAGATAAATGAAATAAGAGTTTTAAAAGAATTTTAGATAATGCTAGAGATGAAAGGGTAACTCTTACAAGTTTTCTTAAAATGACCACCTTTTGAGATTCTGCCCATCCCTCTTCACCCCTCCAGTTTTGGTATTGCCAGTCAGTTGGCACTGTTATTTTTAGAATCCCAGATACTGTTCATCCAAGAGAAACATAGATGGCCTGTATCTCGCTGATCTAATTGTGATTCATCTTTAACAGATTTAAAATTCCTTACAGGCTGCTGGCTTGCTGTTGCAACTCAGACAGAAGTGGCATAGCTTATTTCTGCGTCGTATGCGAGCTCCTTCTAAACCATGGTCTCAAGTTGATGAAGCAACTATAAGAGCAATTATAACTGTTCTAAGCACTGAAGAACAATCTGCAGGTTTGCAGCAGCCATCAGGAATAGGGCAGAGACCAAGACCTATGTCTTCTGAAGAACTTCCTTTAGCATCTTCGTGGAGGTCAAGTAACAGCAGGAAAAGCTCAGCAGAAACAGAATTCTCTGACGACTCTTCTAATGCTGAAAAGTAAGCTGTTTCATGCCCTCTAGAGACAGATAATAAGCAGATACTTTGGAAGACATAAAAGCAACACTTGAATTTCAGCTAGTAATAAAAAGGAGTACTAATGGCACATGTTTCATAAGAGAAGAATGGCAGTATAGTTGGCAGAAATGCAGCTGTCATGCTGTAGTTTTGTTTTCATTACTAAAATTTCTTATGTTTGAGAGACAGCTGATCAGAAATGCGTTGTCCGTGAAATTTCATCTCTTAATAGAAGAGTTATAATCCAGCATTCAGAAACAATGTATAAGTATTTTTCTAATTAAAGTATTTAATATGATTTGCAACAATTGTAATACAGGTAGTCGTATGATAGGCTGAGATCTAGCTCTGAGTTGTACTGCTTATTAAACACTTAGCGTGTTAACCTATCCTTAATTCACCTTTATCTCTTAGGGTTCTAATGAAATCTGCGCCTCCGGCATTTCACCAGGCACAGAAGTACAAAGAAAGAAGCATTTTGCACTCCAAGAGAACTTCAGATGACAGGTCAGATCAATCATCAGTGAAGTCTACAGACAGCAGTAGTTACCCTAGCCCATGTGCCAGTCCTTCTCCTCCCTTGTCTGGAAAGGTAGAGTTCTCATAAATTACCTTGCTCTTTAATATTAATTGTATTTCAGAAATAAGCTAGATAATATCTTTTTTTGCAGTGCATTGTCTTATATTAATAAAATAAAACCTTAAAATAGATTTTAATTTTATAACCTCTGCAATACAGTTTCTTTTCAGAGCTTAAAAGATATGTTTGAATAGTATACTATATGCTGCATAGTTCAAATACTGTTTATTTGAAAAGTAAACCACGGAATACTAAAACAAAAACAAAGTTGTTCCTCTAGGTGCTCAGTCTTTGGAGATTTTAGTAAATGCTCTTACCTCATAATAACTTAAATATTGAAATATTTAAAAGGGGAAGACTTTGAATGTTTTCTGATGTGAATTAGGGTACTCTAGTCTATAATCTAGAGCAGTTAAATTTTCCTCACCTGAAGGTACATAAAACTTGGAAAACTAGATTAAATTGCTGGACTGCTACTCTTTTGTGCTTGCTTGCTGATCCTACTTTCAAAACAATTGATTATTTTGCAAGGTGTCTTGGAAATGAAAAATAGATTTCGCATACTTTTAAAAGCTGAGGCAGGCAGTAACTCCTAAGGTTTTCTTCCCCTCTCTGGGGAGGAAGGCACTCAAGGAATTTCTGTCTTCATATATTAAAATACTTTAAACTTAAACGCTAGAAGTAAAGTCTGTTTTATTTCAATGTGGTTTATATCAATTTATTTTTTTCCAGGGCTCCAAGTCTCCTTCACCAAGACCAAATATGCCAGTTCGATATTTTATTATGAAAAGTAGCAACCTGCGAAACCTTGATATTTCTCAGCAGAAAGGTATATGGTCTACTACACCAAGTAATGAGCGGAAGCTAAATAGAGCCTTTTGGGAGAGCAGCATGGTTTACTTGGTATTTTCTGTCCAAGGATCTGGACATTTCCAGGTGAGTCCTTTAAATGTTAGCCTCGGCTGGTGGTTCAAGAATGCAATGGGTTACTGTGCATAATGTGGAGGTTTTGCTTATGGCTTCTATCTGTCTGAAAAATAGTGCAGGAAAGAAAGTTATCTAATTGATAAGGTGAAAGTGTTCATTCTCATCTCAAATACACCTTTTTAGCTAACAATTTACCACTCAAACTAAGACTGAACTGAACTACCTCCAGGATTCTTCAGTAATATTTTACATCCTAGGATAATCCCTTTTTTCCTTAAAAAACAAAAAAACAAAAAAAACCCCAAAGCATAAAAAAACAAAGCATAGTATTGCTGCTGGTTTTTTGCATGTCAAAAGTAATATTAAAAATAATAAAGAATTATCAAAAAGAGGATTTCTAGATTTAGGAGACTTCCAAGTCTCTGTGTAATAAATTTGAATAACATCTGCTTTTCCTGAACAGATTTCTAAAAGCTGGATGGCTAGAAATTCACAGCCATATTCTTTTCAGCGTTTTCTCACTTTCAGATATTTATTCCAGAAGATGTGATCACTTTGACCTGTTTAAAAATAAACAGCTTAAAAAAATCAATTTATTACAATCTTGTATTTAGTACATTTTAGTTAGCATGATAGTCATCAACAAAAGCTTAACAATTTCAGATTAAAGACTTAACCTAGTGGAATGAAGCTGCATGTTAGCTGTGCTGTAGAGAAGGCTAAACTCTATTGTTCTTAGTAAACAAAGTTAAATTCATCTTGTTATGTACATGTATTCATACAAGTCAGCTAAACCTAAAACAAAAAGAACTAGTTCAAATGCAACAGTCTTGGTGATATTACTGAGAAATTATGATGGGAGGGACATAAATGGTTTGGTAAACACAGAAATATATATTATCATTGCCATCATGTTAGATGTGATTTTCTACTCAGTAATAAGAAAGTGGTAGGTGGGTCATCTTAATTGCAATATTGGAAAAAAGAAGAGGGAGTGAAATATTTTAGTTTGAATGATAGCTGATGTTACCATGTCCTTCAATTTCATCAGTAAAGTGACCTGTGGGAATAGGAGCCTTGCGCTTCTATAGAGATGATCTTCCATCATGTTTCTTTTTTATTTCTCTTTTCCTTCTATTGATTTACATTTGAAATCTGAATTGTCAGGGATTGCATATCGTAGTAGTATATCATATTGGCAACCAAAGAATCCAGTGGAAACAGATTCGCAAGATTATTTTGTGGAACCCTTTTCTTATTCCTGTAGCAGGGGGATTCTGCTTAAATAGGAGTGAGAATCACTTTTGGATTTGTGATATATCATTCTCTTCTCTATTAACCTCCCCAGTACCCCATCTTCTTGTACATTTGCCTTCTTGGAATTTCTTCCCAGTTTAAAAAAGAAAACAGCCCTTGTCTTTCTACATGCTCTTGTAAACTATGTAAAAGGTGGTCAAACCAGATATGGGAAGAAGGGAATGGATCTGCACCACTAAGAAGAATAGGACATAATCTTGATTCTTTATGCTTCTAATAGTTTTACTATACTTATTTTTTGAAAGATTCTATTATAAAGGATTTAAAAAATAAACTTTGACAATTATAATTATCTGAGGGACGTTCTCAGTGGTTAAACACTCAAATGTGTATTTCCCATGAGGAAAAATGATGAACTTCTTGAAATGATTAAATCCAGAAAATTATTCAAGCATCTTGCTTAGTGAGGTACTATGTGCGAATTACTGCAACTAATTTGAAGTTTAATATGAAATCCAGTTATTTATTTAATTCCAGAGTGACCAGATGTCCTCTATGTCCTTCCTCTCATATTTCATTGTTTTTTTTCAAGGGTTTTGCTAGAATGTCTTCAGAGATAGGACGTGAGAAAAGTCAAGACTGGGGATCTGCAGGTTTAGGAGGTGTGTTCAAGGTGGAGTGGATCCGAAAAGAAAACCTTCCATTTCAGTGTGCACACCATTTGCTCAATCCTTGGAATGACAATAAGAAAGTACAAATAAGCAGAGATGGACAGGTAATGTTATTCCTTCGTAAAGTCTCCTTTATTGAGAACTGCATGTTTAGCTTCTTTTTAACCTCTCCTCATTTAAATGTTAATCTGAACCATTGTTCACACTGGCACTGACACACACTCACACCCCTGGTGTGCTGCTGCTTGTGCCTTACTGCTGAGGAAATAGAGACTGTAGAACTACCAACAGGAAAAGAAAATGTGTATTTGACAGTAGGAGTTTTGATGCAGCCATGCTTTTGGAACAATAGGGTAAGTGGTAAAAGCTGCCTTGATTGACTGCAAAACATAACTTTTAAAATGTTATAATCAAGTATATTAATTTCTTGGGAAAATATTTAAGTACAGCATAAATTAACTGTAAGAGAATAATACCGAGTAGTACACCAAGCAAAAAAAACTTCCTACCAAATTGATTGCTATACATGGCTAAAGATATATAATTTGTATATATGCTTTTAACAAAATTGTATAATCATATTCAAAAGCTCTTGTCCTTCTAGCTTTCTGGTTTTCTAGTTACAGTGAGCATACATATGGAAATAGGCCACTAGTAATTGAGGCATTTAAAATCAAGTAAGTATAGAAAGCCCATTTGTATAGTCATCCACTGTCTTTTTTTGGAAATAGTGTCATTTGCTTTGGAGCTATAATGGGTTTTTTTGCTTTAAGTTATGAACAGTTTTACTGAAGTACCACTGTTTTTGGTCAGTATCATAGAGTCTTGTAAAATCAAATCAGCCATTTACTTATATGCTAACAAAAACTTAAGTTTTCCAAAATTGCAGGCTTCTTTCTGGAGCTTTTCAGGTTTGATATTGTCACATTCAAATGAGTGCTCAGAAATGTATACATAAGGTTCCTCTGAAATATATAGAGAATCATGCCATATGAGGTAGAGTTTAGGCCACATTCTCCAGTCTGCTAAAGGCAGAAGGAGCTGCAAGAAGAGAATTAACCCGGGAGCTCTCTACAGCAGTATCTGCGACCTCACCTCTTTTTCAGTAAACAGCACAAATAGCAATTTGATGTCTGACACTTGTCAAACACTTTATTCGGACAAATTACCCTGAAAGGAAGAAGGCCCTAACAAACTGTAAGCCAATTCTGAGATAAATATGTGTAAGAAGGAAATGAGCTTTCTGAAAAACACTAGAAGAAAGCAAGCTGAACTTGTGTAATTTCTCTCTCTCTCTCTCTCTCTCCATATATATAGTAGTAGCAGCTCAAATAAATCTGTTTTTCTGTAATTTCTGTATATGCTACTATATAGAAGTAGCAGTTCAAATAAACCCCCTAATATCCTGTCCACCTCTAGGAGCTGGAACCACAAGTTGGGGAGCAATTGCTACAGCTTTGGGATCGCATTCCTTTGGGAGAAAAAAATTCAACTGACTGAGCATGACTGAGCTAGAGGTAAGTGAGATACTTTAAGTGTTACTATATTGGTAGAGGAAAAGTTATCAAGATAGAATGTATTGTTTGCAGTATTTGGTTTTTCTTTGCAGTTTGAGGAACACTTAATATTTATTTAATACTTTTTTTCAGGTGTGGTTGCCAAAGTCTTTTATAACCAGCAGTAGCAGCAGTGGCCCTACGACGTAAAGATGGGGAAGAGGCTGGTGCAACGAGCTCTAGAAGTAGCTGGTGATGCTCTTAAAACAGCTGACACTGGAAAAATAGACGGAATTCTCTCAATTTCTCTCAATTTTCTTGTGATAACAAATGTTGAAAGTTTTCACCAGGCTGATTTTGACTGAATGACAATTCTTTAGAATAGGATATGCAGTGTGCAGTTGACTTTGAAATCAACAACAAAAAAAAAGTTAAGTTCAAATGCTGTTTTTAGCAACAGAGCATGTAAGTTCATTATGGGTTTAGAGTCATACAACAGGCAGTTTAAATGCACAGTTTGCATTTAAACAGTCTCAATGCAGTGAAAACTGAAACCAGTGTAATATTAATAGAACTTTCCAAATATTTTTAATATTTCTAAAAAGTACTTTTTGAACTTTCCTATATTCAGTGTGAGAGCATGAGATATTCAGTCAGCTAAGTAGGAGAATGTCAAAGTTATGTTAAGTAAATAGAGTAAGACACTTTTTTGAGAGAACTTTGGTCCAACATTTGTTTCCAGCTTATTAGTTATCTTTAAAAGACAATATCCCTTTGATAAGCTGAAATAACCTTCAAAAGCCTGAAAAAGGTTTATTTGAGTTGATATTCTAAAAAATAACTAACATGGACATAGTTAGAAGATTTTTTTCCAAAACAATTGCCAGTAGATCTTTTTGACGTTTTAATGCATCATCATATGTTCTCTATATTCTTTCTCTTTTTCTTCAATGTTATTTCTTTTTTTAATAATTGTTTTCTGGGCTTGTCATTAGACATTAAATTACTACAGTGTAAGGGTGATATTTATTCACTCTGTTCACTGGCAGCACTTCCATTTGTGGTCATTCTTAGTACAAACTGAGAGCTTTTCTGTTTCTGAGTAGCCTCATGCGCATGTTGTTTGCTAGGAATATTCACACAGAGTTCACAGTACGCTGTATTCATCAGTAGTGACTTCTGTACATAAAGAATAAGCTTTGTCTTGGTAAGAGTAACTGAATCCTCCAAAAATCCTTGGTGTCTAGACAGGTGAGGATACGCTCTTTTTTTTTTTCTTTCGTTCTTTCGTTCTTTCGTTCTTTCGTTCTTTCGTTCTTTCGTTCTTTCGTTCTTTCGTTCTTTCGTTCTT
>JAUBOD010000601.1:1167032-1243563 GCA_032353885.1 Nothura maculosa
TTGCTGTTCTCACTTATTGTAGCCCATCTTCCTTTAAACTATAAGCTTCTAATAGTACAAACATATCGAAACTCAATGTCTAGCATAGAGAGGGGTATGATCTTGGCTGATGTTTTGGCCTGTGCTGGTAGATAGTAATACTGCTGGTGTGCGCATCTTGAGTAAATTGCAACTGAATTTCTATGAGTGTATGCCATGACAAATAGTAAGATGTCAGTAATTTTTCTGGAAGAATGCAGGATGCTTTAAATTGGAAGCATTTCTGTCGGGATTTGCTTCCCAGATGGGTGGATACCAACCTGATTTTTTCTCAAGGACTGCTTAAAGAATACTGCAATGGAGGCCTGCCATGAGAAGATATTCCTGAAAGTTTCATGTCACACTAAAAGTGGAGTTTCTAAACTTAGAAGGGAATGAAGAAGAAGGGAATGCTTCCATCCAGAGGCAGTTTTCTTATTTTCTCATGTCTGTTCATAGAATACCACCCCAAAGCACCTAGCTGGTTGTGTTTCTTTCTGAAGCTTGGTTATGGTTATTTTGCTCTTGGGATCTGCTGCCATTTGCAAAGCAGAAGAGCAAATGTTATCAGGGTCCCTGAGGTGACTTACAGTGATGTCCATCTGTTAGGTTATGATCAAGTGAAATATGCTAAAGGACTTTGTGCTTCCCTTCCTGCATGTTCCCAGATGCTCCTAGATCTGCCTAGATGACATGACTTCTAAAAACATAACCAAGTTTGCAATTCATTTACAAATCCAGGTTGTAAATAAAATGAGAGTTTAAGTAGGTGAGGTATTTATGATGCATAAAATATCCAGTTTTATACAACCCTAGGCACCAAATAGCAAACCTTCAGTCTCAGTGGGCTGAAGAGGTATGGGCAGTATGTATGTATGAAGCTACATATGGAAAATGTGGCATAATCACAAGATAAAACTTTATCTTGGCTCTAAAATGAAACTAGTTTGTAGTCTCCAGGAGATTGGACTCTCTTTTTCAGTTTCTCACTACTGACTCTTAGGAAAATTCTTTTCTGTTAGGATTGTATTTATTTAGATTTAGAACCAAAAGCTATCAATATTTTTTGATAATACTTTGAATATGATAGACAAAACCAATGCTGCATGCTAATGTGAGCATTTTACTCCAACAGAATCTAGATAATATTGGTTGCCTGTGACATTTATCAGCATCACCGACACCTCTGAAATATATGAAATTGGGTAATCTAAGTCAAGTTCATAGCAAAGACATTGGGTTCTTGCAAACCAGAAGGATGAATCTCGTCTTTAAAAAGTTAAAAAATATAAGCATAACAGTGGATATGTTAAATTAAATTTGGCACTTTTTGAACTGATACCTATACCAACAAAAGTGCTGCATCAGTGGACATATGCTTGGGTTTCTGAATGTGACTTTCCATATTCCATTCCAAATGCCACATCTGTTTTCTTACTCTTTCTGCTTTCTTTCTTGGTAACCATGACTGCCATAATAAGGTTCATCAGGATGATGCATGCACCAGTTTGTGCCATTCTCCCTGGAAGGATTCCCCCAGAGGCTGCAGTGGGAAAAGCATTTGTAAAGCTTTGAACAAGGAGCAGGAACAAGACTTATTGGAAAGGAAATCTTAAAAACAATCCTCTCAAAGTACTTTGGAGCAATGAAAGAATTAGGGTGAAAACTTCAGCAAGCATTCTAAAAGAGAAAGCACTTCATCAATATGCCAAAGTAAGCAGTAAAAGAACCCTTGAGGTTAGTGTCATTCTCACGTTAAAGCACCTCCGAAGTGATTTAATTGTGTCTACCCCAAACTTTTAGCAGGGACTATTGAGACTGCTCAGCATTAGCTACAGCAGCATCCAACACCCAATGGGATGGGAGGTTCTAGGCATGACTGCTTTGCAGAAAAGATGCTGGAAGCAAACACAGAGTCAGGGCATGGTTTATTTTAGACCATGAAGATACCCTCTTACATCTGCTTTCACCCAGTTGCTATAAAGACACCTTATTTGCAGGTTCTCTGGAGGTGAACAGAACGTAGCAGAAATATGACAGTATGGTCTCACAAAAGACTACTAGCACTGAGTTTATTTAGGAGAGCCTTATATAGAAGTGAGATCTCTATCATGATTCTTAGATATATGAAATCCAAAATATAATCTGAGAAAGAAATGATCTGTATGACTGTAATGAGTGATTTGCCATTCTTATAAATATGGTATTTTGCTCCTCTCTTCTGCATAGTGCAATATTAAAGCTTAACAAGGAATCAAGATCTGGTGTGTTTGTTTGGAGACTGTATCTCACTGCTGGGAGTATTTCTTGACATGGTCTAAATTTCCTCTTACTTAACATTATATATTTTAATTTAGTATTGCTGATTACCAATATTAATTAGTGAGCTATAAGCTTCCTCTTTTTTGTATCTAAAATGATAAGTATTGTTACTTAATTGTAAATACTTAACCAACCTATAAAGAATTTCTTGCAGCTCATTGTAATGTTTTCTCTCAGCTTGCTTTGGAAAATTCTGCAGTTTAAATAATAAAAAGAATTGTCCTCCACTTTCATTTTCTTTCCCATTTTCCCCTCCTACTCCTATCAGTCTTTTCTCTTTAAGACATATTAATCCAGTTCTAGAAATTCCTATAATTACTCACTGTCACTAGGTGGTGATATTCTTCCAAGAAAACATTAAGACATGGCAAATAAAAATTCATGAATCAAGAATGAAGCAGACTGCGCCATAAATTATCCCAGTATAAATTATATTTCTTTATTGTAGCTTTTTCTTTATGTTATCCTGAGAAACTGTGTACCTTGAAATGTTGTTGATTTAATTCCGGTTTGTGTGGTGAGTGATTTATTCTGGCCTTTCTTTTAATTGAGAGTGAGGTGGGACAGCTTATGAGTAATAACATATTCTACCATCTGATAAAGTTTTGTTACTGTGAAGTGCCTGAGAAAGCTGATGACACCTGATATCAAATGGCTGAAGGTAATATTTAAACATATTCTTGGAACTAGTTAGCAGGAGGGAGTAAAGGAAGCATTGAACTTGGCAGAGGGTTATTTTGAGTTTCTTTCAAAATTGTATTAATTTATAATTGAATTGTTGATAATTGTATTTGAACTCTAGAATACTTCATTGATCTGTAAGGAGATAAAAAAGTTTGATTCTTTGCTTTGAAGATGTAGCTTTAAGTTCCAAGCAGATTTTTGTTTATTTTATAGGTGTACAAATTTGTGGAGAGCCTGGAATTTCAGAAAAAAACAAAATCTCTTTATAGTGTTTATTAAGATAAATTTTCAGGCAGCTTTTGAAAACAAAAGGAATGTCTATTTTATTGCAATTATTCCATTCTTAGTTACTTTCCAAAATTTTGATTATATGTATATAGAGTTTGCATTTCCAAAGTATAATACCAGTAGTATCTGCATACATATTAAAGTCAAAAAGAGATGCTGAATTCCTTTACCTCTAGCAAATGACCATCTGCAGCTTTCAAAACTTGCCCTGGAACATGGAGTAGCTGCATCAGTCTGGCTGTGATTTCCCTTTTAGCCCATGTGTTTTTGTTATGTGCTTTTCCAGCAAATACAGTTTTCCTTAGGCTGGTTACCATTTCTGTATCTGCAAAATTATTTGTCTTTGAATTCTCCTTGACACAGATTAAAAAGGAAACAGAATAACACTGAAAGCAAATGATATGAGAAATTTCTGGGCAAGTCTTTCTTGGCCTTGTGTGTTATCAGAGACTTAAAACTATAAACACTAGATTTTGGAAAAGGCAGGTGCCAGGGGCAAGAGGAATATCATGCTCCTGAGTTCTTGCTGACTAATCTTGAAGATCTCTTAGATTGCAAGTGTGCCATATGGTATTTCCAGTATTTTCCACTGGATGTGAAATGAGAGTCCTGTTCAAAATTCATTTCTATAATGTCATTAAACATAGATGAGAAGCAACTCTTCTCCCCCACCTCTGGAGATAAAAAATATTTCCTAGGAGAGCACTGATAAGGCTAATACACAACAAATATTTAAAGGGCCATGTAATGAGATATCACCACCCACTGCCCTTATAAACATCAAGAGTCTGTTTTCAATTTAAAGGCAATTGAGGACAGACAAAGGGAGACCTTGGGGCAAGTCCACACAAAGAACTTGCAGGGCAGGTGATGGCTGTGATTGTTATAGGATGTTAGTTTGCAGGTATGCACACATACACCTGTTCATATAGACACATGCAGAACCATCTGCAGAGGCACACATTTTGTCAAACAAGTCAGAGTAGGTGACTCCATTTGTGGCAGTGGGAACAAGCTGTGTCAGGACAGGAAGCCTTGCTGTGCGAGCTGTGTCTGTCCAGAGAGGTTTGGCTGGCAGGCTGCATTTAACCTTCTCTGCCATAGACCAGGACTTGGAGAGGAGCTTCTTGCTTACTGACTCCAGATTGTCTTCTGATGACCAGTTAAAGTCTACATGTGCCTCTAAATATCTTAGGTACTCCAGCATCCTTGTGTCCATCAAGATGCAGGTGCTGATGATGCTCTCTGGTGTGGAGGGGACTTTTAGGCAAAAACAAAACTGTCCAATTTTAATTAGTTTTCTACATCGGAAAACATGCACCACAAGAGCAACGCAGCAGCTCATATTGCCCCTGCCAAGGGCTTTCTATTGCTTACATTGCACCAAATCAAGCTGTGAAAGGAAGAATTTCCAAAGTGGGAAATGCCAAGCCACCATTACTGACAGTATCTGGAGATAAGAACATGGAAGGGGAATTGAAAGATGCCAATCACCATAATAGTGATATCTTATGAAACTACAAGAGAACTTGCATAACCCTGTGCTGGCAGAACACCACAGAATATGCCTTTAATCTACTTAGAGATATTTGTGTTTAATATAATTCCTATTTCATACTCTCCTTTTAAAGCCAGGTTCAGGCTCGGATCAAACGGGAGAGGTGAGAGCTCATGTCTCAGCTTACCTGGATTAATCACTTGCAGAGGACAAAGCCCTAGAAGTGAGAGAGGCTTTTAACACGATTCCATTTCTGTCCTGGTTATTTACTAACCAGAAATCATAATTTATTAACAATGAAACTGCACTTTCTAGCACATTCCCTTTTGCAAGTAAACATATTAAATCTACCGTCTGCTTCTATAAGTCCTTTGGAAAATTCTAATAACCTTTGAAATGACCTCCCTCATAAAGGCAAGTCTGTCGCATTTTCAGAAAAATAAGCTTTTAGCTGAGCTTTCTGTATTAAAAAGTAGTTTTGAGTTGAAAGAATATTATTCATATTTATATATGAAAATTATGCTGCCTCTGTAGGTAACTGAATTGTATAATATGTTTTCAGTTTACAGCTTTTTAATGCTGCCACTTAGTACCTCTGTACAAGCTCTGTCTAAAATGAATGCAGATCAGCTGTAATTATGGTAATATTTTAGGTTCATTTTGTTTACCCTTGACAGAACACTCATTTTTAATTTATTTAACTATGTCACACTTTTTCCTTATTATGAAGCTTTACGAGAAACTGATTTTAAGCTTTGAGACTTGTGTTCTTAACCCTTGGAAAGCAGTTCTGCTTCTCTCAAACCCTAATGGGGTTGATCTTGACAATACTGATATTGATCTGGGTTTTATGATAAAATAATAAAATACTGAAGCCCATTAAGCATGTTGGTGATGCTTGTTGAATGAAATCCAAGTCTACCTGATGCCCTTCTGGACAGAAAGTAAATTTTGGTCACTAGCTTAACTCTAAAATTGGAAATAGCTGTTTACAAATGCTCTAGTGACAGAGTTGTGCAGTAATTACTTTTGTTTGGGTCTCTTTGGGCTACCTTGGCTAAAACTGGTAATAAGAAATCAAAGTCATAAAGTTCTTTTTCTACTAATGCTGAAATAATGGGATTATCCTAACAGGAGTTTTATTTACTTTTCTTATTAGTTTGGAAGTTTGTTTTGTGAAACCTCTGTGAGACTTAGTTGTGTCTTTGCAGCGGAAGCTGCTTTGCTGACCCCAGCCAAGTCTAGTGAGGAGCCCCTTCTGGCAGCAGTGCTGAGACTGCCTAAAGCTCTGGGTTTGTCATGGAGCTGGGGTGCCTCATGGCAGGGTGCAAAGCCATGACTCTGGAGTAGGGGCAGCCCACAGCAAGGCAGCAAAACTGGTAACCAGTCATCTATTTTGTTGAAAATCCTGAATTACAGTGAGAGAGTTACGTAGGGGCTGCACTCACCGGGAGAAGAGTCCTTGTACTGCATCTTACAGCCACTGCATTGTGGATTTGAGAAGGGCACTTTCATTGCAACTGGAATGAAAACAGCAGTTCATTCCATGCAGTTTGCCTAATTGCTGACAGATGACGGTACCTCTGTGTCCTTTGATTTTGGGCAGCTTTGAAATAGTGATACAAAGGTAAAGGCTTGGCGCATTGAAATCTGCTCCCGATTGCATGAGCCTCTTGTTCCTTTGCAAAAATTCTCCACCATCTATGACATTTTGCACATCTAACTGAAGTGCTGAAAAACGCTTTTCGGTTAGATAGTTCTGGACTTGAAAAAGGGTAGTGTTGTGTTGCCTTAGGTAGGCATGTCAGCTGGGAGAGCCCTGTGGTGCTTTGACTTTCCTGCAGTGACAGGGCATTGACGCTGACAAGGTGTCTTACTGCACTGAAATATTCCTGTGAAGGCAATGTTTTGCCATTGAAAATGGTTCTGCTCTGCAGTGCCCATGATACTGAAGCAATTACACTCAGACAAACTATAGGATCTCTTATTTTTGTCTAGAGCTTTACCTCCATGACATGCTCATCAGGATGCTTTCCCAGCCAGATGCACTGCTCTATAATAAAAACAGATCAGGGTCTGGATTAATTAGCTTTGTGAAGTGAATTAAATGTTATAGGATAATTTTTATGAAATAACAATGCTGGATAATCCTCTCCTGCTCTTGTAGATACAACCAAATAGATTTTTTTTTGTCTTCTAATTTGATTTAGTTGCAGTGCCTGCTATTTGTATGTGTTCTGATGTTTACTTATAGCCAACAAGAATACAATATTTGGACTAAATTGCATGATATGATTTGGCCTGGCTACAAAATCAAAGCAATTTGTGGGGGCTAAATTTTAAGTAATTCATGATAGGAGTCTCAAAAAACTCTACCTCAGTATGTTATTGTAAAAATCATCAGATAGTAAAGCTTTGCGCTTGCTCTTTGTCTGTTAATACTGTTACCATAACTAGCTGAAGTTTTCTTTCTCTCTCTTTAGGATTTTAATTTAGTGACTTCACTGAGAAACTTGACATGGAGCTGCAGCAAAATCATGGAAGTGCATCTGAATGTACCCAGACAGTGCTTATATGTTTAGTACTCAAAATACTGAATCTGCTTTTGAATTTTTCCTTTTATTGGCATCACTTTTTATTCTTTACCTCTTTGTTAATTAATAGTGATCTGCAGGTTCTGAGCCCCATGTTTTTCTGTAACTCCAATCTAAATTACATTAGGAAATAACCTAGAAACAAGGTGTACAAATTGAGAGGCTCTCCTCATTTTGCCCTGTTGAGGTGACACTAAAGAAAAGCAAAGGATCATTTTCCTTCTGTGCCAGGAGATCCTGGGTGGCTTTTCCTAGTCATTACAAGGTAAAAGAATTCAGAAGAGGAAAAAAGACAATATGCTTTTTCCCCTCCCCTTGTAATGCAGGAGCTCAAGCGGACAGCAAAGCCGACTGATGGTTGGAAATGGCCCCTGCACTATGCTTGTCATCTCCTAGAGACTGTGCTGCTGTTAGATTTCCAGGCTCATCCCCTTGTCCTGCCTCGATAGCACTGATTCAGATGCTGGTCTTCCACACGGATGCATACAGAGAAGGGGAAAGGGGCATGGGAAGGGAACAGAGCTGTCAAATGAGAAGGGGAAATGTGGTGGATGGAGGCATTTGCAAGGGCACTTTCATAGCAAGTTGTTGTGAGAGTGTGGAGGGGAAACTCATCACCCGCAGCGCCTGCGCTACCCAAAAAGCTTCAGCTTTAGTAACTGTAGGGTTTAATTTTGTTCTCAACATGGGGAGGCACCTTGGTGGCACACAAATCCTTTCCTAAAAGCTATGCATTTAGTCCCTGTGGGGATCCAGCCTGCTCTAATAACAGCACGCCAAGGTGGTGTGCAAGAACTGAGCCCCAAGCATCTTTGTGTGCCCTTTATCCTGGAAAACTGAGAAACGCAGCAATTGATCTGGAGAGAAAATATTTGCAGTATTCAGCTTCTTTCCCTAATGCCCAGCTCTTGGGGGCAGTTCCCAATTCAAATGATTAGATTTTGTGTTGGAGTCAGCAGCATGATTGGCACTTCCTCTTGTGAAACCTCAGGAGGTGAAAGTCACATTTATGTGAGTGACACAATTGACTTACAAAAGCAGCTAGGAATATTCCACGGGGATGCCAGGAAACTTTAAAAAAAATATATATGTTTTTTTTTCTGCAGGAGACTAAAAATAGTTTTCAGGATAATACATTTCTTTTATGCTCAAACGTGCTGCTTCACAACAAGCATTTAGAAGCTGATAGCTCAGAAAAACAGCCCTAGGAATCAAAATAATTGTGGAGCTTTCACATTCTCAAATGAATCTCCTGTGAGGGTGATTCCCTCTGCCTCCCTCCCTGCCTCCCCCGCGCTCCGGCTCGTGACAGATGAGGCTGCTCAAGGTTTTATAAGGCAGAGAGCGGTATCACCTAGAAACAGACCACTGATACGAGGTTGCCTGGGAAACCCTGCGCCCATAGATTTTCATTCTGCTGCATTACGTGCTCCTAGGTACAATTATTTATAATTAGAAAGAATTCCTCCTGTGGAAGCAGCGAAGTGGTGGGGAAATTACGTTATATTCTCGGGAGGATCTAATTCCATTTTCTCATTTGATTTTTTTTTTTTTGATCACCACTAACAGAGGGGTGTTCTGCTTTTTTTTTTTTTAAATACTTGAGGCAATATAAATTCTGCTTGAGAAAGCAGTATGGAAATACAGCAGTGGCTGCTTTAAATGCCGCTCATGTACAATGTAGTCTGGCTGCCAGTGGAAAAACCCCACCAAGCCTCGAGAGAGCCCCACTCTGATCAGTCTGAGTAGATTATTCCTTCAGCTTTAATAATTCAGACTCCCTGTCTGCCTTACGGGGAGATTTCCTCTCGCCTGGAAGACACATGCTGCTGATGGGGGAGATCCCCTGTCTGCTGCTTGTATTTTTAACAATAAGATTGCTCTTGACACTCTCTTTTCAAGGAAAAGGGAGAAAGAATAAAAAAAAAAAGAAAGAAAATACAGCATTTTTACCCTGTTTCTTTCCTTCTATCAAGAAATCCACATGAGGTAAAGGAGTTTTATGTGAGGGTCCAGATTCTAATGAGCTTTGTTTGTTCCCTCCTTGTTAGCAGAAAAACTAACAATAAGAGAAATGAAATTGTGATTAGCTTGTTTCACCTGGCTTGAGCTATTTTTATATCCATCCTGTCTTTCCCACTCCTTTCCGAAAAGAAAAGAAAATATTTGCTCTCTGTAACCACTGCTATTATTGTATTTATAAAGAATCAACGCCCCCCTCCTCTCCACCCCTACACATTTCGGCACAGCCTGAACATGCAATTTTCCACTTGGGAGGGTGGAAGGATACAATATTTTCACACATTTTTCAATAGTATTTTCATGCTTTCGAGGGGTTTCAGCTCTTACAGCCCAAGTGTGACCAGTGCCAGCTTAGCCAGGCCTGCGATCTGCCCACAGGCTCCATCCTGCTGCATTCAGAGGGATGTCCATCTGCCTAGGATAGGGGTGACTCTGTGATGCACATGGAATCACAATGGTGGGGGGAAAAAAGAAAAAAGCCAAATGAGATTAAATAGGACCAAGAGTGGGTAGTGTGAGGAAGCCCTCTTTTCAGTCTGGTTTTGGTGGGACAGCAGGCTGCTGTTGCAGCCCCAGGCAGATGTTTTTGGAGTGGTGCAGGCAGGTTTGTTGCACTCTTTCCAGAGCTATGCTTAGTAGAGGACTGTCATGGAGGGCACACACATTTCACTCGTAACCTCAGCACAGGACCTTTTTGGGAAGCCTTCCAAGGTTTGGTTTGCAAGCTCATGTTGGGTGGGAGGATTTAAGCTTAGTCTGGTTGCAAACTAAAAAGCTTTATGTTTTCAGGAGAGAGGGGAAATCCCAATCCTGGACGGATGTTTTCTGGATGGGCAGAAGGGCCAGGGCAGCAGGAAAGGGAGCAGGAACACCCCATGGTGGGAGCAGCCGCTTCTTTCCGCAGCTTCCCGTGCTCGCAGGCTCTGCCCAGCAGCTGCAGTGCTCTCGCACACCACTCAGGGCCGCAAAACAGCATCCTTGCGACTGCACATCCTTGAAAATTTTCCATTTGAAGCACACATAGCAGTCAAGTGAATTCAGAGCAATTGCTTTTCTTCCTTGCTTTTCCCATCCGCAGCTGGAGCAGCACCGAGACCTCCAGGTGGCCACAGTGGTTGGAAGAAGCTGTGACACATGATAGCAGAGGATCTGCTCCAGAAAGGAGGCAGATCTTGGACATCATTGCAGAGATGAGCTACCAAAACGGTCCACCTGTGCACCAGAAAGTGCAGGGGCTAGAAGGAGAACAGGAAGTATCATTCTTTTCTACCATTTCTCTTACTAAGCTCCTAATTTCAGCCTTTCGACTCTGTTCTCTAGCTCTCCTTCAGTGGTAGCCAAAGGCAAAGAGATTCAGAAATCACATTTCCATCTTTTCAAGGTTACTTTTATAAGAGATGAAAGGAAAAAAATGGGAAATTTATGTTCTAAGAAGCTGATAGTACAGAATGTAAATACTTATAGCTAACTGTCAAATTTATTTCTGTTGCTGTATACAAATACAGATTCAAGGTTATGCAACTCCAGCTGCTTTAGTGTAAGCAGTGATACTGCAAGGTGTTTAAAATCTTTGTTTGTACAAGGCTATTATTTTATTTTGTTCATATTTTAACATGCATTTGCTCCAAAAAATATATATTTTTTTTCTTCTTGACAATGATTTAAGGCAAAGATTCAGTTTCCTTATAAATATATCCTGTGAGAACTGCAAATTACTAGCAACATTGCTCCAGCAGAGAAATTCTTCTAGTAAGACAGTTATTGGAGAACTACGGAATTAGTTCACATATTACCTTCTGCCCACTCAGCTTTAAAAATATTAAGCAGATTAGCTTGTCTGTGCAGCAGGCTGTGCCTGCAGCTCTCCCTCTTTTACGGAGAGGGTAAGTGAAACACAACGGAATGGTGGTGCTGACTGTGGTCGTAGCATGATGTGTGTAAGCAAGGAAGAAATCCCCGAATTCTGCTGCCTGCGCTGTCCCCCGGTGGGCCTGCTCTGCTGCTGAGTTTCACACCTGCTTGCCAGATGTGGTGTTACTCCGGAGAAGGAGAGATGCCTTTTCTGCTTGTCTCACAACCTTTTGTATTTGCCTTTTCTTTTCCCTCCCTGCTATAGCTGGTGTTGATTTTGTTGGATTTTGCTGTTAAATCAGCTTGACCTTGGCCACACTCAACACCAGCAGCAGTGGATGCATGGCTGTTGTTGCTCTGCTTACTTTATTCAAACATTTATGGCCTTTGTTGGCTTTTCCTCCAAGCAGTCACTTGCATTTATCTTTTCAGAATCCAAACTACTGAGGTGGGGTTGCTTTGTATGACTGTATAGCTCTAAGGACCTTTGGTTATTGACTATAAATAATAACTTTTCATTTTCCATATTCTTTATGTGATGTATAGGGAAGACTGTGTAAATCTTGAGGTGATGTTATCTAAGCCAATAAGATCTTAAGGGCAACCTCTAGCAATACATCACAGCGCATAATAAATCTGTCTTCGCATTGTGATTATAAATTCTAATGGCAAACTGGAACCAAATATTCTTTCAGTAACAACAGTATGTGTAAGAAACGGAATGGTTACAGACAGTACCTAGACTTTATGAGAGAATCAGACATTCAAAGGGCTAACTCTGAATTCTGAATTCTTGTACATTTGTTTCTTTTTTTTTTGTTGTTTTCGTTTCCGGGGAAACAAAAAGGTTGTTCTCTGTGAGCCGTAAGTCACCTCTGGAGTCAGCAGTGACAGCAGAGCACACAACTGAAAAAAAAGTGAAATCAGCATGCAGGCAGAAGTTCTGTTTTCTTAAGGCACTTCTGGAACTGGTAAAAGGCAGAACTTTCTTAAAGCTGTTAAACCTCTTCAGAGCTGTTGAAATCTTCCTAATCTTCAGGTGGAATGGTGCCTGTTGTATAGTGCAATTTATAGCAGGAGACAGTGCTCGTTTCTCGTCAAGAAAAATACTTTTTTTAATATGTGCTTTAAATTGGCAGTAAGTTCCTTTTCAAGATAAGACATATGCTACATATGCCTATATATTAGCAGAAGTGCAAATTTGCCATATGAATGCATACTAAGTTTTCAAATTGCATTTGAATATAGGCATAAGTTGCATATATTAATGGTTAAAATGTGGCTTATATAAATCTGTTTTCACTTCAACTAGTGGGTTGTTCATTTTATATTGTGATCCAGTTTCTTGATAGTGGAATATCCCTTTCATGCTGGTATCTGCTATCAGAGCTGAATGGTAATACATTACTATGGGTAGTAATGTTAGCTAAGCACCCCATGTGTTGTAAAAATGTAGATCTTTAAATACTGAGCTACTGAACTTTAAAAGGTGCAGTTAAGATAATGGTAGATGAGAGACAGGAGACACAACTCATAGGCAGGGAGAAAGCATAAGGCATGATTATTTTTTCAGTGTTCAGTAACTTTTCTGTACTATAATAAGACAAGATGAAACAGTTTATACTGCTCTTAAGATAGACAGTGGCTCAGACATTTCAGCAGGTCATTATGCTTTACCCTACACTAATAGTCCGTATTCGATTAAGGCCCATTAAACCTAATTTTCCTTGCATGTAGAAGATTCAAGGGCGAATAAGCAGTCCCTGAGCTGAGCTGTTGTAATGTAACTTGGAGATACTTTCATGCTTCTAAAATTGACGTGGAGGATCTGGGCTGCTACCGCTAAAATGAGACTATAAATTCAACATTAACAGACCCCAAAACAATCACGGAGGTCCTGGAAAAAAGCCTAATCTCAAAAGCATTTGTATCTTTACGTCTGCAAACTGCCTGCTAATGTATTTTGTGCTAAGCTTTGGGACTTGTAGTCTGATGGAAATAATACAAACCTAATACAGAAGCACATGGCAAACATCAGTTTAGGTGGCTGCTGCCAATTGTCGACCTCTTAGCTTTCTCCTTCCTTCCTCCTTATTGTGCTTTATTTCTTTCCTTCCCTGGGCTGCATTTTGCACAAGGTACTTCAATACCAGTGAAAATGGGCAAAGAGCTTCAAGGGCTAGGAGAGATCTTCTCTTAGCACAGGTATGACTGCCTGCCAGGTCCAGCATCACCTCTCAACAGCCCTGCAGGTGCATCTTGCCAAAGCCCAGTCCTAGACACTGGTCTGCCTCACATGGCTGCCTCTGTGGCCTTTGATTATGTGACTCTGCTCTTGATATTCCTGTCACATCATTCTCTCTGATGAAGACAGCCTTATCCTTACGGCCTGGCTTCTCTGCTAAAGGAGCTTCCACCTCTTTGTCCTGGCCCTGTCTTTGTCACTTGCTGCTCTTCACGCTCCTGTAGCCCTTGCTTTGGTTTGCAACCTTTAGCTGTTGGCACTTGGGATTCACCAAGGTGCTCACCGAAGGACAATTGAGCCCATGGCTTTTAAATGACAAGCTCGTCTGTAGCAGAGAGGTTGTGTCACCCAGAAGATTAATGAAATGGCATTTTTTATTGTTAACTGAATGTGAAGCCAGTCAAGCCTCAATACTCCTTAGCTGCTCTCTATTTCTAAAAGAATTATAGCTATGTGCCAGCTGAGCTACAGCTAAGACAGTGAACTGCTGTCTGCTTAAAAGATCAACTACTCTAAAATCTGGGAAGTCCATGTCATAATTCAGATTGTCTTGAAATTTGCTGTTTCTTTAAGTACATAGCACTTTTCCAGATTCGGATGCTCTTGGGATTGCGCCCTGCCCAGAAATAAGTCTTTGTAACCTCCTGGCTCCTCTCACACTGAAACTGCTGTTTCTCATTCCCCCTACACCTGGATGGTGTGGATCTTTAAGCTGTGGCTCATATCTTTCCATTTGTAGGTGAATTGAACATCCAAAAAGCAATATCCCAGTATTAGTGCCCTGTGACTCAGCCAGCAAAGAAAGAAATCACCATTCAAAGCCTCCCAAGACAGCCCATACTACTTAATTTCTCTTCTTGATCCTAGGATCCGTTCTTTTAATGTGGTAGATTTGTAGAAGGCAGAAGGCATGGCTGGTTGAAATTCTGTTTCATGTATTTCTCTCCTTTAAGTAGGCCAAATGACATCGGATTTCTTTCATCAGTTTAGGTGTCTCCTGTTCCACAATACTGACAAATAAAAGGAAAACATATTTTCTCCACTGCTATCTTTCAAATAAGGATAGATAAAAGAAATAGGTTCCTTTTAATGCATTCCTTTATCTACACAGGGACTCCAGAGAGACTGCATCTGTTCACAATATAAGGAATCAGATATAGTTTTAATGAGACACGTTTCACTTCATAACTGCTGCAACATCATCCTAAAGTTGGGTAAGGCATGGGAAGGAGTAAATGTTTTCTCCAAATGCAAAACACAGCTAATTTTGATTATGACAGCTCCTTCTCTGCAGATTATGATCGAGTAATGTAGGGCTTTTTGTCATTGTTTTTTTTGTGTGAAGTGCAGTAGCAAAAACAAAAGGACAGCTAAATTCCATCGAGTAGGCCACAGATTCCCATCACCCAAAAAAGGAGAGCGAGACCGATGTTCCCGTGCTGATAGAAGCAGTGCACACTCCTTTGCAATTTAAAAAAAAAAATAGGTGGTGCCTCTCCTATTTTGTCTCAAGCACTTGCTGCAAGATGAATTACACAAGAACAAGTGACAATGTGAAAGGAAATTAATTTGGGTTTCAGGGTATGAGTAACCCTCATTACTGTCAGTTTAACTGGTGATACATGACTTGGCTTACTGGTTATGTTTATGATTAGAAAAGCAAAGATTCCTGGTGTTCTGCATTGACAAGAGGATTGTGGAATCCCAACCAACTCATAAGAACGATATCAAAAATTATTTTTCTTTCCTATCTAGGAGTCCTGTGTTTTGGGGATTGAGATGTGTTAACATTTGTAGAATTGTCTGTTATCATGCAACTATGTGATCACACATTGCAATGAGTGAAAAAAAAAAGTGTTTTGCTTTATTTATTTGTATTTGTTTTAGTATTTCCCTGTTTTTACAATCTGGACAGTGTATGTCCTTAATGACCTGTATTGTGTCACTAAAAGCTATAAAAGTCCACAGGAGGAAATCTCTTGGCAGAGACTGTGAAGCAGGTAATTGTGAATATCTGATCTATAAATAACAAATGCAAATCTGTTCACAAGTAGTTCCTGAGAAAAAAGGACAGTTGTCCTTGGATACACTAGAGGCCCCCTCATTCACTGTCTGTTCTGATGCTTGCCAGTAAAGGATGTATTAGAACATTATATGAGCAGGGCAAGCTTCCAGTGGTGCTTCTTCCCAAGGGTGTCTTTCTAGCACTTTGCAGCTTAAAGATTTCCTGAGCTGGCACTTGCAACTGCATCACATGAATTGATAGTTCTTTGTGGTTCCTTCATGAATATCTGTAGACATGCTGCAACTGTTTATATGTTTTGCCTGTGATACCTCCTGTGCAGCAAATTTTGCTGTTTATGTATGCATCGGAGAGAAAAACTTCCTCTTTTGTTTGTGTTTGTGTGGTCATTTGTTTTTATACATACATTAATTGTAAACTTCATTTTGTGCCTCTTCAAATCTGGCATTAATCAAAACATCGATACTTCGTTTTTCTCTTTCAATATCACTCATGCACCCTTTTTACCTCAGTTATTTCTCTTCTTGGCTTGAGGATCTTTAGCTATCTATTTCCCTTCATCCAGAAGCCAGGATGTAACGGGTCACTGGCACCATCCTTCACAGTAGCTCTTGGGGCTCTACATGAGCCTTCTGATAGGAAAACATCATGTGAAAAGTGTAAGCTGAGAAATGCTGATAGAAGTGAATTCATTTGCATTGCTTCAAATGCTGCATTTTGGGTATCGTTCCAGAAGTGGACCAACTGTAGGAAGCTGAAGGAAGAACAATAGGGATAATCAGAAGGCTAGAAAATGGGGCCTATCAGGAGAAAGAGTCTGAGTTGTTTAGGTTACAGAGGAAATGCATGGGATCCTGAACACTTCACGGATATAGGTGTGCTGCAAAGAGGACTCTGTTCTTCATGGCTAGCCAGAAGGGACAAAAAATCATCTGACAAGAAGAAATGTTTGGAATATCATTTAAGCAAGAAATTGCTGGTGTTATCAAGTTATTTTTCAACAAATTATCGCATACTTGAGTCTTCACTCTGTGAAGTAATTAAAAGCAAGTTAGAAAACCACCTGGCAGGATTAGTATTTATATAGCTAATTCTATCCTGGACAGGAAGGTGAACTAGACAATCTCTTTGTATTTTCTCTGAATCTGTTCCCTTCCCTTCCTTTTTCTCCATTATTCTATGAGAACTACACTTGAACTGTTCAACCCTTGGTCAAGAGTTCCTGTTCCACTTGTATATTTGCTCAAAACCCAGTCATTTATGGTGCAAATGACCGTAGTTCTTCTATTATCTGAGATAATTCATTCTGTTTGAAACTCATTAAAGTTTCCAATTGTCATGGTGTTTCCTGCCTTTGTAGTCTCTCTAATCTAATTAGCATTTCAAGGTCACTTTTACCATCCGTATCTGGATGATGAGTGATAATATCGCACTTTTTCTTTGGTTGTGTAATCCATTGTATTGCTGTAGACCTTCCTCATGCATTAATATCTTTGTTATGCAACTCCAAGATTTCTTATACACATATTTCACTAATAGTGCAATTTACTTTTTCATTGCTCTATAGTTTGTACCTTGCTAATACAAGCTCCTTCTGTTTGTTATCACATAAAAGGAGTCAGGTGATAATTCAAAATCAGTTTAAGTTGTAAATTGTTAACCTGTGAGTTTAAAAAATTGTTCCATCTACATCAATATACATGTTATCTAGCTCCCATTCCTATCTGTTGCTTACTTTATCCATGGATACTATTTCTGAAATAGAAATGTCTATTGTTTTTGATCAGCAAACCTTAGTAAAGTTGGCTGAAGTTGGCTGAGTCCAATCTCTGTTACTGTTCTTGCCCTTGTTCTTGAATGCAATTAGGGATATCAAAATATGGGAAGGCATTGAGTTTAGTTTCTTGGAATTGTATCATTTGATGTTTTGTCAATGTCTGACTAGAAAGAAGAAGGAATAGCACTGAAAGGATATGCAAGCCCTTGACTTGACATATATGGTGAGGAGAGAAGGTATCTAAGGGGCTATATAGGGGCATGTCCAATTTCCTTATCCTTTTTCCTATATGTGCCCCATTTAGGTTTCTGACAGATTGAGAATGCACAGCTATGTAAAAAGAGTGGGAAATAAGGATGATTTTAATAAATTCTTTCTTAGAAAGTACTGTGATCTGCAGGTAAATCTCTCAGTTCAGGAAAAATGGCAAGCAAACTTCAAAGCTGTTTTTAAACATCTCCACTATCTGGCAAAATAAATCCATTCCACTTACGTTCATTTGCTCTGTAAGGCCAGGTGAGACTGAGGATTCAGGGATGGGAAATACATTGCTCTGGTTAGGCCAGCGAGAGAGGCTTCACTTGCCTGCTGAAACTACTGAACATATGCAGCCTCCTGTTAATTCTAAATCTGGAAGTCTCAGTGAAGTGAGACCAAAGGTTGTTCCTCAAGCACAAAGTCCTACGAGTCTTCACTTTTCTTAGCTCTCAGTTGCACTTTATTAGTTGTATATGGGAGAGTGACCTTTTTGTAGAGAGCTCTGGCTGCATATAATTTTTCTGTTTCCTAGTCAAATGGAAAACAGGCCAATCCTCTACTAATAATACAGCACTAGCTCTGCTGAGTTCATGAGCATGGTAGCCTGGAAACTGCTTAAGCTTGCAATTATGTTGTAGCCAGATGCTCTTCATTTCCCTTGTGCTGTTGCCTGCTGCTCTTCCTATGATCGCTGCTGTGTGAACTGTAACATCCTAAAATTCAGAGGGAATGAGAGTGTGCTCCTTCAGAATGAGCATTGTGTTTTGCTAGTTTTAAGCACAACTGACAGGCTGAAGCACATTAGTGCCATTAACATAATTAGAATGATGAACTATCCTGTCTGATGCCTGCATCCTTAATCAAATCCTTCCTTTGCTCATCTCTTCTATCGGTGTTCACTTGCATTCAGAAATCAAGTCCCTTGCCATTGCTTTTCAAAATATGCAGTCTGTCTTTAGGCATTTGTTCTTCAAAGGCTTTAATACTAACATTAAAGGAGTTCTCACAAATAAACAGACATATATAGTTGAAAGGGAATTCCTCTCTTTTGAACATTCATACACATCAATGCACTCTCCTATGGAAAATATTTAAATGTATTTCTGTGAGGCAGAAATATTCATCATCATGGTAATCTGTCTTCAACTTTTACCCTGAGATCCTTCTGCCTCTCACTTCTGTATTCTTCTACAGTATCTTCCATTTAGGAACCCTGAAAAAGTTTACAGAGGGCAATTAACTGCTGAAAGAGCAGAAAGATTTAGCCTTATGCTACAGCTGAGGAATGCAAGGTGCAATAAAAATCACTTATTAGACATGTAATAGCAAACAGCCATAATAGAAGGAAGAGTCTCAAACAACCATCTATACCCATGGCTGGGGCCATGCTTTTGCATCTGGATTATCAGTTCTATGATATAGATGAAAATCTGAAGGCAGAAAATCACAACAGAGCTGGAGGTTTTGGTCCATTTTTGAGATTCTGCAGGGTAAGAAAGCTGCTAAGATGTACCACAGTTTAAAGCATTAAAACTTATAGTAGTGCTAAACTTCAAATGAAATATGAGGCTGGTTCCTAAATTACAGCAGAAGGAAGGTTTAAGTGTGAAAGCTAACACAGGTATGGGGGAAAAGTCTGCGCCTTGGAGAAGCTTTTTAGAAGAAAGCACAGTGGTTTAGTGGGAGCTGACAAGGAGCAGGGTGGCAAGAGGAGAGCATGAGGAGGAGCCTCCCTCTTCTTGGGCACCTGGCAGGAACTACCTGTGATCAGCAAATATATCATGTAGTGTCAAGGAGGTGCTGGTGTTTAGAGAGATCTTGTAAAAATTGCATTATCCTTCATTGCCTGGCAGAGAAATATTCTCATTTGGTCCTAGTAGGTCATCCAGGTCTCTGGAATCTAAACCCACCGCTCTTGGCAAGAGCAAGTGAGAGCCAAGGCTGTCTGAACTGATGGAGGTGAAGATGCTCAGCAAAAACAAGAGTTGCTGGCTTCCTCTCCCTTAGCATCTGAATGTGTCCTCCCCTGCTAGCTGACCTGTTTCTTGTTGTTAAAACCCTTCTTTTTATGGGGACTTATGTTTTAATTTTGATTTATCATTAAATAAAGCATGCTCTTCTTCAAATGACATATGGCCTCCAAGATTTCTGTCTCACTGGGAATATTTTAAATTTTAGTAATATCCCAATTCTCTGAACCTGAACAGCGATTTCTGATTGAAAGTAGTGTACAATAAATCTCAAATCTGTTTTGTGTTGATATGAGATCCTCTGAGAAATCATGCTACTGAATGGGAACATTTCAAACTTGTTTACTCTCATTCCTGCTTACTCTTGTACTTGTAGGTGCAGAAATCATTTCTGTGATTCATTGGGGAATTTTTCTTCAAAATATGCCAAAGTCTGTATTCTGCAGCAAAATACAACTCCTAGTCCTCAGTCAAAGATGGAAATATTTATCTCAGATTGGAGTAAATCCCGCTCTGCCCTTTCTTTAAGAAAAAAAGCAATTAATGTAAGCAGATAAATGTCTATTCCAGTATGAACTTAACTGAAAAACAATTGCTGTGAAATTCAGAGGTCCTGAGAATGTGACCTAAAGAAATAGAAAAATTATTTTAATTTTACATTGAGGTTTTGTTGCAAAGTTAAGACAAATATCTACATTTGATTTCCTTGGGGAAAAAGAAAGATGCTAGTTCTACATTTAGTAAAGATTTTTTTAAAAATGTGTACTATGTACAAATGGTGAAGCATATAGCAAAGCTGAGTTAAATGTACATTATCCCTCTTCTTCTTCAAAAATGTCTAAGGTCCATTCAGCTGATAAAGTGGAAAAGGGGTGTGAGTTCATATCACAGAATTACAGAATCACAGAATGCTCAAGGTTGGAAGGGACCTTAGAGGTCATCCAGTCCAACCCCTCTGCACACGCAGGGTCACCAGAGCACATGGCTCAGGGCTGCATCCAAGGGGGTTTGGAAGACCTCCAAAGAAGGAGACTCCACAGCCTCCCTGGGGAGCCTGTTCCAGGGCTCTGGCACCCTCACAGTCAAGAAATGTTTCCTGAAGTTCCTGTGGAACTTTCGGTGCCTCAGCTTGCAGCCATTTCCTCTAGTCCTATCATTACATATGTACATATGTATACATAACAATGCATGGTTTTGCTCATTAAGAGTTAGTCTTCTTGTGACAATATACATGTCTTGTATGAGATGCAGTACCGCTGACTGGATGGATTGGGATACCACAGAGATGACAGCTTTGTACAAGTATCAATCAGAGTTGAGTGCTGCCATCCTTTATCTTGAAGCAGCATTTAACTTGATAAGTGATTTCATCTGTGAGAACAAGACTGGACTTAAATGATCTTTCTGGCCTGTTCCTGTAGGAAAAGCTGGGTGGGCTAGCTTTCTATATTCATGTGGCACATGTATGACCTCAATCTCAGAGGTCTGCTCTTCCTCCTAGCAGGATCTAGGCTTTTCCAAAAACAGAGAAGTAGTAGTACAGTAGAAATAGGCATAAACTTTAAGTCTATTCAAATTTAGTAAAACTTTTAGTAAACTCTATGTTCACTAAAAATAAAGCATAGAAGTAGTATAAATGCTATATTGAGATCAGTATGAGATTTCTGCATTGCTCACAGTGATACTCTACAGGTTAGTTCAAAATCACAGCTCTTATACTCTTCATAATGAACCTTTGTAGTAACTAATAAGACAGAGAAGGTCCAGTCTTTCAGGGATGTTATACAAGTTACAAATATGTAGCGTATTGATTGTGTTAGTGCAATTTATTTTTTCCTTGATCCAATGTTAATTTTCTTGTAGGACTTTTTGCTATATATTGTTGAGATTCCTTAAATTTCTCAACTGAAAAAAATAAAACTATGTGTGCAAATATTTTTTCCATTTTTAGAATTTAGCTCTGATCAGTCCCCATAGAATTGAAAATCTGAAAGAGTATATATTTTATAAAAACCTTGCATAAGGATATGCAAAGAGACAAAATTGTAACAGCTTTTAACATTGCATTCTAGCTGTTTCCTAAAGGCAGTCAGCTACATTTTATGTATTGAAATATGCAGTGTAAAAGTGAGTAAAGCTGTGAGAATTTGGAGTATTCTCTAATATGAATGTTTTTATTCTTGCTGCTTATGGAGAGACCAGGCTGGGCTGCTGGGCTTGCCAGCCTGGAGTGCAGCTCAGGCCACACAGGCAGTCTCCCTCTCACTCACTGAGTTATAACTCTTACTTCAGATACCCAGGTGACTTTTCAATAGTGTAAGAGTCATTTAGACAGCACTAGTTTTATTTGTTTATTTATTATTCTAGAGAACTTTAGTGAATTTTTTATTTACTACTTTTTTTTCTGATTTCAGTGCAGATGGTATGTTTTTACTCCTCAAAAATGAAGTTCTTTGGTGCTTCTTTGTATTCTGCCTGCCTATGTTTTTCCTTTGTTCCCAAATTTTGTCCAAGAACCCAGGAGAGAATGTATAAAAAGGCAGGAAAAACTGTTCTCAGAAAATATAAGAGTCTATGTATCTACTACCATTCTAATCTTGATGTTGCATTGACGTGTGGCATATACTTAATGAATGACTGACATTCTCCATCTCTCTCCCATAGAAGTATGTTTTTCCTTTATTTTTCCTCTTTTTAATGAAAGCAGACTTTTTTTCCCCTCTCCCCTCTGACCTGGTCTACTGTACAACCTGGGACTATAAAAACTTATTGCTGTAATTCAAGTCTAGTCTATTGAATTAAGTGGGAACAGGAGCAGGCTCTAATAGCGTTTTCTGCAGAGGTGCAAAGAGCACTGTCCAGACAGCAGCCAAATGAACTGATTGTTAT
Source organism: Nothura maculosa (assembly GCA_032353885.1). Taxonomy (NCBI): domain Eukaryota; kingdom Metazoa; phylum Chordata; class Aves; order Tinamiformes; family Tinamidae; genus Nothura; species Nothura maculosa. The sequence goes on from JAUBOD010000601.1 coordinate 1,189,472, forward strand.
GAGAAGTGCTCTTAGAACAGAAGCAGATGGAAATCTTCAACAAGTACACAGCAAACACTGCTAACTTTATTCAGTGGCCAGGAAGCGATGGCAATGCATTGTGCTGATGAGACTAATACATCAGCTGTGCTTTGGAAAGTGGGTATGGTTTCATTAGCTGCCATGTAGCTACAAGTAATTTCCTTATGTTTTTCTTCTCTAATATATTATAGTGTAATAATAGCCAGTAAAAATGTATCCCCCTTTTTTTGGTACTTGAAAGACAGGCTATCTGGGAAGTAGTGGTACAACTGATCTAACTCAGCTTGGCCTAACAGAACGGAGCCTGCTCCTGCTGTTGGCAGGGTGGTAGTGATATCTGCATAAAGGGAACTGTTGGTGAACTGGGCAGGAAAGCAAGGGAAAAATGGATGTAATAATGATGCTAATGTAGAATCTTAGGAAATAAAGCCTGGCACCCAGTTGCTTCTGGAACCTCTCTTCTTGACTTACAACAACTCTGTTTCATATTAATGACATTACTTGATCCTTTTTTATTTCACAGTGCAACCTGCGGAGCTTTGAACAGTGTTCAAAATTATTACAAGAATGTACATATGATATTTGCATGTTTTTGTCAAAGAATGATCCAATAGTTCATTCAATATACAGTGTAGTAGAATTACAGTTTGATTCCCACCACCAAGTACCATGCAAAAGAGCACACTCAGAGAAACAGTAATTCTGAGCTGCTCTTTTGTAAATAGTATATTCTTAAATCAATTCTTCAAAGAAGAAACTAGAAATATTAACACAGGATGATTGCTCTCTGCATATCATACTTGAGTAATAATAATAATAATAAAATATCGCTAGATAATTAGTCCAATGATATATTGTAAGATATAATATTATATTTCTTATTCATGTCTTTGTATTTCATATAAAGACAATCGTGATTGGAAAGCTGAACAACAGAAAAGGGCTCTTTTCAGTATATTAAGTCCTGCTTATAGACAGGACACATTAAACCAGGTGGTGTACAGCTTTTTACAGCTTCTAACTGGCATAGCTTGTTTAACCCATAATCTTTATCTTGCTGCACTACAGACATTGTATGAATAAAGAATAGTTTTTTTTCTTTTTCCCCCCCAAAAAGTGAGTTTGGAGACTCTGTTTTTGTGCTGCATCCCTTGGATATGATGAGGGAGATGCTGCACTACAAATTGCTGAGGAAAGTGCCTAAGAAGCTGTGACAGGTTATTGTAGAGGGATACGTGTTACCTCCGTCTTTGGTAGTCTGTGGTGCTCTGCTTGACAGAGATTCACATGCTAGGATAGGCTCTGAACAAGTAATTTGGTTACCTTGGGACTGAATCCTCCTGCCTCGCTGCAAAACCTCCTTACTTTTGCAAAGACACCAGGATAGTGCAGAGGACCATACAAAACTGATGCAAGACAGTTCCGGGCTGCTCTGCCCATGTGAGCCCAGGCAGCAAGCTGGGAACTGCACGGGGCAGCAGTGCAGTGGCCTGAGCTGGAGGATGGCATCACCTCCTCCCGCCTGTGTAATAGTTGGCTTGGTAGTAAAGCTACATTACACAGGGAAGAATGTCATTATGGGAGGCTAAAGAATAAATAGAAGTTATGCAGGAAATTGCTCTGTCTTTTCAAAGAATTGGGCATGATTAGAAGTTTCCTTGGGAGCAGAAAGAAATGGAGAGGAAATACAAAGCAAAAATCCATTTAGGCATCCTTAGGCATATGAAGTCCTGTGGTTATGTCTCAGCATAATGAAAAAAAGTCATTGATCTCCCCTCTTGGATATGTCTTTCCATAGAAAATATGTGTTTGGGTCACAGAATCACAGAATCTACAAAGTTTGGAAGGGACCTCTGGAGATCATCTGGTCCAACCTTCCTGCTCGAGCGGGCACACCTAGAGCATCCAGGCGGGTGTGGAAGACCTCCAGAGAAGGAGACTCCACAACCTCCAAGGGTCATGCTAATCCCTTTAAATGCTGTTCAAAGATCAGGTCTCAATGGTAAGTCACACTTCAGTCAAATAATATTATTTCTGCTCTTGTCAAAGCCTAGGAATTTCCTTTAGATTGTCTAAGCCTTAGAGATGTAATATTTTGGTTTAGGAGTATGGTTTAGCAGTCCTTTCTGTAATTCTGGTCCCCATCTTATGCTGTGGAAGGAATCCTTGTAGACATATAATGTAAACATTGCTTGGTGAACATAAGGCTGTAAGCAAAGCCTTTTAGCCTAGTTTACTCATTCACTTTTGTTTCCTATTACTATTCCTAATTACTATTCTATCCTTACGTAAGAGTCATAAATATACTAATATTTACTGTAATATTAAAGTCCCACCTATTTAAATTCTATATTACATAATCACTGGAGAATTTAACTTTATCTCTTTTAGAACTATTTGTGCACTAGCATATTAGTCTGGCTCAGAATCCTTAGTCATATATTAGTATTTATTATTGGTCATTTTAAAAGCTCCGGAGCCAAATAGAAATGCAAGTGCTGCACTAATTCAACAAAATTGAAAAATGATAATCACTACAATTCCAACAAAGTTAAACATATGACATTAAAATCTATGTTGTTTAATCCATGTTGGCATGCTTTTTGCAACTAGGTTAATGAGACATTTCTTCAAAGGTCTGTCTGTGCCAGAGGGATGGTAGGGTCTCAGATTAGTTAACTTTATAACATTTGTGGAAATTAAAATTCTCATAAAAGGAGAACATATTCTGTGTTATTCAGTATTTGAAACTAAGATGTTTTGCATTAAAATGCTCTGAATTCTTTTCACTTTAATTCTTTTCTGATGTAGAGGATGCAGGCCTCTAAAATATGTTTTTGATTTGAAAGCAACTCTGTCTAACATGAACTTGTTCCCTTTGATAAAGGGAACTAACAGTGTCAAAGACAGCCAAGATTCTTGGTAAGGTTGTTAAGACTGTTCGGATTCACTAACAAAAAAAAAGAGATAAAAAATCAACATGTGATGGAGTAGAGGAGGGTTTTTATGACTTATACACTTTCTACAGGCGAAAGAAATCTATGACTAGAAAATCAATACTGCAATCACGCTTGTCACCCATTTTCTCTGTTAAATTAAAGAAAATGTTTTCTCTTTTCTTTTAAGGTGAGGAACTGCACACACCTGACCAAATCTTAGTGGTGCTTGAAAGAGGAGTAGTAAATATAGGAATGAAACTTGTGCACCCTGAATTCTGTTCTTGCTTAATTATTCAAAATTAAATTTTAATTTTAAGCTGGATGAATGGACAGCATACTAACAAAACAGAATCCTTCCCCAACACACACACAAAATCATGCAATAATGCACGCTCCAAGGACAAGTTTTTTTAATGGTATCACATCAGAGCGATTCTAGGGGAAGACCATTGTATCTTACATAAGATTTGTTCTATGTCCTTATGTGTAGACAAGGTATGGAGTACTGGATGGTCATTCCTTTCCTTCTCCCATTCATATTCTCTAACTGCTCCTGTGAAAATACTGGCTTGCACCACTGCCAAACCCAGACTATTTAAAACAACAAGCCTTGGCAAGTCAGGACACCTGCTTTTGCTGAGAAAAGCCAGTCAGGGCATCAATCCAAAGCCTCTGCCAGTGTGGAGTCAATTGCAATGCTTTCTCCATTTTTCAGTAGCAGCTCTCCTTTCTTACACTTTGACCTTGTTAGCATGTAGAGCAAAATCTCTCATCTTGCTTTTTTGTCTAATCAATATTCTGAGAAAAGCAAGTTTTCCCTGTTATTTTCAGAAAATTATTCCTTTATTCTTGTTAATTATAATGCCATCCCCTCACTTAGCAGCACATTATTTCATACAAAAGGCCTTAGCTGAACACAGAATTGCTGTTTGGGATCTCTTTTGAGACTGCTTAATCCAAGATACCACTGAGGCAGAGGTATGATCCTGCCTCTCCAACATGGTGCTGCTCCTCAAGGGAAAGGAAACGAAAATGACTTTGTAGCTTTGTTGTCAAAATAGTCTTGGTATCTTGCCCACTTCTTATCTTTTGTAAGGGGCACTTCAGTAACCTCCCAGGTTTTCTGCTCTTCTGTACAGGGGCTGCATTTTTAACCGCAAGTAAATTAATAAAATGTGTTCAGCATCGAAGAACTATGCTTTAGATTAGCTTCTAATTTGTGAAGTATATAAAAGAGATTGTGTGGCTGTCAATATTAGTAATATTTGAATGAGACAAATTGCATCTAATTATTCATCCATACTATATTCTGTATTTTTCACAAAAACCCAAAGGTTACAGATTTTTTTTGTACTTCTTGCTTGCATAAATAGTAAGTGGTATTTTGTGAGCTGCTTTAGGACACTATTAATAACATTTTTATCTCTGCACACAGAAGACCTATAGAACAAATGTATTAAAGATTAGAACATTATGTGGTGTGGATATGAAGCCTGACTTGAGCCGATAAATGATCCAGCATAAGAATGCATGTTGATTCCATTTCTGTGGAAGGCAGAATGTGTGGTTATAAATAAAAAAAGCTGTTTGTATAATTTGAGCTTTAAATGAGTCTTTTTGAAGCTGTTTCTTGGAAGCCTTTTCCATTAAGATTTGGTAGAATTCCAGCAACTATTGTGGAGAAGTTCTGCTGTGCTTATTGTTAGATTTGAGCATACCAACAAAAATGTATTGCTTCTTGAATTTTAACTGCTTACTTTACTTGAATTGCATATTGCATTTCATCAAGCCTAAGTCTGCAAAGACAGTTCTGAGAGATCATAATCTATTTGGTATGTAAGTGATATACCTTAAAACCAAATTTAACACTTACCATTTCCAAAATACCAGCAGAGAGACTGTATTGGAGGAAGACATAAGTTCAAGAAGGATTTTACATCTACAATTTCCTCTATGGCAAGTCCCAGAGAATCAAATAGGATTTTATTGCAGGGGTATCTACACAAAAGCAGGAATGATCTAATGCTGTATTGTTTTTAGCATAATGTGTAAAGGTTTCCGATTTCATTCTGATTATTGTTTCATAATCAATGCAAGAAGTAAAGTTTTTAGTGTGAAATATGATTTCAAGAGATGAAGAGTTTATTTACATGGCCTGGAAAGAGTTTTCCAAGCAGCAGGCCCATGTCATTAGCATGCTCCTTGGGCTGGAATGGCCATTGCTGTGTGTTCCATTCTTGTCATACAAAACTCGGCAGCTCCACATCGGGTTCTTCTTTCCTCTGCTCCTTATTTTCCTATTCTCCCCCTCCCTAAGTTGTCAGGGACAGGTAGACCTTCCTCATCTGTCTTTTCCAGCCCTAGCAGCTGTGGGAGAAGCAGCTACCTCAGGAACCATATGGGGATTTGGAACTGGAGTGAGGGTGGGGAGGTTTACTAATGTTGGGACTGGGCTGGCAGAGCAAGTATCATGACTAATGACATTAATTTAATTAATTATGATAATTAATTAATCCATTAATTAAGGATTATCATTAACTGTGTACAGAAGTAATAGACAGATACTATGACTCCCATTCCCCCCATACTCTTCCATGTCCACATCCCCAAAAACAAACACACACTAGACTGTTCTGTGGATAGCTTTTGCATTTTAACTAGGGATTGTAGGTTAATGAAAGCCTTCATGGCTTAGCTATAAAAGCTGTGGGCATGTATATTAACAGTATTTTCAGGACAGTATTTTTTTTCTGCCGAGTTCTCCTGGAAATGGCAGGACTGGAGCTGTGTCCATAGGAATGACCAGTCAACTGTGGTAACCAGTGCTGGCATGCTGCTGTGGGAACCAAATGCTGATAATGTACATGACACATTGGAGTGAGATGAAAGAGGAGGAGGAGAATTCAGGTCATGCTATCTGTAAAACTCCAAAATGCTTGTGCAAACTATTCTTGGTTTCTGCTACCAGCATTTTTGTTACTGAAATCATGTTGCCTCCCAATGTAAATATAGGGTAATGTCATGTAAAGCCAGTGCTATTACTCTGCATTTACACCACTGCACAGAGAGCAGGATTCCACTCCGATACTTAATCTTCCTAATAATAATGGTTTATATTATAAATTCTACCATAGTTTGCAGAGAGACAGATGATCAGTGACAGATGTCTTTGGATATTAGATGAGGAATGGATATTTATCACACCAAAATCTGGACATTTTTGTATTAAATAGATGGCAGTAAAGCATTGCACAGTTTATAATCCTAATTAAATTGTTGTATTTTTAGTATGGAAACCTTGAAAACTACAAGCCCTAGTGATCTATGATGAATGATGTAATCATTTTTGTACCATAGAGTTAATGTCTTTTCTTGCTGTGCAGTACTAATTTAAGGAAGATTAACCCCAGAGTGTCTAAGATTCTACTTGCATTTCTTTCTAGCATAGAAATAAAAAAGCAATAAGATGACGGTTACTCAAGCAATTTAACACTTTTCTTGTAAATACTATAGCATTAATATTTTTTCTACATCATTGTGGATGAAGTTTGTCCAGCTTTCAGTTTGGAAAGAAAAATATACTTTCCACTATGGAAAATCTCTAAAATCTGGTTCTTTCAACTATTTGACACTGTCTGCATATTAGTGATTTTTTTTTCATTTCAAAACCAGCAGAGGAGTTATTATAGTTACTCTGACTATAACTATACTATAGTCAGTAACTAACATACAACTAACTAGCATATATAGCCAGTAACTGACCATGTCTTAAATCTAAAGACAGGCTCAAGCAAGCTATGTAGTCCAGTGTCTTGCACACGACCTGTTGAAGGGTTGCCAGCTCCTGGAAATACTCTAGCATGTGACTGCATCTCCAACTACCATGAAGATCCTCCATGTATCTGTTACTCCATGCTGCCCTTGTGGCCAGCCCATCTCCAGTTTGGGCAGCTTGGTGCTTGGGTGCAAGATAAACCCCACTGAGGTCCAGAAATAGGATGGGAAGTCCCTAGGCTTTTTTAGCATTCCTATCTTGTAGTCACGCTCAGAGTATGGCTCATAAAATGGACCATATTGAACAAACATTGTCAATAGTCACTTTCATTCAAATTATCACAATGAAAACTCTCCTGTTGTAGGGGAAAAGCAGGAAATGTTGTAAAAATGCAACTTCATGGACTTAAGACCCAGAGCAAAGTGCAGAGCAAGTAAGAACTAGGTCAGATGATAGGTAGGTATGAGGATGGAAGTGCAGCAACTTTGCTCTTTCTTTAGAAAAAAAAGTACAATATACCTGCATAGGTAGTAGCGTAACAACAAATAATTTTGCTAGTGCATTACCAGTAAATGCAAGGCCAAGGGAGAGTTTGCTCCAGTGCTGAAGAGAGAAGAAACACCACTGGCACTCCCAGGCCAAGAGTAGTATCTCTTGACACTGATCGTCACAAAACTCTTCAACTGCAATCAGAAATTCAGTATAATTAGTATCTGACTTCAAGGCATAACACCCCAGCATATAACAGGGAGAGAATATAACAATGCATTAGTAAAGTAAGTGCTTTGAAATGAGCTTGATATGAAGCCACAGAACTTCGAAGTGGCTATAGCAGTCTTGCAGCAAGCAGGAGGTATCTGTGAGGACTTTTGGTTTAGTTTAGTAAGGTTTAGTAAGGAGATAAAAAATTAAAATAAAGGAAGAACTAGAAAGCTACAGATCCACTGCTGTTATTTTCAATTTCCAGGGAAAGTACCTAGAAAGTGCCCAAAGAAGCTATTTGAATGTAGAAGGAACCATGGAAAAAGTCAATATCTGTTTGTTTGTTTAGAATGCATCATGTCAAACAAATATAATAAATACACAAGCAAATACATACAACATATCTGTGAACAATTCAAAGGATCTGTGTTCTAGCCTGTCTCCAGTGCTACTCAACACTTAGTGACTTCGATGACAGGCTAGCTCTTAATAGTTTAGTATCCTGTCAGCAACAACTCACTGAGTAGATGCCAAGGCATAATGGTAACAGGAGAAGTACTTGGTTCCTCTCTCTAGCTTCACTCTGTTTTTCATTTCAGGGAAACTTCCTGGATTTTATGTGATTTATATATTTGTAGATCCATATTTCCATTTAAAATATCAGTCCACTCTTCCTTTGAGGCCACATGAATTTCTGTACAATGCCATTCTCCAGCATTGAGTTCTACAAGACTGATACTCTGCTAGAAAAGAATATCTTTTGTTTTTTTTCATTTGTTTGCTTGCTTAATCGAATTCTTTCTAGCTTTATCTTATGACCTCATAGTCTGAACTTGAAGAATAAACGAACAGATACTTTTAAGAAAGCAGCTAAATTATCTAAATGCTTCTGATCATTCTTATATCATTCTTATCAAAAAGCAGACAGATGTCAAATAAACATTAAATCTGGCTTCAGCAGGAGTCTACTTACATGGCTCTAAGCCCTGGGAGTAAAGGTATTTTTCCGTAATGTTTTCCTTGCAGCAAGCTAAGCTTTTCCATGAGTTCTGTCCTGTAGCTGTCATAACAAAGTCTCAACTTTATGTCCATCCCCTTTTAAGAGAGGATATTATTGCAGGGGGTAAGACCACAATACTATAATTAAGCTTGCATTATGGCCAAGTTAACAATAGATGAGTCACGCTAACTCGCGCAGCAGCTTGTGGACTGTTGGCAGAGCAGCCAGCTTGAAGACAAAGGACCATTATGTTTCAAGTCCATGGTTTTCAGTATGGATGGCACTAAAGCAAGGAAAATACTTAATTTCCAAGTGAAAAAATAAATACTATACAGGCAGAGAAAACTCTTTTGAAATATCCAGCAGGTTCATTGTCTGACTTATTTTAATTTGCTTAGAAGGGGCAGATAAATTTGTCTTTCATTTCCAGGAATGAGAAGCTTTATTAGTAAGATGAGAGCATATATGTTTAAGAGCAACTCTATTGGTAACTTAACCAAAAAAAGGCAACCATGGGCAAGAACTATGTCAAAAAAAAATAACAAAATAACAAATATTTGAAAAGGTCACAGCAATTCATATATTACCTTTGAAAAACTGAAAAGTTTTTCTTTGGTTGGTTGGTTTTGTTTGCTGGAAGGAGGGAGTGGAGAAAATATCTATATAAGATTTAGAATTTCAAGGACATATGAGGCCCTTAGCAGAAATTTTCTCTGTAGGCTTCTTAACATGAGAGGGAGATAGTTCTATGATGTGAGATCTTGGAGTGTTCAGAATGACTGGTTGTTGCTCACTGTAAGCAGTTTTTGGTAAACACTATGCACTTCTGAGAATAATTTTTTTCCCTCTAACAAATTAAAGAACATAGTTGAAGAAAATATACAAGCTTTAGATTCCATAAAAAATGCTAGTTTTTCACTCCTGGGAATCAAATGTCTCATTTGTAATGCACAGTAGTTTGTATTTTGAACTTTACTAGTATGAGGTTTAAATTTTGTTCATTCAGTGACAGCCCAGGCATATTGGGCAAAATCCTGTCTGAGCTACATACCAAATAAAATCAATAGAACTATAATAAAGGGTCATTGCAGTTGGACTTGAAGTTTCTTTTTGTGACCTAAAAGGTATTGCTTCATTAGTATGTTAGTCCCCCGTCTCATTCTTGTAGACAAGAAAATTCTTTAATTAGCAACTCTAGCAGTAAGGACATGTTCAGAATAAGGATATGAAGATGTGCACCTGGGTCATTTGTCATGGAAGAGCCAGAACTCATGCCCATGCCTTCCTGTTTAACAGGTCAATGGGGCAAAAGACATTCAAGATGAGATAATGCTACAGTATATTAAAGTAAGCCCTAAAGTCAATTCTTTTATATCTCATAGAAGACTCAGCTTTCTTCCTAGAACTGTGACAAGATGAAGAAAACCTGCTGTTTTGATATCTATCTATTCTAAGGTCTTTTGTGGACACCTTCAGCATGACTTCAAAGGTAAGTAGTGAATGTTGCATCTGCCTTGATGGCCACTTTTCTGTTTATCTCACTATAGAAAGCATGCCAAATACAGTATATGCTGCCTCATCCTGTTAAGTTTATCTTAACAGTGACTAGGGTAACATACTCTTCTAATTGTTTTTTTGCAAAGCTCATTATCTCATTAATCCAAAAATGCTTATTTGATCAATTATTCGTGGATTGCTTAATATAATTTTGGTGACATTGGTAATGAATAACATCACCTGCTTGGAGAAAGAAAGGTGATCACAAAGCACATCTCCATCTGGCCTGGAATGACTAATTATGTAAAAACATCAACACCTTTGGAAATTTTTCACTTGGTCCCTCTACGGAGTTAGCATTATTACCAAGTCATTATAATCCTCTGGCAGATTATGCCTGCTTCTTAGTGATACAGATAGCTATAATTCATGGTATTCAATGGTATCTTTATTGGAATTTTAGTATCTTTATTGGAACTTTAGTATTGTCTTTAGAAGCAAGATCAAAGCAAGTAAGCTAGATTTCAACTCCATACTGTTCTTTGACACCAGACCTTCTTTTCAATTAAAACCAAATGACAGAAGTACTCAAGCATGAATTTCTTGAAATGACAGTGACTCTTGGCTGGAAACTGTAAAATATTCCTTCTGGTCTTCTAACACACTTGTTAGAGGCAATAAAGGGAGCTACCTGGCAAACCAGTGCTGCTAGGGCAAGAGGCAGTAGCTCTTCTTAGATCAACTGCTATAACTAGAAAAGAAACAGACAAGCTTTTATGCTCCCAAGCGTTTCTTAGATTTCAAGTAAAAATAGTAATTTGCCAACTTAGTTTGGTTTGAGAACATGCTCTGAGTTTAATTTATATTATACGGCTGGACAAGGTAGAGAGACAAATGACGGGTAGATGACAGATACTGGAGGCATTAGTGTGGAGACAGCCGAGGAGCTCATTCAACGACTTGGGACAGTCAAATTGATGGGTAACTACTACTTGTTGGACATGAAGGATTTAACCATGGGTGAGGTATGAGGAGAGCTGTGCTGATGTACATCACCATTGCTTTTCTTGAATCTGTGACTTTTAGCATGCACTCAGTTTGCCAGTTTCAGTTTCCAGACTTGTGATGAAGTTTGTAAGCACAAAATAAGGCATCAGATTATGTTGTTATTAATTATGTGGCATAACTATTCTCCGGACTCTCAGAAAGTATCTGTGAAAGGTGTGTATGTGAAAAGAGCATATAGCAGACAACAGATTGTCCGAAGGTTTTTCTTTGTTGTGAAAATGCAGAAACTTGAACCTTGGATTAGGCAAATCTGAAGCTGACAGTTTCTGAAATACTACATTTTAAAAGTGGACCTGTTCAGAAAGATGGTTTTTACTCTGCTTTGAAATGCACCTATATATCTAGCTCTTCTCCTCAAAATTGTAATCTCCTGAAACTATTTGATTTTTTTGGTGATTTTGAGAAAGATTTGTTGTTCCTGTTTTGTTCCTTTTAGCAATGGAAACAAAGACGAAGATGAGTGCCACTTGTTCTTTCTATGTATCACTCACTAAAAGAATCACTGAGTTTCAGTTAATGACAGTTCTACAAACTGTTGCTCCAAAGGAGGCCATTTGCAACTGCTTGAAAAATCAAAAGATACTTTTATAATTGGTTTTTAATTCCAATTGCATATTTTGTAGACTAAAAAGAAATAATAAATTCCATGTGGAGTTTATAGATTACAAATGACAGAAAATGTCTTTGAAATGATGCTGGAAAGCAGCTTTAGAAAAGGTTGTTTTAATTCCACTTCAATTTGCTACTTGCTATTATTTCTGCATCTAAGACAAATGGAGTAGTTTCCCTGAGGAGTGTGGTGAAGGAAGACAGCAAGTAAACATGTACACTGAGATCAGAGTCTTGTGGTGCCCATAAGTATTATCCTAGATGACTATCAGCCTCATTAAAAGCTAATCCTAAAGCTTCTTGGCAAGAGGACTCTCTGACTAAATGGCTGACCCACATGCTGAAGTCAGTGCAAAACTTTTCTGGTAGTTCTAGTTGTCCTTGGGTTCTCTCTTATATTAAAAAGGCAGGAATCAAGAGAGACTGACATTCTAAACTGAGTGGAAAGTTTCTTTAATACGAATTTTTCTTTTGTGAAAGATAATACATAGATCCAAATTAACACTTAGTCCTTTTGCTAGATTTATCTGATCTGAACACAGAAATTCACACAGACTGAACACAGAAATTTTTTTTTTTCATGACCAAAATGCAATTTTTCTTTTTCTTAAATAAAGCTATCCTGTTAACTTTATGTATCTTTTAAAACAACCTGGCAGAACAAGGTAACGAAGCATTTGGGACGTATGTGAAAGAATGCCTAGGAATCATTTTTTTACACCTCAATTTAGCTATCATATCTATTCATTTGCCATGTACATAAGTATCTAATTCATATTAGCTAGTGTCTTTTTTTTTTCAGGTGCTTATCCCTTGCTATTACCCTGTTATCTTCCACATGCAATTTCTCGCAAGTGCCCTGTCCTATGCAGAAATAATGTCTTTTTACTGTAAGAATATTTAAAATACTGAGTCTAAAGAACTGCTTAGTTTCAAAGAATTGTTGCTGTAAAGACCAAAATGCGACCCACTTTTGTTTTTCTGACTTTGATAGTTACTGTACTTGTGTGGCAGAACCTGTGGACAACTATGTTGTAACTGACAAGCTTCTGTTTCCAGTGTGAAAAGTGCCTGGAAATGTGAGTCTAACTGTTACTGTGTATGAGGCAATGGCAGTGTTTCCCAGAGAGATTTTCATTCAGATTAGTGTCTTAGTCTTGTGCAAAATGTATCTTGAAAAGCCAGCTCTTGCTGGCATGAAATAACAGATAAGATTAAGGAGATTCAGGAGATTCACAGAGAATCTCGTATATGAGTGTAAAATTTGAAGGTGGAGGCAATTGTGTTTTAACTCTTAACAAATTCTCTGATTATAATGTTCTTACATTGAATGCTGAGTTTGCTCATCATGGTTTGGCTGTAATTACACTAAAATGTTGCATTGTTCTGGAAAATGGCAAGCCTGATGCTAATGTGTGTTTCATAGGGATAATGAGATATCAGAACTAATGGCATTTAGAATAATGATTTCTGTAAGAAATGCTTTCAGGATGCTGAAAGGATGACTTTGGAATATTTTAGATAATAGTGCTTGAAATTCAAATATCTCCAGCTTAAGTTCTACTGTGGTCAAACCCATTATATATGCTGTGATGTGATACATATATGTTTGGACTATTCCTAGAAACAGATACTTCAGTATTTTTACAATAGTATTGATAGCGATGCTTACTTTCTTATACTACTCTGATTAATAATACTTTAACCATTGTATGTTTAATAACCCCCACTACTTAGGGCATTCCGTCAGAGAATAGATGGGGTTTTGTTTGCTAAGAGTCAAGTCAGACTGAATCCCAATTTCTGCTTTCCAAGGCAATAGGGCAGGCAGGCTGATTGGGGGATGCCTCCTCTGCTCCTTCTCTCCTCCCACTGAAACCAGGCATAGAAGCATTGGTGACACCGCTGCTTAGTGGCAAAGATCAAGAGAAATTCCTCATTTTCAGTGTTGTAGAATTCTATATATGGCTCTCCTTCGTAGTCTTTTTAATATAACAAGTACAAGTAGGCCTGGGAAGTAGGGATGAAACTGAGGATTGACCTGACATTGTTTTTATTTTCAGAAATGGTGGTGAATTTGTTGTTTTCAGAAAGTGATAAGGATAGGTCAATCCACTTTTCACTTTACTCCCTGGTTAGTAGAGGCATCGTGGTACCTCTGCACAGAGCACAATCTAGAATTGTTTCTTCCTTCCTGAGTAAGGTGATGGCATCTAAGCCTCAGCAACTGGTCTGTGGATGTGTAATTTTCCTTTCAGCTACATAAAATCTGAGTTGAAGCAGATATAAATCAGAGATATAGTTTGAGAGTAAGCAAAATAGTATGGTATTAGAAGAAGAGTATCTAACTTATAATTAAAGTACAGTTCAGGAGTGAACAGCTGTAACAATTTCTCCCTTTATTAGGTAACATATTAAGAAGGAGGCTTATAGTTAATGGTCAAGGGAAAAGCTATTCTATTCATTATTGCACTAATACAATCTTATCTGTAATGCTTGCAGATAAACACTCATCAAAAATATATTATGGTCACATACATTTTGAGCACTGCAACCTGCAACTAAGATATGTATATATATATCTTAGATATGCAATATATAATATATATATATATATGCAATATATAATATATATATATACGCACATATATATGTGTGTGTGTGTGTGTGTGTGTGTGTACATACACACACACCCTACATAAAACATTCAGATTGTTTTGTTCATTATGCAATCTGTAATTGGTATATAATCTATAGATGGCACTGCTTCCTTATCTCTTCATTCTAAGAACATCTTGCTACATGGCTTTGGGTTGATTAGTATTGTTTTGATGCACTTTGTGAATCTTACCTTTAAGAGCAAGTAAGAAGAGATATACTTAAGAGGGTGATAATATTCATTCTAGTTCTGTGTACTAGCAAGGTACATTAATCTGTATTGCATACAGTTCTCTCAGTTCACTTATGACTCTCAGCTTTATTTGATTGGCATACACCTACCAAGAATCTCTTTTTTTTCCAAGCTAAAAATCTTTGTTATATCTTTTAGGATAGCTAACACCTCTGCTTTGACTGCTGGCTACAGAGATGTAAATAATTATAGAACCATAAAAGCAGAAGATACTTGTGTAGGTAACTAGGCCTAAAAGCCAATCATAGTATTTTTCAGTTTCCTCAATAGTAAAACTTAGGACATAAACCACACATAAGTCAAAAGCACGTTTGTTTGTTCAGTGTCCAAGCATAACAGACTTAACAGCATAACAGTATAGTAGGTTTCAGCCTAAAGAAAGAGAAGAAAAACATGAGAAGATAAAATTGTGTGGATATTAAAAAGAGGGCTTGATAACAACGAAATCAGGTTTGATATGTAAATACTGCATTCTCAAAGGCAAGTAGCATGCAGATACTGCATTTTAAGTAAAGCACTCTTGAAAGAATATGAGGAAATCTTCACTGGAATTGATTGTCCAGAAAATCCATTGCACAAAAGAGGGAGGTGAGTCTTGAGGCAACTGGGTCTTGACTTGTAAAAGAAGGATGGCCACAGTCACTTGTAGTACCTTAAATACTGGTAACCACAATACTAGTGTAAAATACATCTATGTAGTAATGCACCTGACTTATACTACCAGAATAAAGTCCGTTTAACAGTGTGGCCACACCTGTATTACTTGGTCTTCCTAATAGCATGCTTTGGAGTATTCCTAGGAAGCTTTCTGCTTCTTTATAATCAAAACTGTGGGGTTACTGGCAGAAAATAAGAATGTATCAAGACCCTTCGGACAACTAGAACTCTCTTATTCCACTTGCTTCAACCTTGGCTAGATTTTTTTTTCATTATAGCTGCTAGTATACACATATAAATAAAATTAATGTCAACTGAATAGTAGCTAGATCTCTTAAATTTTGCTTAAATTTTGCTTTGACTGTATCATGTACTTTAAGTTGGCAATGTGGTCAGTTTTTGCAGAATTTATTATTTCTACTTGCCTCATGCTTAACTGATATCCTGCTTATTTCCCTTTATTGAATATTTAAGCTTAAGAAAATTATTTTCTTTGTCCAAATTCTCCCTCTCATTCACTGAAATTTATTTGCGAAATGAGATGTGGCTGTACCTGGAATGCCTCTGTGCTTGTTCATTTCTTCTGTTTGTTTGGCTTCTGTCCTTATGCACTGCTTGATACTTTTCGAAGTATCAAGAATTTTAAAAGTATTTTGGGACCTCTCTTCCATGAAAATCAAGGATATTGGTACTTTTTTTTCCTTATGTAGCAACTTGCTATTTAAGACACTCAGAGATTTTAAAAAGTTCTTTATGGTAGTTTTGTGATATTGTGATTGTGTGCTAACTTTACAGCAGTGACTATACTTGTACGGTCTTGAAGGTCATGTCCTAGGGAAAATAATTGAAAATTCTTGTATTTCAAACATTCTTCTTGTACTCAAACAAGAATATTTTCCTGTAAAAATCAAAGAATATTTTGGTAAGTTAAAAAAGAATCTCTGTATCTTCTCTGTATAATGTCAAAGTGATAGAAGATTAAATTTACACGAAAGGCAGAACGACACCATCTTGTGTTTTTTAGCGAGAGAATAGCTACTGAGTTTATGACCGTAGGAAAGTGAAAATTCTGTATTGGAGAGTGACTGCAATATTCAATTTCAAAACAACATGGAATTTTTTACAAGAAACCCTTCTTATTACAATGCTAGTTCTTTGATACAGAGACAGTTCATTTCTTCTTTTATTCTTGCATGCTATAACTCTCATAACATCATTTGTAATGTTGCAAAAAATATTCTTAATAGTAGTCTATAAAATTCTTTCCTCTGCTATTTTGTATTTTGATTAGAAAAGCTGCAGTATTTTCACTGTCTGAGATGTGTACCTATCACCTAAATGTGCATAGAGATTTCATGCTTAAATTCTGGAAATAGATTTTAGAAAGGCTGATAATCAAATAATCTAAATGCTGCATTATTCTTTTCTGGAATGCGGCAACATTAGCACAGAACACAGATCTAATAATTTTTGAATTATAATGCTTTCTTACTTCAATTTACAAATACTAATTTCACCACTGGCATTTTCTTAATGTAATTTCAAACTTTGCTACAACTATCTTGAATTCAAAACAGGAATTGAGTCAAAGTGGGTCAGCTGCAGATAAACATGAAGATTTAAGATAGATAATTTGGTGACATTCAAAAATTCCCATAACACAATTCTTTCAGTGCTAATTGTGTATAATGACCAACATAAGTGTAAACAGAATACAATGATTGCTAAAATGTTTCTCCTTAGGCATTTTGTATTTGCTGGGCAGTGAAGTAAACTACTGGCGAGTTGCAGGGCGTCAGGAAAGCAGTACTAGGGCTGCTGATCCTGTCAGGTTCACTTCTGAACATAAATGTCAGCACAAAGACGCTTTTCCTAGCAACAAGAAATATGATTCTTTGTTGGTATTCTCACATTATTAGGTTAAGTCATATTTTACAGCCTAACCAAGTAAAGAAGAAAAATAAAGCTGGCAGAGAGTGAGAAACTTCCTTAAAAATCAAAGGAAATTTTGAGTTCTTGTTTCACATAATCCTAATGAAGCCTGAAAAAAAAGCCAACTGAAGCCAAAGATTGCATTTGCAGATAGAAGAGCACCTGTCATGTGCCTTAGTGATGCCTCCAAACTTATATGAGAAATGGCCAAAGGCCTTGCAGGACAGATGCTTCCATTCCAAATTCTTCATTTCTGTGGAAGTGCAGCCTGCAAAAACCTAGGGAGAAGCACCAAGGGAAAAACCTTCGCAGCTGGCTAACTGTGAATGTGAGCACTGTCATTTCCCAAGGCAAATGCAAAATAAATGCACTGAGAAATGTTCTCTGAGAAGGCCATGGCCTGACAATCTGAGTGTGTCAATATGTGGTGGCAGCAGAGGGAAGAGGAGATACTTTTGTTATGGTGATTTTTGGTGTGTCAAGAATACTGAAAATAAAAGCTGTAGACAGTGTATAATAGCGATTAGTGATCTCTGAATAGGGGCTGGAGTGCTGAAGTGAAGTCAGAGTGCGAAATTACTAAGGCCTGATTGGCCTGGTCATATTATATGCTTTTTGGTACCTTCTCTCCTTTTCCTTCTCTTTCTAGGCACTTGAGTTTATTATTATTATTATTATTATTTTGTTTATAACAGGCATGCATGTATTTTTAAACTCACATCCTCAGCAGCTAAACTTAAAAAATCTTCTTTGACTCAGTCTTAGATGGTGAAAAAACATGCTTTCTCCGGCATATTCAAACCTATGTGAGGGTTTCTTGTAGAAAGATGATGCATGTTTGTGTGGATGTTGCCTCCATCTGGCTGGGGCTTTTACAGTGCCCCAACCTTCTTGGTTGACCAGGAAACTTCAAAGGAAATATTTACATTGCTCATGGTGTTGCTCTTGCAGAGCATCCATACTATTTAAGGAAAAATAATGCTTGCAATCTAGCCATTCAGTCTAAAGCTGCAGCAAGCTGTAATATTAGTCCTGCATTACAAAGAGTGGCAGTAAACCTGTGCATGATACAGGGAAGAAGGATGAGCCCTCAACTTACAGTGAGGGGTAAATTTACCCACTGGGGTAAATGCCACATGTTTTGTATAAAACTGAGCAAGCACAACTGCTGCCAGTCCTGGCTCTTGACTTGCTGCAGCCTCAAGCAGAAAGAGCAACACACGAGAGTCACAGAGATACAAACTGGAATTCACCCTGAAAACTCTCTGCCACCTCTTGTTGCTTCCCAGGACCCGAGATAACTTTCCCCAAATTTCCTCTGCCTTTCTGCCATGCTCTAGCCAAGGGCTGCCAATATCTACAGCTAAAAAACTTCCATTTCCAACTCCCCCTCTACTCAGCCCTGGGGAGAAACTGTCCCACACACAGTTTACAGCCCTCAGTCTTCTGTTTCTCAGATAAATGCCACAGGATACATCCCATACTCTTGTTATGTGCTCTTGCCTCACTGTCACTGTTTCACCTGCTATCTCCCCTTAGCTTTTTAAAATCTCCCTCTTCCTCTTTTCTGTTGCAACTCATAGACACTCCAGAGGCATCTAATTGGAGAATTTTGGCAATTCACCAAGGATAACTGTGCAAGGAGAGTTCTAGAAAGGGAGAAGTGAAGAAATAAAACCCTTCCATTCCTCTCATATGTCCTCACAAGAGAAGTATTTCTTTTTGATGTATGTCAAGATCATCAGGGCAGAAAAAAATCTCATCAGATAAACAAATATTGGTTCTTTCTCTCGTCATTCCTTTTTTTCTTCAAATGTTTTTTCTTCTCTCTTTATTGCCATTTCCTCATTTAATGTAATTTCTACTCTTCCACATTTCTCCTCAGCTGTTCTGTGTTTGGACAAATTCCCAAACTCCTTATGTAGGCAAAAATCCTATTACTGCCTCAGGAAAGCCAGAAAATGGCATTAGCATAAAGTAAATGCAGGTTTCAAGATCCTGCCTTAAATTTACTATCTATTGAGTCTGAAAAATGAGATGTGGTTCTTAAAAGGTTCCAAGACTGATTTCCAGTGTACCTAAAACTTAAATAACTAATTTCTGCAAAACTTGGAAGCTGGTATAAATCTTCCCAAACCTAATTCCACAGTGAAGTTATTTTAAAATAAAATAGTATATAGTTAAAGCTTCGTTGTGCAACATTCATAGCTGACTTCATTGTAACTGCCTGCCAGCACATCAAAATTTTGACCTGTACCATTTCTTCCCATTAATAGACTGTCAAGATGAAAACATATAGATCATGTGAGTTTTTGTGTGGTGCACAGCTATATTTTGACAGAATCTTTTCAAACTTTGTATCTTCTACCTAGGGAAGAAAAATCCATACACTGATTGTGTGGGTTTAATTTGAAAACCAATTACTTTTTAAATTGGTTCTGCTGCTGCCCTCTACCTTGGGTTATGCTAGAGGTTTGCTTTATTTTTATTTATAATTGAAATGGAAAGGTACAGCATATGAAAGGTACTCATTTCACAATCAGATTTATTTCTCTCAGTATGTTCTTGAATACCTGCTGTACTCTGTAACTCAGATGTAATTCAGAAGAAACTGTAGATTATTTTATGCACAATATCTTTCTTTTGAAACATACTTTGTTGAGCAAATTTTCTTAAAATTCCTAAATGGGTTTGATGAACGAATCTGCCTGAATTCCTGGCATCTTTTCCTTCATTTACAAGCCCTGTGCTAATCCATCTTGTAGCTGTACATTGGAGCTGAAGGAGCAGAAACTGCAGCTTTGGGATGCCCAGCCTATGCCGGCTTTCCTGGCTGTATATATTAAGTGAGGATCTCAGACTCCGAGAGTTTAATCTCCGCCACAGTTTGGTTCCTGGCAGTCCTGCTGGGAGATGGCTATTCTGAGAGCTCAGGGTTTCGAGACGCTCTGCTGCAGAGCTGAAATTTGGTGCTTATAATTGTTGATGCTAGTTCTAGGGCATATGACTCAGGGAAACTTGGCAGACCATGTTAAAGACTGGAATGCAAGGAGCTCTGCTGCATTCAAGGAAATCTGTATGACTGCTTATCTGAGCAGCAGCAGGTTTGGGGTGCTTCTGAAGCAAAATGTTTCCCTGTTTCATCATTCCTGAGATAGATAGCTTTTTTCCTAAAGTTTCTGGTTTGCCTGGAAACCTGCTTTTTGGCAAGCTCTGTTCTGTCTATGATTAAGTATGTGCCTAATGCTCCAACCTCTTTACAATTCTGAACTGATGGAACTGAAAAGGATGTTGGGAGGCTTTTCTTGTCATCCAATATTTTGTTCAAAGACAGAAGCTTAATCTTGCTGCTTTACACTTTTCTTTAAATGTTGCTTACTTAGATAATCATCCATTGTAATATACTTACAGTACTTAAGAAAATTAAAAAGGATTAACAGATTTATGTAAATAGTGATTGAATGTGTTTTGTTTTTCCTAACAAAATCATGATGTAACACAAATGTTAAGTAAAGGAAATCTGGGTAGCCAAAATATATAAGTAAACTTGGATCATCTCATCCAAACATATTTAACAAACAGTTGCTCGAAATTGGGACAGCTGTCTTTGGGGAATGCCTACTAATGGTGTTTTTTAAACTGTCTTTACTATTAAGAAGTCTCCTTGATGTCTCTCTTAACCATGCAAACAAATATTTTTCCAAGTCACATCATGCATTGGACATGGAGAGCCACTGATTATTCTCTTCTTCTCTGGAATCATTTATTTGCAGACTGCTCTGATGGTCACTCTCTGTATTCATTATAGAGTAATTAATTCAATTTCCTTTGGTTTTTCCTCGGCTATTGTTTTCCCAGCTTCATGCAGCTTTAATTGTTCTTTCTAAACTATCTCTGTATAGTCCTGTCTTTAAGTGTGCATCCAAAACAAGACAAAATATATCAGATAATGCCTTAGCAGCACCAATAAAAGAGAATTATCATTTGCTGTCTATGATACTGCAGTATTGCAGAGTGAGATTTCTTTTCTTTTACTCTTAAATCTATTCCAGATTCTTCCTCAATATTCCACTTTACTGAAGTTAATGTTATTGTGGTATTGCAAACCATTCTTCCATTTGTCAAGATCATTTTGAATTCTCTTCTGCACAGTGCTCCTACCCCTTCAAACTTTGAGCTGTCTGCAGATTCATTGACAGTGTGTTTCCTACTTGCTATGACTAATAGCAGCACAGAGTAATTGCACACAGGGCAGCTCTTTGCAGGGCCATGTTTGACAGTGAGCCACTAGTGACCTCTGAGTTCACTTTTTATCTCTGATCCACCCTTCTTAGTAAGTTCCTTTTGACCACTGCTTCCCTTCTCAGTTTGCTTTGCAGGAGAAAGAAAAAAACCTTGTCTAAGTCAAGATACAGCATATCCAGCTATATCTGTTCAGACAAAGCAAGAGTAAGTCGGTTTGGTGCAATTTGTTCTGGACAAAGTGACAGTGCAGTGGGTGGCTGTTCAGCAGTAATTCTTGCTGATGGAGTTATTGGGAGCCTTGCACTTGCTCTGTGCTGGCAGCCTGTGTGAGGAGGCAGCGTGTGCTCGAGCAGGCAGGCGGGTACTGCTGCGTGACCTCAACAGCACATGCTGTGCAAGCACTTGAGGCAATGCTGCTAAGCCTGAGCTCTGTGCCACCAGCTAGTCCAGTTTTGGGTCTGTCCTTGGCAGCCTGAGGAGTTCAAAGGCTTCCAACCCTTCCCAGGTGGCAATCCTGCCCGGATTGGCTCCTGCCTAATGAATTCAAACATTCTAACATGAGTTGCTTTTTCCAGTCTACTGCATCTCCTGGATGCAGGAGCCCTGATTGAGAGAGCTCTTTGAGATTTATTATGGATGAATGTGGTCTACAAGTTATTTGTAATCCCTCCTCTTTAAGTCTCTTCTTTAGCTGCTGAGTAATGTTAACCTTTTAGATCTGGTTTCTGAAATAATAAAAGATAATTGCATTTTTAAAATTTTCTCTTCTATTTAGCATGTCATAAAACTTCTTTCCCACTGCTCATTAACCTTTAAAATGTAAAAGGTTTTGCTGTTAGGGACAAAGAGCCTTTTAGAGATTTTGATACTGTTTTTTTTCTCTGTTTAGACAGACTTAATTTGTTGTGGATAAGGTTCCTACTCAAAACAGCAACAACTGTTCTTAATATATAGTGTTAACAAAGTGAATCATTGTGTTGGAGACCATAAAATGAAAAGCAGTAACTTGATATGCCTCTTGACTGTGCCCAATTCTTATTATATTTTGAGCTTGTCTCCCTTACATCTCTCATCACTCTTTCAGGTCTCCTCTGCTCTCTCCTCAGTTGGGTCACATTGTTCTTCAAGTGCAGTCCCTGATGAAGGGCACACTCTGACTCCGGGCAAAACAGAAGGATCACGTATCCTACTGAGCACAACTGTGTCACCATGACCCAACATTACAGTTGCTTTTCTATCTAGCCTCTGCTGGCGGTAAACAGAGCAATGTGTGGGTGTGTTTACTCCAAATGAGCTTGTTTTGCCCACTCAGATGCCACGGGAAGCATTTTTTTAAAACAAGCCTAACAAATGTTGCTAGAAACCCTAGAAGAAGATGTGCATCAAGTGGCTGCTCCTGCTGAAAGCAAGCACTAACAAGCTGCAAAAATGTCATGGATATTTAAAATGTTTATAAGAAAATGTAAGAATAAAAAAAATTAGAGGATTAGACCCTATGTAAAATGCATCTACTGTTATGAGAGCTGAAGATGTAAGCTGTAACATATGGCCACTAACCATGAAAAACTTCCAGGCTTTTGTCAATCAAAATAAGCCTAGGAAAGGTAACACAGTCTACGGCACTCTATCAATAACTCTGTTGCTGTAGACTGAGCATTTGTTTGATTTTTCTTACATAAAATGGGAAAAAAACAGGTTTGAATCTGGATGGATCTTGAAGCTCTGTTTCTAAACATTTGGTACAAATATGGAAAGGGTTTTTCCCACTCCAACTTTGCTGAAGACTTGACCAGGCATATTCTTTTAAATGGCACAGTACGGCACAGAGCCTGTAGAAGTAAGGCAAGCCAGTGCTCTTCTGGTGAAGGGGGCCCAGAGATCCCAGAGCTCTCAACAGCCTCATGTTGCAGAGCAATCTGAGCCATGAGTGTATGTGAATGCATCTCCTGATCTCAACAATACTTAGGTAATTCGAACCAATTCTTAGGACTTTGTAAAAACGTAACAAAAGCAGCTCCTTATCAACATCATGGAGGTGTCTGTCTCTCCTGTGCTCTCCTGTATAGCCCACACAATGGAAGGGGAGAACATATGCTTTGAAAGCGACCCTGTAAACGCAGCCATTAGAGGGTTTGGGCTCAACAGCTCCACGCGTCAGAGGGCCGAGATTCCCAGAGCACCACATAAATGTTGCCATGTAAAAATATCCTCAGATGATACAACCTGGAGGAGAGAAATCCCTTCCTTTAGGTGAGCTCTGGTCTGCCTAGGTTGCGCCTTGTGTTTTACGCCACGGGGCTCAACGCAGTGCTGCGAGCACAGCGCGCGGGGCTCTCGGCGCACCCTGCGGGGTGATTCCCAACAGCACAGTTCTCCCATGGGAACAGCAGGGCCGGGAGCAGAGACGCGGGGCCGGGACAGGCGGCGCCGCCAGGCTTGGAGGTTCCCGCATTCCCGCCCCGGCGGCCCCTGCGCGGGGGCGGGAAGCGCCTCCTCGGCGGCGGCGGCGGCGGGAAGCACCGGGCTCCTTCCGGGGAACTCCCGCTTGGAAAAGGCAACGCAGGGAAGCGCGGCGGGGCGGGGCTGGGTGGGGATCCCCAACCGGCAGCCCCCCCAACCGGCAGCCCCCAGGTGCTTCTGCAGCTTCCCCTGCCTTTCCCACGTAGGTATTGTTATATTAAAAACAAATAATAACCAAAACAAAACAAGAAAAACCACCCTTTATGCTCCTGCGGGCTGGCATCAGCTGATGTCATTCCGCAGCCTGATACTAATTACAGCACAAGGAGTAATGCTGTTGAATGGCAGTGCTTTTCTCGTGCTGCTCTTTTCTCTTTGCCACTCCCTGGGATGCCACAGACCCATAGGCTTGTATCTTTCCATCCTGCTTTATATATTAAATATATATATATATAATTATTATTTTATTCCTTTTTTGTTTGTTTGTTTGTTTGTTTCCTTTTTCTTTTTTTTTCCTCCGTGCATGCTAAAGTGGGTAGGACAAGGAAGCTCAGCAGGGACACTGGGGTGGCGTGGGCGTCCTCTGTGCTATTACTTTACGTTCATCGGCTATTGCAGTGCCCTGTAGGCATTAGCAAATCTTCCTTTGCCCTGACAAGTTTGTGGGCTGCAGATTCCCCTGGCTGGGGATCCCGTTTCTTTGTGTCAAAAGTGCTGTGCAGTTCCTGAACATTAGATTTTGTCAGTCTCCTGTCAGTCTCAGGACAGCCAGGAGGATGCGGGAGCCCTGCAGGAGTTCATGGAAGCAGAAGTCCTGCCCAGGAGCTTGCAGGGTGAGATGTGATTTCTCTGTTTGCTTGTAACCCTCCATGCACCAGTATTGCTGTGAGCTGTCACATATGGCATGTGGAACATGAATTGAACTGAAACATCTCTGATTATGAGTTAGAAATTTCAGGTAGCACAGTTAATTCAAGAGCCCTATGTTTTGGCAGCAACCATTTGACATGAAAATGTGGTTTTACAGTTGCTTCTTGCTCATACAGAAAATGTATTTGCAGTATGTTTTTAAACCCCTGGAAAAAAATGCTGTAGTGTTGGATGTTCTTACTACTTCAAATTGGGGACTGATTGGAAACATGGTTATGGTTGTGCTCTTTCAAAGGCTGTATGGAATGGGAGGATGGATTGTAAGATAGTTCAAATTACTGGATCAGCTGGTGGTAGAGGTGAATGGTTTGATGTTTTTAGTTCATATGCCAAATGCCCTGAATCTCAAGATAATATGAAATCTAATGCTGGCTTTGTCACAGGCCTAATGGCATCTTGGCAAATCACTTATCATTAAATATTATCAAGCTAATGTTTTTATAGCATGTCAACATTTTCTTCAAATATCTTCCAATATAATGAACTTAGGAATTATTGCTTTTTTCTTTTTTCTTTTTTTTTTTCCCAGCCATCTACTAAAAGGTGTGCTAAAAGGTTGTATTTGGAGCATGAATCTTCTGTTATTCCAGTCAGGACTTGACATTTGACCCATAGGTAATGTAGTTCCTTTCAGGAAACACCCTTCTACCTTCCTCCTCTCCCATCTTTACTTGTTGTCCTGACATTTTTTTTTCCTTTCCTTTCCTTTAGAGTTTTTTTTTAAGTAGTGGTCTTTTTAGACACACTTGTGATTTTTAAAGTTCATTTTTAAGCAACAATCCTGAAAAGCACTGACTAGAAATATCTATTTAAGACTATAGACTTGGATAATTTTGTGTATTTGTTATGTATTCTATCGTGATATAGCTCCAATTCAAGTCTCAGTTTAGTCATAGATTCCTTTGGTATAGAAGTAGCTGAAAGATACTGCTCTTGCAGATACTCTTTTTTATTCCATAACATATAGGGGGCTTTCTGGAAAGGAAAGGTCAGTAGGATCTCCTGAAATTCCGATCAGTTCAGGAGATTTTGCAGTGCTAACTGATGAACCGGAAAGGTAGCATCAATCAGAACATCTAGAAATACCTGCTTTATTCACATAAAAGATTTTCTGGATAAAGCATTCCAATTTCTGCCATGATCATTTCTTGAGGATTCTTTATTTTTGGTTTTTTGTTCTGATTCACTTTTCATAAATTAATTCACTCTTCACAACTACAGTGCGTTTTTTAACTTAGTAGCCTTCTCTTTCGGATACTCCTTTTTATTATTTGTTATATTTGTTATTTACCCTGGTGATGATTTTCAGTGGCATATAGACCTTTTTTAGCAGCACTATGGGGAGAATCCCACATAATCTCCACTGTGCCTTATCCTGCTGAAAGTGGCATCATGGTTGCACAGCAGAAGATCTGGAAGAAGCTGATGGTTATATTTGTGTAAAGCAAACTGTGGTGAGAGGAAAGTGGGAATTTGGGGTCAGAAGAAATATGCCATGTGAGAGCAAAAGTGATGAGAGCACCGACTTTCTGGGCTCCAGAGCGCTGCGAGATCAGCATGTCAATGAAAGATAGCAATCCTCGCTCATCACACTTGCCTGTGTGTATTGCAAGCTGATGAGAGGGCATTGCTGCAATGCAGCTTCTGGGATGCTGTTTGGAGACTTCTGGCCATGCTAGAATAAAAGCAGTGGTGTTTTGCATCCCCCAGCCAAGTGAACATTTCTGGTATGGATGTAAAGGACAGGACTCCAGATCAAGAGGGCTCCCTTGGCAAAGCAACAGGATTCGTGTTGTCATTGCTCTGAGTGAAGCTGGAGATGGTTCTGCTGTGACAGCCACCATCTGGATTAATGCATTAGGGAGCAAACTGGAAAATATTTAAAGCTGAAACGAGCTGCTCAGGCTTGAGCAAACATCATTTTGATAGAACTGTAAGATACCTACCCTCTAAGCTGCAGGCAAGGAAGGGGGCACTAAAACACTTTCACCAGAGTGAAAAATATGCTCTGCTGAAGGAAACATAAGGTGATACCTCAGTATCCCAAACCTGTCTCCATTTGAATCATATATTAATACAGTGCTCTCATGATTCCTGAGGGACATCAGGAAGGGGAACATGGTCCCCTCACAGCTAAGACCTTACCTCAGAACGGAGCAGTCTCTGAATACAAACTGTAGCCAGAGGGAGCAGGTTCAAAGAGACTGACTGACTCTTCCCCTGATACACTGCTGCTTCAATGTGCTGTAATTCCTGCTTCCTGCTGTGCAGGGGATCTGAGGGGAAACACAGCTTTCCCTATATTTCTGTGCTGAATGCTGTTTGCTTTTTTTTTTATATATATTAATAATCAGTGTTGGGGAGGGAGATCCTAGAAAAAGCCTGGTTTCCGTAGATTATCACTCTAGCCAATAGAGAGGGAAAGGTTCCTCCTAAGAAACTTACTTCCATGAAATTTCCTGAAATACAGCTCTTCCAAATTCTTTAATAGTCAAGGCAGAGGTTGTGTCTTTCCGTTTTCAATGCAGGCTTGTGCTAGTTTGAAGTGAATTTGTGCCATAAAACAGTACATAATTTAGAGCTCTGTTTAACACCAGCTTAATTTCATAGATTTTGTTTTGATGATGTTGCATGGAGTTTAGCACCTTTCATTTCTAGTCTAGGATGACAGTGAATTTACCCTGTATTAATGCATGCCTGTGTATTTGCAAATGTGTAGAAATTGTGGTTGGAGCTAAACTCTTCACAGGAGCTAACTTAGGAGATCAAGACAGAATCAAGATTTTAATTTGCTTTTCGTTTAGGGATGCATGAGGATTTTTCAGGCCTGAAACTTTATCTCTGATTGTTTTTGATATGGAACTTCACTTGAGAAAATGTGCAGAATAAAGGGATGTGTTTAGCTACAAAGTGTTTCTGCTGACTGAGTTTAAAAGCAGGCAGTTTGAGTGTTTTTTGGAAAACCCACTGGAAAGAGAGCTAAGAGGAAGCCATGTGTTCAGACTTAAAATAATACATTTATTTGCTTTCTAAGTAATAGAATTATTGCAAAAAGGAGAAAGGTAACAATACATGCTAGAGTCCTCACGAAAGGACCTGTGTTTGCTTCCACAGTGTGTTGCAGTAAAAGACTGATGAAGAAGAAAGAATCTCACTAGAGTATGAGTAAACCATTGTAGGGAAGAGAACCTGTTCATTTTGTTTACTTCAACACCACACCTCGCCACACTTGTTCACCCAAATGCTCTTGGTGTATTTGTTGTTAAATGGTCACGCATTCTAAGTTTATAACACAGATGACACAAGGTTGGATTTAACTCTTACCTTGAATGGCCCAAGCCTTAGAAAACTGGATCCTATGTATAATAGAAGACAATCTAAATGAAATGAATTAATTATTTATACAGAATTAATTACTGTGAAAATAATATAATATGTCCTAAAAGCTGTTGTCATGAAACAGTCATGGTGTCTGCAAGATTGATGATCTTGGGATGATGGGAACAATTATGAACAAGTCAGAAGAGGGGTCTGGAAATGGTTACTTCTGGAAGTTGGAAGATAAGTTTAGGAGTGAGGCATTTTTGTACGCAGAGAGTTGTGCCTTTTGTAAAATATAAGAACTGAACTACATTCTGTTTTCTGCTTTGCTTGCTGCACTGATGAAAGTGTTTACTGTTGTAATTTCAGTTTGTGGACTTTTAACTGGAAATTTCCAATTTAAAATTTCAATTGGAGATGAAATGTGCACCTGTAAGCTTCACATACTGTCACACTTCACAGGGAAGCTCTTTCTGCTTTCAGATATGGTACCAAACAATAGTAAGAGCTCAAATTTTTGATATAGGGGCAAGCTTGACACATATATATGACACTGTATATATATTTTCATCAGAAGCAAGAAGAGACATTAATTTGCCTATACTTGGAGGCATGAAATGTTCTTCAAGGTTAATTGTTTAGCCTATTAAAACAGTCTTGCTTCCCGGTTATGTAGTCGCTATCCATTAATATGCTAAGCGTTCTCCAATCCATTTTAAAGATTATCTACTAAGAAAGAAAAAAATCATTATGGTCTATGAAGGTCACTTGATCCATTTTTTTTTCTTGGGTTCTAATGTTAGAACTTAAGGTCTTGTGTCTATTTTCTTCTGTCCTCTTTTACTTTATTTTGCAAGTGGAGGGAAGGTTGTTAACTGCAGTGATGACAGTGTTTGCTGCAGTGAAAGCAGGCAGTAGCCCGAGGTGGTAGATTCCTTGCAGTAACCATGTGCCCAACACCTCCTTTGTCCATGCTGGATGAGCTGGGAAAGAGCAGCATGTACTGCCTGGAGAGGTGACCTCTGCCAGCAGAGATCTCTGCTTGCAAAGCCAAGTAGAGTTCCCTGCAATCCAAGACCCTCTCATACCTCTTTCTGTTCCATTCTTGGCAGGAGAAGCCACTAGTTTTTAAATCTGGGCCTGTCTCTGACCTGATTTATTCTTTCCTGCTCCAGTGACGAGGAGCCTGACTCTGGCCCAAGGTCTCCACTGCTTTAATGCTGTGTCGTCAAGTGAGGAGATACAAGGAATGAGCAGTGTTTGTTAGGAAATGAGAAGGCAATTCATGTGGGAAGAAAGGCTTCAGGAGTCCTGGATAGCTCTTTTCTCTTTAAGCCCTTGCTTAAACCCTCCTTCTTTCCCCTTGAATACTGTTGGGACTCTCTCTGCTGCCCCAGGAATAAATGCAATATCTAGCCTAAGCTTATTCTAACATTCCAGAAGAGATTTTCCTAGTCTTCATGAAGATTTCTTTTAAATATCATTCTTAAATTCATCCAATTGGTTCCTCCATTAATGACAGAAAACTCCCAGTTGTGAGATTAGGTTATTCCTGTATGACTGGGAGCAACATTTTATGTATAATTGACATTGATTGTCTATTGCATATATATATATATAATATATATAATATTATATATATTAAATAATATGTTCATAGAGATTATTTTATATATTTATATATAAAAATTGTCATTATTTTTCTGAGTAGAATAAAGATCTTTTTAACCACTTTGTTTAAAACAAGAAGCTAATTGGTACTTTAGACCCAGTTGAACATGTAAAAAGTAAGATATAGGAACTGTTTCACTTACCATTACTTTAGCTACAGTATTCCAGGATATATGAATCTTCTCTGTAATATTTTGAAACTTTCTTTGAAAATGACTCAGTTTACAGGTTATCACTATTTTGAGTTTTGACATTGAGCATACCTTTAGATACTTACCATTACTTCCTTTTACACATGATATTTGAGCCACTATTGTTACAGTATTTGGAGCGGAGCTGCTTGAATGTAAGAATCTAGTTCAGTAATCTGAAATATATTCTAAAGTTTTTGCAGTAAAAGTAGTATCATACTCAGCATCATTTTAATATTGAGGTCACCTTCCAATTGGCTTTGAAAAAAGGCACAAAAAATTTCTTCCAGTTGATATTTTTCTATTCTGTGAAGCACTTCTATTGCTGAAATTTTTAACTGAGTGTCTCTGTCCACTCTGTATAGTGCCAGTGAATGTCCTTTTTAAAATAAGGTAATTGCACCAGAGAAATCAATGTGATGGTGGGAGTGTAAAGTATTAGCTGACTAATTAGCTGAGAGCTATTAACAAAATTAAACTAGGCAGATCTCAAATAAACAAAAATGTTTCTTGAATTAACCAAAGACAAAGAGTTCTTCCTCAGGACTCCGTACTAAGAAGAGGGTACTGGATATTTTGCAGAGCAGTGAAGGAGACCAGGGCAAATTGTGCCTTACAGGGATGAGGAAAATTGCCTGAAAAGATGTCTGATGTTGGTAGGAAGGACAGTGTTAGAAGCTTCATCAAGTCAGACACCATCAAGTACAGTTCCAGTGACAGACTCTGAAAGACTGCAGGAAATGGGACTGAAAGGGAGAACTAATCAAATGATTTTCAAAATGTGTCCTGGCCATCAAGTAAGTCCAACAGAGAAGGAAGAAGAGGTAAGAGCCTGAATCCACTAGAGAAAGAGGGTCCACTTGAGAAAGAGAGTAAGTTACATTTTTGTTTGTTTGTTTGTTTGTTTGTTTTTTACAAAGCAAGAGGGCTGTTTTTTTGGGAATAAAAGGATATCTATGACGTAGGAATGTAGGCTTGTGTGTTCTGATTAGCCTCCACAAAAGTAATAAGGAATTCAGCCAGTGGGTCAAGGTAAAGATGAGCTTAAGATCAATCTAAAAGTAGATAGGGATTGAAGAGGCTGTTGCAGTATCATCTCATAATTATTTTTTTCTTTTTGCGGAATATTTACCTGATGGAAGTAAGGAAAAGGACAGCATCATGAAAAATATTTTAAATAGTCACAAGTAACATAGGCAGTGAGCAAAAGCTAGTGATGATTTCCAAGGAAGTAGAATGTGATTGGCTATAATTGACTCTCAACTGGTTCTTATTAAAGGGATATTTTAAAACAACAGTTTAGTTAGCTGGACAATTTAGTTAAAGAGGGCATTTTAAAAAAGAGGAATTGCTGTTTATATCAAAGGTTACGAGGCCTATGTGGATAGCTAGCAATGGATCAGATTCACCTGAAAACAAACAAAAAAACTACTAATTAGGAATCTATTTGTAGGAATATGTAGAAAGAACAACTGCTGTTATGTTTGATTTCGACCTGAGTGACTTCTCAAATAGTCAGAAAATTCTTCAAAGTTTCTAAACTTTTTATTTCTTTTTCTTTAGTTTGCTTAAACTTTTAGGTTAGATACGATTTGTTGCTAAATGCAAGTGGTAAAGTTACATAATAGCTCTTTTCTTTTTTTAAATGGCAAGTTTAAGAAAACTTTTAACTTTTTCTAGCTGTAACAAAAGAAAAGTGAGAAGATCCATCTGCTAAAATTAGAGCTACAAAATCACAAGATAATTTGGGATGGAAGGGATATCAGGAGCTTTTTTTGTAGTCCAGCTCCCTGCTCAAAGTGGGACTCATGTCAAAGCTAGATCAGGTTGTTCAGAAACTGGGCCAGCAGTTTTGAAAACCTGAAATGCTGAAGAGTCTGCAGGCTAAGTTCCAGTACTAGTGATGGAGAGCGGTTTATTTACTTTATTTACAGTGGTAATTTCCCTTGCTGCAACTGTGACCATTGTTTCTTAGCTTTTTAGTGTGCCCCTCTGACTAGCATCTGTCTCAGTCTTCCCCATAGCCCTATTAGGGTACTAGGACACAGCAATTAAACCTTCCTTTAGCTTTCTCTTCTGCAGGCAAAAGAAACTCTGTTCCTGTAGCCTCTCTTTGTATTTCATGTGCTTTACCCCCAAACAATTAATTTGTTGTCCCCTAACTAATTAAATCTTTCCATAACAGCTTTTCTGACCAATTTGGTTTCTCTGAAAATTCAGTGTATAGGGAGTTCTCAGAATCATTAATGCTTGCAATTTCCTATGAAATATTTCATAGACTGTTAATGGAGTCTCCAGGTTTTGAAAAAGCAACAGGAATGGCTGAAGTGTGAAGGTTAGTATGAAGCTGCATTTGAAAAACATAGCAGAAACATTTATTTGGACTCTGTCAAAGAGATGTAGTGGCTTAAAATATGACTGGTATCAGGGAGCTTGGTTTCATAGCAGGTAACTTTTTTTTTTTAAATGGATCACAGTTTCTATAAAAAATTGCAGCTCTGTGTACATGGGACTCATCAAAACTATTGAGTTAATGTGGAAAAACATCTTGGGTTTAAAATCTTTCAGTATTTAGAGACTAAAAATACATTTACATGCATTAAAAACTGGCTGACTGATCAAGCATGGTGTGATTATTAATGGACAAAGATGAATGAGGTAGTTCATTTTTAGCACAGTCATAGACATTAGTTATAGGTATAATAAGTCATTATTTTTAGTGGACACTTATTGTTGCTAGTAAAATACGCAGACGATATCAACACCAGTGACACTGATGGAAAGAGGTCAGATATGGGAATATGGGTAATGCAAGGTGGTTGGTCAAATAATTGCAGGGCATGAAGACGTATTTTAATGTGATCAAGCACAAATCTGAGAAGATATGGAGAATATAAATTAAATATATGAGGCTGAAGTCATTTGACCTAGAAAGGCCATACTTAGATACAGCATTGCTTTAAAAACTCACTTTTTAATAGAGCTCGGGGAACATTCTTGACATTCACAACAACATTTCACAACACAATTCACATTTTTTCACAACACAATTTCCCATTTCACAACAACAGTGAAACTTCTATAAAAATAGTTTTTCTGATTCTGGTGTCTCTACTTCAAGAAGAAGGCAGCAACCCTTCAAGGACTTCAGAAAAAAAGCTGCCAATAATTCAGAGCCTGGAAAAAAAATTCATAGTGAGATTAACTTTGTCAAACTGTAGGTAGAAAATTACTTGTTACGGTCCCTTTGCATGATGCAGTATCTGATGACAGGTTTTTTCAGCCTTGTTGAGAAAGGCATAACAATTGTGCCTGAATATGGGAAATTGAACTGGAAACCTGGTTCAGCCTTGCATAAGATGGTGAGTGAAATGCAATTGCATGGTGTTATCAGTGGCTCATGGCAGCTTGCAGGCTTCTTAGTCAGCAGTTCTCCTAATCAGCATCTTTAATCTGAGTTGATCTAGTTTATGCATACAGGGCTGAGAAGGAAAGTGACAAATTGAAGAAAATATTGGTCCCTGCTGACTTTGATGTCTTGTGCTCTTAAATCAGTGAATTCCGTAGTCATTCCCTTATTATAATGTTTACTTGGACAGGAGGAGTGCATTTGTTGCTCCCAATGACTACAATACTTAGAACTAAAATTGATTCTCTGGTTTCAGGATACTTATACCTTCTGTGATTCCTTTTCAATTCTTCTGTGAATCCATGTTCACCTAGGATAGCCCAGTAAAGGTGTTTAGTAAAGGTCTTTTGGAAAACTAGATGTCATCCAAGATAAGTAAAAGCTAAGAAGCTGCAAGATAAACAGACTGCCCAAAGAGGTTGTGGAGTCTCCTTATTTGGAGCTCTCTAAAGCCCACTTGGATGCAGCCCTGGAGACCTCCCAGACCTGCCTGAATGCCACCCTGTGCCCCATGCTCTGGGTGTCTCTGTTAGAGCAGGGTGTTTGGACTAGGTGGTCTCTAGGGGTCCCTCCCAACCTCAACCACTGTGTGATTCTGTGATAAATCCTCTTTGAAAACGCTAGTGATGCATCTTGCTACCAAGGGCGGATCAAACACAAGATGACTGGCGGAAGAGGGAGTGGGTAGAAGTGGTCATTCTGCACTGTGTTTGTGCAGGAGTGAGCTTGCAGTGCTGCATGCTTGGTGAGAAAATTATTGAGTACAGTACTGCGAGGGCTGCACATCCCAGAAGCAGTCCTTGTGCAGAGCTTTGCCTGCAAGGCATGTTTCGTTCTCACCCATGTTGAAACTGGTTTAACTAGTAAGATTATTTTACTAAGAACCTTTTTCTTTCTTCTAGCTATAAGGAAGGCCTCTGCTGATCTCAGTGCTGATTTAACTAAACTGTGGGCTGTAAGCTGGCAGAAAAAGTTTATTCTGAATTTATTCAGGATTGCAGGATGAGAAAGCCCTGAAAAGTAAGCGATAGATAAACAGGAGGTCATTTACACCTCCTGCATATTCAAAGATGTATGTATTTTTTTTTTTTAGTTCTCACAAATTTCCTTTAAAACAGTGCTTTCTTTAGAGTATGTTATTCATCCCTACAGAGGACCTTACTGGAGATAAAGGTTATAGTTATTACTTAGAGGCAGGGATTATAATTTGCTGAAGACTGAAAATGCTTTTCTGAAGTTTGTTGTATTTTATTTCATTTTATTACATTTTAGGACTCAAGAAGCCTTAATCATTTCATATCTTATAAGATAAGATGAATCTTATCTTTGTTAATATCTAAGTATTTTTTGAATCTCAAATAAGCTTCACTGGATTTTTTTTGTCATTGAAATGTACACTATAAAATTTGTTTGTTACATGTTAGCCAATGCAAAGAAGTGTGGAAATGTTTTTAAGACTTTAGATTTTAAGAAATACTGCTCTATATTTTCCCCTTCCTCTGACACAGAGAATAAATGCTGCCCACAGTGGCAGGAGCCATGTTCCATAAAATTGATGGAGAGTAAAAGTGTTCTGTGAGCAGTCTTTATTTCTGGTTTTGAGAGTCAGATCAACTCAGCCTTTTGTGTAACAATTTTAAGGCCCATGTAAGCTTTCTAAAGAAAAAAAGAACTTTTTGTGTCAGCTAACTCGTCCCTCTCTGTTTGACTGCCAACTTTAGTGGAGAACTGGACTAGAGATAGAGTTGTTCAGTTCTCTGTCATATCTGTCCTTGGTAGGTGGCCAGTCTTCAGGGACAGTTTGCTATTTTTCATCTGTGTACATCAAATTATAGAGTACTTTAAATTGGGAGGGACCTTTAGAGGTCATCTAGTGCAACTTTCTGCTCAGAGTAGATCTAATCAGATATCTCCAGGCCATGGCTGAGCCTTCAGCACCTCCAGGGATGGAGACTGCACAGCCCCTGTCTGCCCTTGTGCCAGTATTTGACTTCCCTCATGGTGAAAAAGGTTTTCCTTATATCTGTCAGAATTTCCCATTTCCCAGCTTGTGTCCATTGTATTGCCTCTTATTGCTGTGCAGCTTTGAGAAGAGCTTGTCTTTGTTTTCTCTGTAACATCCAGTTTTGTTGCTGAACAGCTGCCATCGGGTCTCTGCCGTCTGTTCTCCAAGCCAAATAAACCCTGAGCCTTTTGGCTTTTTTTTTTCTGCACACTATGCTGCTCACTGACCAGCTTGGTAGCCTTCTGCTGGTCTTGTTCCGGTATGTCCATATCTTTGTTGTATTGGGAGCTCCCAAACTGGACACTGCACTCAGGTGCAGTCTTACAAGTACCCAGGAGAGGGAGTGCCCTGTATCTGCAGGCTGTCTTTGCCAATACAGCTCAAGATAGGATGGCCACAAAGAATTGATGTGAGGACACACTGCTGGCTTATGTTCAACTTCTTGTCCTCCAGGACATCCAGATATTTTCCTGGTGAGCTACTTTCTAGCATCCAGCCTGTCCTGTTGCTTGAGGGTTAGTCTATCCCAAATACAAAATTTTACATGTACTTCATTTGAGATTTCCTGAGATTCCTGTCTACTCATTTCTCCATCATATCCAAGTGGCTCTGAATAGTAGCCGTGCTCTCCAGTGCACTGACATGTTTGGTGTTATCCAAACGTGTTGTGGGTGGTAGACTCCAGTCATTCCGTTTCTTTATGAAGACATTAAAAATTACTGGTTATAATTTTGATGCCAGTAGTTAGTAGCCACCAGCTGGACTTTGCATGATTGATCTCTGCTTTTTCAGCCTTTTTTTTCCATCTGCCTTGTAATGTGCTTATCCAGCCTGTATTTTGCTGATTTAGTGAGGACAAGACTAGAGATTTCTAGAGTCTAGAAGAAATCCCTAGACTCTAGAGATTTCTAGAGATTTCTCAAATTTAAGATATGCAACAATTAGATTTTCATTTTTCATGTCTGGCTTAATATTGTTTAGATGATTCTTATAAACAACTCAAAGGAGATTCTCAAGGAGAGAAGGACTATTTGCAATAGGACTAAGAGACAATGTGAGTTCTCTTGCGACCTAAAATGTGTGATAGTACACAAATAGCCATTCTCAACCAGTACCTGAACAAATAGTCTTAAACCAGAGATAGAAAACATATGGATTAAAGAAGATTGTGCAAGTGATCTCCTCTCTCAAAATGTACTTTCTCCACTGAGATATTAAGAGTCATAGAGAAACTCTTTCTCAGAGAAGATCTTTTGGACTGAAAGTTCTAGCAGTCTGAAAACTAGGTCTTGAGGTGAAAAATAGCCTTTTGTGGTGTAAGCAAGTCCTTCTTGCTGTGGCAGTTCTGTAAGAGATGAAGTAGGTTTCTTTTTTTAAAGAAAAAGGAGAGATTGGCAAAAAGCTATGCTAAAATGAGGATGTGCACAAAGACAGTATGAAAGGAAGAAAATATTTTTATAATAAAATTATTTTATTTTAATATATCTATTAATTTACTAAATCTATTTTCTTTAATGTCTTTCCTAATGTCTCTACTATGTTACTTGAGCTATCTTCTTTCCTTTTGTGTATTCCATAATCTGCCTCATTTTTAGCACATTCTTTTTTTATTGTGAAATGAATTTGCTCTTGTTTTGTAGTGTTTATTTAGGATTGGCTTGCACAGGTCATCAGGAAAAAACAGGTCTAATTATATGTCAGAAGCTAGACTGTTATCAGTATTTAAAAGTAAGATCAAATGACTCAATTAAAAATATGTTGACAGGAAACAAAATTTACTTTTTATCTTTCGTTATCTATAGCAGAGCATTGGCACTTGGCCCTGTCTTTCGTCAAGGTGAGTACAACCTGCATTTATAAGTTTCACTGTAATCAAAAATGTGAAGTGGAAAGACATTGTGAGATCTGATATGGAAGTTGGGCATGATAAGCCTGAGCTGACCTTAGATGGAAAAGTCTAACTTTTTATTAGGGATGCTAATTCTCTAGTGTGAACATTGAGGAGCATGTTAGCATCTACTGCACATAGACTGAATTTCTTTCAGAAACATAATCCCACTGATTAGACTGCCATGGCCTAATTAGTTGTTTCTTGCCTATAGGGTTTTAAATTTATATTCTCTACTGCACTGAAAAAATATTACCTATGTTGCAAATTCAGGTTCCCAAAAGTTAGGAAATAGCTGGATCTAAGTTGCCTTTTCACCTTTTATTCCTTTGCCCTTTTTCTCATGGTCCTGAATCACAAGGGTATAATTAATTGTAGAATCACTTTTTGTCTTCTGTTTCTCTTCATTTCTCAGCCTTATGTCTGGAGGATAGGATGGATAGTGCTTATTTCATGGCATTCTTCAATTCTTCTGAGAACTCCTAAAGTAGACACAATATCTGGGCCTGTGAGTGACAGAGATGGAGGAATAAGCCCTGCTGAGAACCCGCTGGCAACGCTCATGTTAATGCAGAGCAGTACCATGTTAATGCAGGGCTTTGCTGTTTCATGGGCACACCACTGACGTGTTTAACTCCCTTTCTGACAGGACACCCAGGTTTTTCTCTGCCAAGCTTTTCCCCAAACAGCAGTGGTGAGCCTGTAACGATGCATGGAACTCTTTGCTCTAAGCTGCAAGGTTTTCTGTTTATCTTTGTTGAACTTTGTGGCATTCATGTCATGACAATCTTTCCCTTCAGCTTATTAATATACTGCCATGCAGAGCCTTTCATGGGCACACCATGTCACACTGTTTGGCACCTTTATGAACTCAAGAGGAACAGTTCTTGTAACTCCTGAACTGTGAGTTAGAATAAATGCTGATCATACTTACGCTTAAGCAGGTAGGCTTTGACCATTTGACCTTAATATACAGCCAGGGTTTCACTTAGCTTGTAGTCTGCCCATAGCTTTGTGGATACAACAGGACACCAGGTCAAAAGCCTGGCTAAGGTTAGTGGATATCATTTATATCCACTGGTCACTCTTCATAGACAGGACCAGACCGTTACTAGAGTCAGTGAGCTTGATTAAGCGTGGTTTGCTCTTGGTAAATCCAGGATGGTTATTAGTTGTGGCATTCTTGTATTTCATGACACAGTGCCTGGGAAATGGCTACATAAATTTAATAAGGAATGTAATATCTTACAGTCTTTTGACAGACTGAGATTAGTTTGACTGTCCCGAGTAGCTTCCTGGATCCTTTCTCCCTCCTTTTTTTTTTTTTTCCCCTAAAGTTGAGTACACTGCTTGCATTTTTCCAGCCACTGGGGACCACTTGTAAGTGTCATGGCCTTCCAGATGTGAAAATGGTCACATCTTGGTGATGGATGGTCTTGGAATGACATCTGCAAGTCAGCTTCTCCCATGCTTTCTTGTGCAACTTCCAATTTGTGTAAGAAAATGCATTATAGACAGGAATCCCATCGCTTCACAGCCCTCATTTGTTCATGTACAACACTGGAATAGGGAGAGATGTGCAGAAGTTTGTAAGTAAAATGCAGTCAGGCAACTAAGAAATCATATGGTCTCCTTACAATTTTTCAGAGTGTTTCTGGGAGAGAAGCATTGACACAACCCAGATAAAATGAAAATATAGATAGGATACTTTTAAAAAGTAGGCTACAAGAACATATGTAATTTGTTTGTGAGTTTAGAAAACTTGTAAATTGTTGCCAGTAGACAGCAGAGACAGCTTTGAGGAGCAGAAGGCAAATAGGGAGTGATCTGAGAAGTTTGTGCTCTACATATATCCCTGTTGCTGACACTGTCACAGACTGGACTGTGGGCACAAGGCTGAGTCGTCAGTGTACATAAATGAATAGTTAAATAACTGAATAATTGAAAATTGCCTAGTTCCTAATGCATCTGCAATAAGTGGACCATGAAAGCTCCTAGCTTATGATTCTGGCAGCTTGTGCAGAATTACACCTGAATGTCAGATATATATTTATGGCAGACTGGTTATCCATGACACGTTCACCTATGACTAGTAAAACTTTGTTCAAGATAAGCACTGTGGTAGGCATACATAAGTCATTTGTTTGCTTTGCACTGCCAGTTTGAACACTGGATATGTGCATGGCTGGGATATTTTAGTTTTGAAAAACAGCAAATGTGATATCCTTCTTAACATCCAAGCTAGCGCTGTCCCAAAAGTTACAAACTTACCCTTGGATAAACTGGGGCTAAATGCATCGTGTTTTCATATGCTTTCATTTTGAAGGTACAGGTTGCTCGTTCCCTCAAACTCACAGTGTGCTCCTTTGCACATAGCCCCAACAGCTCAATGTTCTCCAAATTTGTGCTCTGAATGGCTCCTCTCCATTTGTATCTTCATAGCCTAGGTTGGTTATAAAATCAGTTTTACTGAATATCAAAACTACCCCAAGCCTTCTGGATTCATCTGTGTTAGGTGGATTTCTTTGTTTTATTTTGAAATTGCTTTAAGATTTATCAAATCCTCCTTTCTGGAGCTGCTACTTCATTGCTAGGGCACAGCACAGACAAAATAATAGAATCCAAATGAATGCTGAGAGAACAAAAAGATTGCAAGTACCAAGCAGAATTAGTCTCTAATTTTAAGAATCCATAACCAACAAGTATTTATGCAGTATTTATTTACAGCAGTATAAATATTGTTCCTAACTTAACTGCTAGGAGGATAGCTATGCAATACTATGATTCTATGATTTTTATAGATGAAAAATCTTATACTCAAGTAGTAGGATGCCAGGCAAAGCTGCCTTGGCCAAGCTTCTTCTGGAAGCAGAAGCAGACCAGGCATGTTAGCCTAGAGTTAATAAGCCCTTTATTTCAGCAAAGCAAATTCGCTCAGGTGCAGCACTGTACTCTCTTAACTGTACTGCTTTCAGTTCTCACTCATCGTGGTAGCATTTTTGCCTGCCACAGTTAAATGCTCAGGTCAGGGAAGCTTGAGAATCATGAGCTCTTCCAGTGAGAGGTGCTCAGGCCGAGCACCAGCAGTTCTCAACTTCAAGCATTTTATTTCTGACCCACTCCAAGCTGTTACCTTGAGAAGTTTTGCAGCTTTCTTTTTTTCAGGATGGTTATGATTTTACAACACTTAGAATTTTTTTTGAAAGCTTTTACTTTTTCGTTTTCCAAAGTTTGAAAAGAAATTCTTCTCAGTCTTTCAGAATGCCAATATGGAGTACCATGCTTCCATGAGAATATAAGTTTGCCTGGCTTTTGTCACTCATGAAATCATTGTCTCCTCCTTTTTTTTTTATCTATTGTTTTTCCATAATGAAGACCTAACTTTGAACATAAGCACTGAATTATTGGTTGTCATATGGGACAAATAAAAGTTGCTGGATCACTGTATCAAAGTATTGGCCTCAGCTATAATTCTGTTGCCTGAAAAAAGTTGCTTGCATAGAGAACCCCTGGAAGTGGAGATTTTCATGAAATGTAAATCACCTTGCCCCTTTTGAAAGTGTGTTTTTGTTTGCAGAGCCCATCCTTGGCAATTCACTGCTTTTTCTAAAGTTGTTTAGTTAGAAACTAATTAAACCTACTAGTCTCACCTTTGTTAGTAAAAAATAAAATAACAACTGAAGCAAGAATTAAGTTGTTGGCCTTGTTTGAGTTGAAAAGAATGACACACCAAATAGATTTTTGCATTTTTTGTTTTTGCATTATACTCTGAGTAGCTCTGATCTCATCTAATTTAAATGGGAAATAGATC
Source organism: Nothura maculosa (assembly GCA_032353885.1). NCBI lineage: Eukaryota > Metazoa > Chordata > Aves > Tinamiformes > Tinamidae > Nothura > Nothura maculosa. Next base: position 1,230,514 of record JAUBOD010000601.1, read on the forward strand.
TTCTGAGCTAGAAGCATACATACATTTAAAAGTCATCAAAGATGAGGATCAAGCTTTCTGTATTGGTCCTATCAGGAGTTGTATCAGAGTTAATATATTTCAATCTACACACGTTTTTGTAAATAACTGTTGAATGCTCTGCCATAATCTGATGGCTTCACTTAAGCCATTTGTAAAATATGTTCCTGCACAAAATGAAGCTGACTACTATTGTGATTTGGTAAAGAATTACCTCTCTCTATGTACATCTGCTCATGGAATGAGCACAAGGCACTGGAGTTCCATCTCACCACTTGTATGTTTAGAAATTTCTTACTTTCTTTGGAAAATGCTTACTTTTATCTTATAAACTATTTAATTGTGGATTATTCAATTATTTAGTAAAATAAACCTTTTAGTGTGTAAATATTAAATATATAGTATATGTTTATTCTGTTATGTAGAAATTTCTGCAGCTGTCGCGTTTTCTCATTATCTTTTGAGACATTCTTTTAAAAGTTCTGGACCTGCCTGTTGCTAATAAGAAACTTTTTCTTAAGACTTGAGAGTAAAGTAAGTAAAAACATAAAGTCCTGCATTACAGCCCTGATGAAACTTCTACTCAAAGTAATGCAATTTTGAATTGAAGTGATTGGCTTGAGAACAAATGAGATCCTGCTCTAAGCTGGAAGTCATTCTCTGGCTGCTTGAAGAACACTCAGTACCAAAAACTTCTTCTTGATTTTCAGACTTGCATTGTGTTCCAGATGAAGAGATGCTACAAAATGTAGGTGTTTTTTGAACGGTTCAGCACTCAAAGGTGTTTTATCCCACATGATAACTTTTCCTGTAATTAAAACAAGGTCATTTGCAAAATCAACTGGAATTACAGTGCTGATTCAGAATTTTGTGATGTGTTATAGTGGAGTTCTTTGACTCAGGCTAAGAAAGACAAAAGCAGAAAGAGAATGAAAAATTTGAGATGCAGTACTGACTAAAGTAATTCATTTTTGTATACTGAACAGCACATAACAAAACAAGAAAGCTGCTGCTAAAAGTGAAACATTGAAGGGCTAAGTGAAGAATGCGTTTGGTGTTAATTATATCATAGATTAAATGATTCATTTACCTTACACATACCTTAATGACAAGTCCTTTAATTTTTAAGGCCCACAGCTGGAGATGTTGGCAGAGTATTATTGGAAGGGAAAGCCTGAAAGAGATTGGAATACTTTTATCTACTGGTCTCAGAAGAAAAAGAAGCCTAAGACAGCTTAAATTTAGGTCACTCTCATTAGCTTTTCTTGATCCCAAAGCACTCAGATGACAACAGATGCATAGGGACTTTTGTACGTTTTGTACCTTATAAAAATGAGAGGGCAGAATGTTCAGATTGCATGTTAGGGGCCTTTTCTAGTGCAGCAGCATATCTTCATCATCTTTCCATTAGTATATCTTACATAAAAATGGTAAAAAATGGCATGTAGAGACAGTCTACCTAAAATCTGATGCTTCGAGGATCCTATTGTGACAACAAAAGCATGGTACAAGTACTGTGTGATAAGGACAATATAAGGAACATATAAAACATCCCATTCCCAGAGAGAGCAACAGGGCAGACCTTGTCCCAAGCATCAGGCATGGGTGGCCCATGGCCAGAACTGGGTTGGGGTCATCAGGCTCCATAGATAGGGACAGGAACTGGTGATCTCAGACTGGGCTGACATGGGACATGGGCTAGACAGGGTCAGGGAAAGCTAGGGGTGTCACACTGAGACAGGAAGGGTTGTAGGAACCTCTGGGGCCTAGACCGTCCTTTTCTAAGCATTTAGATCATTTAGATGCAGATTTCACTGCAGATTGGTTGGATTCCTTGTTCCTGATTTTATAGTTTGTGATTGAGGTTTGTGATCTGCAGCATGAAACCCCAGGAGAATTTCTCTCTGCAGAGTGTAACAGAATGATTAGGAACGGAGCCAATGCTACCTTTGATGTCACTGAGAAGAAGAAATGAGGACAACTTGAGGCTTATATATTCAAGGTTAAAACTCTCCTGTTTTAAGAACTGTTGGAAACAAAACCATCACCATGTCATCATCATGTCCTGTAATAGAGGATAATTCTTTTCCTTTAAGTATACATAGTTCTTTTTTTTTTTTTGTTGACCTGTTCACTCTGTAGGTGCTAAAGCAAAGCATCTAACAGTCTTCCAAACAAAATATTGTTTTGAAGGTGTGAGTTTACACTTTTCTTTGGACTTGCATCAAACACTACCTCCACTTAACCCAATTGTGAAAGCATGCTGAGTTGTTCATGCTGAAGTCTAAAAAGACTAAGATGGGCTGTTAACTATAGTTGTTCCACGTGAACAGATGAAGACTGTGGCCTGATGAGATATATTTTAATCATGTAATTAATCAAAGACATGCTAATAAGGAGTAATTTTTGAATTTAAAGTATGTTAAGTATGTAGAGAATGTATTTGTTCTGCACCATGCTGAAACGTATAAATAGGCATGTCTGTAAAGTCTCTGTGATTCTATAGAACTATACAAGGTAAACTAGAGTCCAGATTGTATAGTAGTGTAATAAATCTTTGCTAAATTGTGTCATAATGTCATATAATAAAAATAAGCATCTATGTTGATGTCATCAGGAATGCTAAAGGAAGACACTGCACATGCGTTTTTTTTTTTGTGTACAGCAAAGGTCTCTAACTTGTAGCCTCTCATCACTTGTTATCTGAAAGACCCTTTGACACTGCCCTTTACTGCAGGAAATTAAAAATTGTGACTGAGGTCAACAAGAAAAACAAGGTACCTTTTCACTTGGTCAGTGCACTTACTGGTCTTGTGCCAGTAAAGCTCGGGTAGCTCTGGGATGGCTTCTCAACAGATGAGGTACCAGTAGATGGCACTCTAGAATATGTAACTTAGCACTTAGTTTTTGTACAGGCTACTGAACTTCATTGTGAAGAGTTCTGTCTGTGCACCACTTTAAATAATAATAATTGGAGTGGATGTGTTAGTAGACAATGTAAATAAAATCTGCTATGATGTGGCAAATACATCAGACTTCCTACTCATGTCTTTGTTATATGGAAAGATATCAATAAATAAGAAATGATTACAATGTAAACAAATATGATATGCTAGTGAAAGACAGGATCAGATGACTTCTTGAATTTCCTTTCACTGCTCCACCATTTTGATATATCAGTTGTTGTTTGACTTGTGTATACAAGTGTAAGAGTTTTTTAGCACAAGTAGCATGTGGTTACTCAGGTTGGTGGTAGTACCTTGAAGACAACTTTAGCATGTAGCCACCAAGATAACAGAGACTTTCCTTAATTTCTGGATAGACTTTATATTCTTAAAACAAAGGAGGATGTTAGAAAAACTGTGATTTGTGTGCTATTCCAGGGACACTATGAGGAAGATACTGAATAGCAGTGTTCAGATAGTAAGTTTGCTGGAAAAAGCAGGAACATAATCTGCTCTCCCTACCTTTGATGAGTAGGACAAGAACTGAGCTTGGAATTTGGCACCTAAGAAATGCAGTCTGTCAGGATGGGGAATTGAAGCACTGCAGGACTACAGTAAGTTTCTAGGGATGTAGTGTTACAACCACCATCAGGAGTATTTCAGGGCTACTTGAAAAATATCTTTCAGAAATGACAGCTGATCCTGTCTTGCTCCATGGTGAAGAGGAGATCTGCACCTTCTTTTTCTGACTTTTCTTTTATGCTTCTACATCTGTGACTTCCCTGTTATGAGGCATTTTATTTGGTTAATTTGGGGAAGTCACTGGAGTGTCACATGTCCTGGAATATTTCCTGTAACTGCAGAAAAAGAAAAGAAACCACACGCATCTTTCCTGTTGTCATTCAAAAAGCTTTAAATATATTTCTTAAGTGTTGATGAATCTAAGTATAAGCCTGTACCACATTTTTTTTTGCTATCATATGCTTTATTGTTCAGCAAGAACTGTATTTCTGAATCTTTTTAAATCTTCTCAAACCATAACAAAGCTCAGGGATAGATTTTTGTAGTAATCTAAGCATTTATTTGTTCCTCTAAAAGAAAGCTAAATGGAGATTGATACATACAGGCATGTTGCTTGTGTGTTTTGTTTTTTCAAATGCTAAGACGTTGATTGAATTCTGTTTAATTGGAGAGCTGTTTCAGAAAGGATTCTCCTATAAGAATACCAATGAACAGCTTGAGAGTGTAATACAGTATTTTACACTATGTGTTTTCTGTGCCTCAGCAACTTTGAGATGATGTGATCGTTAATTTATTTAAAAGCTACTTAACTTAAATATATCAAGATGTTGTATATGTCTCATGAGATCATATGTCCACAAAATCGTATATGAGCCAAAATGACTAGGCTGATATTCCTTATGAGAAGGGCAGCTTACAACAAATTTTTAAAGTTTGGAAAATTATCCTTTCTGCTTTGAGGAAATATTGATTTGTCTGACACTCTGGTGAGGTGGGCTACTACTGAGAAGTTGTGTACACTGTAGTTTGTATGGGAAGCTTGCAGGATTAAACTTTAATGATATGATTTGGGATAGTTGTTGACCAATGGGATCATTGTAGGAAGTAAAGTGCTACTCTGATTAAGCTCAATGCAGCTTTGACTGCAATTCAGCAATGAATATGAGGGGGAAACTTGGATCATTTCGTCCTGCAGGAATTCCTTCCCTTCTGTCAGAAAGCTGGTAATGATCTGTACACACTGGTGAGCACAAGGTCTCCTCCTCAGATACTCTGCCCATCTGAAAAATACGCTTGATTAGGTTTATTGGGATCACATTTTTAAATCGCTCTGCTATTATTAAGGCAGTATCATATTTAAATGGAAAAATATTTGATTAAATTAGTCCTGTCTCTTTTCTGTGGGAGCAAACGCATTGTTCTACAGGATGCCATTTACTAGTAGAAGGATAAGGTTTTTGAGATCTCCTTGTGAAATTTCTTGGTTTGCTTACTTTAAGTGAAAGGCCACCTTTGCTTTCACTGTATGGATGCAAATCAGAAAGAACTGCCTTTCTTTTAATCAATATTTCTTTTTCTATGGCCTGCAAGGAATGTCTGTTGATAAGTCTTTGCGGCATTCAATTCAGAAGAGAGAAAAAAACCACTATTGATTAAATGAAAGATAATTAGTTCTGCTTTGCACTGTTACAGACATTGGGGCAAAGTGTTTAATTTGGAATTAAAGGATTTATGTTCTGTGGCTTGCTGTATGAGAGTCCCAAGCACTCTGGGGAAAAATCATAACTATTCTTAACAATCTGTCCAGCATCAAATTGCAATTACTGTTTAGTTATGAAATGTAGGCAAAAGCCACAAGTTGGAAAGATTTACTTTAGGACTTGGTGACCTCTAAAGGTCCATTCCCAGCAATGCCTCCAAAATGATTTTGTACAAGGATTACTCACAATTAGCAGTTTTGAGACTGATGCCAAAGGATAGGTGAGATGAGGACAGGAGAGAGACAGCGGAGCACTTGGACTGGAATTGGGCTGTGGAGAGGCTCAGAGGTAGCAATATAAAGAGCTTCATCAACTCAGAATTAAAATTATGGAATATAGGCCTCAGAAATTAAGCTAGATTCTCACACAGAGTCAGGTAAGTGTGTGCAGATGTGAGTCACCATATGCCTGACCTTCCAAATTACTTTGGTGTAAATCAGGAATAACTTCTGAGTAAGTATTGCTGCTGTGGTCACTGGGTCACCCTCAGTTTAAGCCTCTCTGTTGCATTCTTATGGTACTGTGTTCCCACTTCACATTTAGAATAGACACAGCTATTTTAATGTTTTCTGGAATGGATGTTGGAGTAGCAACTGGAGTTTTGCACCTGAGCCCGAATGAGCCCACACACCTGCTTTGGCCTCTTCTGAGATTATCAAAATAAAAAGTATCTTCCAAATGGATAAAGACATACTGCTTTTAATCTAAGGTGGACACGGTGAGGAGCAAAGGGTAAAATAGTATTCATTTTTTTTCTCTTTATGTAGATTTCTAGCTTTTGTTTTCTAAATTCCTCTGAGATGGAATCAGGCAGAGAAACTGACCGTCGTGTTCACTGCAGGCTCCTTCCATGTTTTCTAGTCACCAGTCTGTACTGCAGATAAGATACCCTAGATGGTACAGGCCAGCATCTTTAAAATTTTAATACTATTTTTGTTCATGGGATTTCAAAGAATACACTTCATGAGTGTGGCACTAGACAATGTTTATTTTTAAATTATTTCCAGAAGACATCTGAATATCCCATAATAACTGTGCTGTTATTTACCTTGACAGTGGAACCTGTCTTACACCATTTCTCATCACAACTTTCTGATCTCAGTCAGAGTAGCATTTTATATAGATAAGCTTAGAAGTAGATGATATTGGTGAAAAAAATGTCAGTCATATTCTTCAGTCTGTAACATGTTAGATATTTCCAGTGCTTGAGCATCAGATGCAAAGTTGTTTGGGCATAACTTCAACTGACTTCATCATATTGGTTCTAAAGGAGCTAACAGTTTGTTCAGATTTGATAGGGAGATGCCAAGCAGGCAAATATCCACAAGCTTCTTCATAGTTATTGTGGGGTTTTTTTTGGTGCTAGGGTATAGCAGCAATATGTAAGCAGATGTGCTGGGAAGCAACACTGGAGCAGCTTCAGGACTTCTCCTTCCAGCAGCAGAGATCACCTGGTACACATTACAAGAAGCTTGGTTTAAAGAATTGGTTAGTCCTACAAGTATTTGATAATCTTAATTTTGAGATTACATATATGTGATTATTAGTCACTCAGAAAAAATATACAGTTTTCAGTAACATAAGTTAGTTCTGTTGCAGCTCCTGATATGAGGAAATATGATATGCATTGCTATATCAGATATAGACAGATGTGGACATGAAACCAAACCAAAAAAAGCCAGAAAGGTGTTAAGTCAGTATGGCCTTGTTTCCAATTTAATTAAGGCTAAGATCCTGTATATTAAAGCCAACAGCAAAACGGCTTGACTTCAGGAAGACCAGGTTTTAACCTAGTCTGCAGAGGGGCTCACATGTTTTAGTAAAAGATATCCCTTTCGTTCAGTAATCCATAACAAATGTTTATATTTCTACAGGAGTTCTTTCAAAGAAGGACAAGGAGAAACAAAACCAGAAACATTTTGTATGAACTTGAAGCACTGCTGACTCATTTGTGTTGTGGAGTGCTAACATATTTAAGTAGCAAGAAAAGAGCAAAGTAAACAAGCAATATTGTATAAATGAAAAAGAAAGCACTAAAGAGATTCTGAAGGTAATCATATGTAACAATAAAAGGAATTATTTTATGAACCATTCCTTTATGAATCTAAAATGATTTTAGAATGAATGTACTGTTTGGAAAAGCGCAGTTATAGGTTTTCGGCATGAGGCATAATGCTAGAAATAGAGTTCTGAGTTTGTTAAAATTGGCTCTTGCAGCTAGGTATGTCCGACATGATAGCTTATAGGAAATACTGAGGATAGAGCTAAGTATTTTTGTGATCCAGGATGAAGAATGTGCAAAAAGTGCTCCTTCTCCAAGTGCTAGGGAATAGGGATTTCCATTATGGATATTTTATGCATCTTCTCCTTTCTTAATTTTTATTAGGATATGCCACAGAAGCTGTTGTCACTATTTTTCTCCTTTATTTGCTATTTTCTGGCTGTGCAAAAGCATACACGAGTATGTAAGCTTAAATTAGATAAAGATAGCATAAATTTATTATGTCATTTTGTGAGCTGATGTGCTGATGTGGGTGCAGAACCCGCATAGCTGCCTACGTGCAGTCAGTGCTGTACTTGAAGTAATTTGTCAGTCCCTTAGATCCTGAACACAGAGCTACCGGAAACAAAGGCTTTGTTCATAATAACTGAATGTTCTTCTTAAAAGTATGAAAAAAGTCATTATTTCAGATCAAAGTTAGAATTAATTTTATATTTTCAAAAGAATGCACTTTTTCATTTTGTGTGATATTGGCTCGCCTGTATATATGTATTTGTTTATGTGCATATGTATTGTGCATGTGCACAAGGGTTTGATTATATTTACAACAAAGTGAAACAGATTAGGATGGGCAAATGGGAATGCTTTCCTAAACTAGGACAAGAGAGAACTCATTGAGGAACTCATATGCAAACAGTCTGGCAAATCTAGCAGGTTGGTTTATGGAGAAGGTTCTTCAGATCTCTCTGTTTGCTTTGGAAGAGTTTGCATACAGCTAGAGCACCACGTTACATTCTTTACCTCTCCTTCCACTTTTTGGTCAGTTGGAGCTGAAGTAAGTGTACATTTCAGTATTCTTGTATGTAAGAGGAATATTAATTGAATTTTGAAACTTCTGTCTAGTTACATTCTACCACAAATCAGTACTATGTAATATTATATTTGAATGGCTCATAGCTTTTGAACATTTATGATTCCTCTATAACACAGGACATTATGGCAGTACCCAAGGATCTTACCTGCCCCCAAGATTGAGACTGAAATAAAATCCTAGCAGCCGACCGATAGCCTGTTGTTACTTGTATTCCCTGAAGATGTTAAGAGATTGCTTAACTATTTTTCACTCTTTGGAAAACAGTTGCATGGTAAATGCTAATACATGCCATACTTTGGTATTTGAAGGGGAATTATGCACTAAGCAATTTAGATTGAAAAGAACAGAGTCTTTTTCCTCTAATTTTGTGTCAGGAGAGATGGCAGCAATCAACTGTTCTGAATATAAATTAAGAACTGGACAGGAAGAAACTGATCTTTTTAGTCTTTCAAAGTTTAAGGTTAGATATCAGGAAACACATTCTACCTGAATGGAAGTCACGATCTGGATATGGTTAAAATGAGATGATCATCATCACATAAGGTTTTTAAGAGAGGGTTAGCTGAATCTACCAGTTTCATGAGGTCATGGCTGAAATGAATCCTTGAAATCCTAACCAACTCACTCTTCTGTAATTTTGCTGAACTTGGAAGAAGGAATGGTCTATATACTATACCAGTTGATGTGCTGTGCCGAAGCTTCCTCTTCCTGAGACTTTAAGTTAGTGTGAAATTTGGCATATCAAGAATATGGCAAAATAATTGATCTAGTATGACTGAACAGAACATCACGATCCTTTAACTTATTTTAGTACTTTAGGCTGGAGAAGGCTCAGTGAGCTGTAGTCAGGAAAGGCTTTTTTGGCAGCATGGTTGTTTTGTCAATCTTTCACCTCTTAATGACTGCTAGGAACAGAAAGAGCAGTGCCAACTTGGGTTTACTTAAATAAGTCATTTAAGTACTTCAGATACAAAATTGTAGTTTTGCCCCCGATGATGCTCAGTCGAAGAGAATAATACATTTGTTTCCTTTGGAGTTTTACTGTTCTGCTTTGCAGTTTGAAAGGAAAAGGCTAATAGACTTTGTGCACAGCAGATTCTGACATTTATAAATACTTCCTTGGGACTGCCATCAGTGGCAGCTATTTAGGATATACTTATCTTTACAAATACAAAAATATATATTTAACAATGCAGAGCACACAGCTTCTGGTCTTTTTTTGCCATTCATATCAATGTTTGTGATGGAAGTACTCACACTGTCACTGTTGGAATGGCTAAATGTTCTCTCATTCCTTCCACTTTGTCACAAGCAATTTGTGATTTAGGATACATCATTTATTGGTATTGATAAATTTAGAAGAAATAGAATGCAGAAGGAATTTTGGCATCTTCACAAATTGTCCTTGTTTACTGAGCAAACTTCAAATTTCTCAGTCCTAGCAAAATATATTATCACTCTGAAACCAATATATGGAGATAAATAAAATGGGTTTTGACTTCATTATTTGGACTTTAGCCTCTTCCATTCTTCAAATGTTTTCGAAAACTGCTCTGTGAATATTAATTCACAATATGTACATGGAAAGAAGAATTGGATAAGTTCTCAGTCTAGCTAGTCTGCCTGTGCTTATTGCATAAGCTGATGTTAGTGTCCACATGTTGGGTGGTGGGGGTGGAGAGATGAGAGAGATTATTGAATCTTTTGGCTATTGATTTTTTTTTAAAAAAATGTGTAATGATACAGACTTTTCTAACAGTGCTGGATGTGTGGAATGTCTCCAAAATTGGATAATATCAAAATTGCCAATTAGGATTTGGATAATAAGAATTTGCTTATTAAAAAGAATCATCAGCCAGGAAGTGGAAGTACTTACCACTTAGCATTATCAGGAAATCATAAATGAAATATATTATCTCTCAAAGAAAAAGGACTTTTTGTCTGAGGGTCACCAATTATAAAACCTTTGAAATCCAAGTAATAATGATAATTGTATTACTATTTTAAGAACCAAGTATAATTCCCAGAGCTGAAGAAAAGTTTACTCATCAGCAGGCAATTAGCCACAGTTCAGCTTCAGTATAGTACAACCTGCAAGAACTACTTATGCCTGTTTGTGCTCTGCTGGGTTCCCGGAAGACTAATGTAATAAAAGGCCAAAGGCATTCAGAGTAAATATGTTCTCGTATGAAAATGTAAATTCTTCTTCGTCTAGTTAACTTTTTTTTTTTTTTAAAGTGTGGATCGTAGGAAGAAAACCACTATCTCTTCAGTGGACACAGAGAAGTGTTTGGGGCTGTTTCACACACTGGCAAATGCAAATATCTCTTCTCATCCTTCTCCAGATGTAATAGCAGAGTATGCAGGGAACTCCGTCTCTTTTTTGCAGAACATACTTTATGAGCAAATTTTTTGGACATACTACGTTTTAAAAGTGTCCTTCCTTCCTTCCTTCCTTGCTCCCTCCCTCCCTCCTCCCTTCCTCTCTCCCTTCCCTTGCTTCCTCCCTTCCCTCCCTTCCCTTACCTCCCTTCCTCCCTTCCTTCCCTCCTTCCCTGGGTGATGGCTTGGAAGATATTTGTTTTAACCTTACCTGTGCTGTAGACTTTAACCTGGCAAATGACTGTGCTCCAGTTCTTAAGAAGAAGAAACTACTGTTTTAAGTTTATCTCTCTGGGAACATAGGGGAGAGGTCCCAGGGAAGAATTGGCAGGAGGACTCTGTGCCTTGCTGTACCTCACATCTTTCATAGTGATATGCAAAATGCAGATACCACAGTTGTCTTTCTTGCTGTATCCTATTTCTATCTTGGAATAATTACTTACTGGAAAAAAATTCTCTGGAGCAGCATTCCTTCCTACTGTTTGGGACTAGCTCTGCAGTTGTAGAGGGCAAAGCAGCAGTGCATGCTTTTTTGCTGGCCAGAAGTTCTGAATGCTGCTACGGTGTAAGCAGTACCACTAAGAGAGGAAGGAACTGTAACAAACTTGGCAATATGAGAACATATTAAAATTTAAAAAAACTAAACAAAATAAAAAAGGATTTTTGTCCATTTTTCTATAGAAGTAGATACACAAATTAAATCCATGTGGAAATGCAAAGCACCTCTCATTGTCAAATAGGAAGTGAGAAGAGACCTGACATCTCTCCTAGGTTTTCCTCTTTTAATATTGTTGTATTTCAGTATGATCACATGTGAATGAATTGCACACTGATTTTTGAGTTAATTTTTTTGCGTAGTCTGTCATCAGCAAGAGGTTCCTATAATTACTTGTTTATGATCTCTTTGATTTAATAGAGCCGTTTCCATTTCTAAGGCTGACAAACAATCATTGAGGTATTACAGTAATCTTTGTGCAAAGGTAATTTTGATCTTGAAGGTAGAAAGAACTGCTATAGTGGAGATAGCAGAACTAGGACACTATTTCTAAGAGGAATCATTGCAGCATACATATTATTCAGTTTCTAGCCAGGAGGCTTAGCCTGCTGGTTCCCCTATTATTTACCACTGAATGATACTGATATGCTGTGTCTTTCATTGTGGCTTCCATTCAAAGATAAAAAAAAGAACATAATTCCCTCCTTTCCTCAGAGTTGTTGATTACAGTGGGTGTACCTTATTCGTGTGGTTTCTTCAAATAGATGAGTTATTTAGCTGTTAAAAAATAAACTATGAATTAACTTGGGTTTTTTTTTCTATTTTTTTTAGTGAGAAGTGGTGAGATCAGAACAGGATCCTTCATTTTCATTAGGAAGCGGTTCAGTAAGAAGTAGCCCTAGATTGGAGTTGTAAGGAATATGTAAGAGATGAAGGATTTGGGGCAGAAAGATGTGGACAGTGGAGGAATGGTGTCTTGACACTTAGGTTTTGAAAACTGACTTGGGTTTCCATTAGCCATTGAATCTGGCTAGGGGCTTGTGGTCATATTCCAGCAGATCATGTTGGATGTCTTGCAAGATAGCTCCAGAAACTAGAAGGAATTCACTTTTCGCTTGCATTTTTGTGAAAACATCAGAGTCTGGTCCCCTGTGTTTCTTCTCTCAGAAAAGAGCACATAGACCACATGCTGTGATACCAAAGTTAATTCTTGTTTAACCTTGTGGATATTGCTGACATTTGCCTGCTTGTTGTTAGCTTTATGTTGAACAATCACCATTAATTAGAGACGTAGTCTTGGTAAATGTGAAGGTGAAGTCAGCTCTAGCTGGTGCACCAATGTCTTTGCACCTGGACTGGAAGGTTCCTTAAAGGTTAGAAATAAAAAATGCTTCCAAGAAGCATAAATATTTTTTGACTTTCACATTGAAAATGAGATGAATGAAAACACTACACCTTTTAAAAATAACTACATTTATTTTTCTGTTATATCCTCTCAGCATTTTTACTTGGCAGACAGAATTATTGAACATGAGGAGAGTTAAAAGCCATAGTGAAGAGGAATTATGTAGTGAAGGATAAGCAACTTCCTTTTGACCTCCTCAGTCATAGCTTTTATCAGAGACTGTCAGAGTCTCATGGGTGAGATGAAGATAATCACAACAGGATTCCAGTGCAAGACCTTTGTTCTCCAGGGCTATGCACTGCTTATTAGTGTATTTAGGAAATCACAGAATCACAGAAAGACAAAATCATTAAGGTTGGAAGGGACCTCTAGAGATCATCTAGTCCAACCCCCTTGCTCCAGCAGGGGCACCCAGATGGCAGGGACA